>JADRCH010000012.1:18257483-18349047 GCA_019843965.1 Rhynchomys soricoides
TCACATCTCTTGGGGTCTGGGAGTTGACAGTCAAACCCCACATACACCAATCTCAGTTTAGCAAGAATAGCTTATTGAACACACACCAATAAGAAGGACCACAAGAAGGAAAAACCTAATTGTGGAACCAGGCTGTTCTCAGCGCAGGCCTTTCACATGAGAAATAAGGTTCAAAAGTTCGAGAGCAAGCAGTGAAGTGGTATAATATTTTTGACTAACTAGGCAAAGTATTATCAGCTAACCTTTAAGCTGGTTGGTTCTGAGTAAGGTCAGAAAAGTGGTGGACAGGTGGTTAACAAGGGAATTTCAGAACATTGAGATAACAGGGTACAAGTGTTTCAACCATAAGTTCTGGGCTTATTAGAAACATGTTTTTTTCAGTGCCAGCTATGGATAATTACTTCTGAAAAGTAGAGTGTGAGAACCTGAACTTAATTTCACTTCATGAGCAAAATGGGGACTGAATACAAAATGGCTACAGTTATCTTAAAAGGAACAGGACCCAACAACCCCCTCTTGAGTTTGAGCTTGAGCTTGTCAAATCATTGACTCTACGTCATTCTTTAAAGAATCATAGTGAGTTCTTAAGACCATGAGTTTAACTGTAGAGATCCCTTTCCAGATGCAAGTCATGAGGGCATTGATAAGACATGACCCAGGTTAGAATTAACAGTAATATACACATAGGGCCTACCAAGGCAATAATCAGGAATGTTAACCAAGGAGACCAACTGAATAACCTTCCAAACCATTTCATATCTTTTTGTCCCTCTTATTCCCTATTGAGGAGGTTAGTTTCGAGTTAGGCCAAAGTGTTCCTAATTACCCCAGAATGATTGGTATAGCAACAGCATTGCTCCCTTAGAGCCATGGGTAATCCTCCTTCCTTGGGGAACAGCAAGTCTAATGATCAATGGTTTTGCAGGACCACCTCAGATTAAAAAGTCCACCTGTTGTTAAAAAATGGGCTACCTGAATGTGATTCAGCCAGATCTCTGTCCACTTGCTCATTTAACAGCCTGGCATTCTATTGTCCTGTAACTAGAGCTCCAGTTCCTATTGCTGCTGATCCTGTAATACCCATCCCAATCAACACTGGCATTAAAATGGGTACAGCTCTCCTAGATCAAGGGCTAGGATAAAAGCCCATGTGATTCTGCCCTACTGTCCTTCCATAATATGTTATTACATGGATAAGCACATGTAATTCAAGCTTTTGCTTGTTTGTGAAATGACCTAATGATAAACAAGAAGAAAGTACATTTTGGTGCTGCTAGAAGGCTAGTTTTGGTTTTTTGTTTTTTTGTTTTTGTTTTTTTTTTATAGTGTTGACTAAAAGGGCCCCATGTAACAAAAGGGGGCTCAGAGACCACAAAAAGAGGGACCACAGTCTGAGAATATGGCATGTTCTGAAGAAACACCTAGGGGGCTGGTATTTGACCCCATGCCTTAGGAGGTTACAATACTTACTTTTGTCACAGAACTAGGCTTTGAGATTTGTGCCAGAAGTCTTATTGGGCGCAGGACCTCAGGTTTCACCAATTGCTGGATTGTAAAAAACGTTCCAAGGTCTGGCTCCATCACACAAGCTCTGAATCCTTAGGTACATCCAGCCTCCCAGTCAGCATAGGGAAAAAAGGGTCTCAAGATTTGAGAGTGCTACTTTACGTTTTGGGACCCAGGTTTCACATACCCAAGGGCATCTTCTGTTTCTCAAAGGGAAAGATGAACTCTTAGGATAGAGGGGGAGTTAACCAGCATTGGGGAGTTAACAACTGTCAGTTGTGTAAGGGCAGAAACAGATCCTTTCAGGCTGTGTTTTTAAACATTTTATTGGGAATACTGCTCTCTAAGACCCTGTTATTGGTGTCCTGAAATCTCTGGATGGTGAACATCATTCCAGGGTCCTTTCTGATGCATAAAGGCAGAGTCCCCAAGTCTTCCTTGTATCCCATACAATGGAAACAAACAGAATATAGCATTGATATGCCCACCAACTAGAGTATGGCTGGCGATGTCAGTCTCCAACAGAGCTTGTACTAGGGCAGGACTGGCAGAGGCAGAGGTGATGGTACCCAGAATGGGTTATGGTGGCCAGCGATATAACTAAGCCATGTCTGGCAAATGAAGGTTGGCTTCCCTTTTCTTTGCCAGTGAATGCCCTTTTCTGGTGCTCTCAGACCAAAAAATGTTTATTATGTCATTTGTCCTTTGTCTAAGTGAGGGCAAGACTCTCTTCTTCCTCTTCTTGGTAGCTGTAATGACCATGCCCATAAGGCCTATAATTGATTTCAACGGGTGGCACTATCCAAAACACATTCTTTGTTTTCCTGTACTATCCTCCATTTTATTTATCTTAATTTGAATGGGGTTGATTTTCCCCTGTTTTTTTAAAATGACTATCAACCCTTTGTAACTAAATAGTATTATCTTTATCAGTTATCCACGGTGCTAATGTTTCATATCTCTGTATAACAGAAAAGTACATATCTTGTCCCCCACAATCCGGGTCTCCATTTGAGGGACAGGTATATCAAATGTGAGCGTGGGGAAACCATAGGCAGTGATATTAGTAATTAGGTTCCCATCTGTAGTTCTAATCAAAGTCCATATATGCATGTGCCTTAGGAGCCCAAGGCAACATAAATAGAAACTTAGTGTCCAGTCGTTTATCAGTCTGATCTTTAGAAGGTCCTGTGGGTGTTGTCTGACAACCCATTGCTGGTCTAGGTTTTAATGTTCCCATCCCATTTCATGGCTGTCAGGGTAGTCAGGATCACAAAGAGGGGTCCTTTTTAGGATAGGCCCAGGGGCTTTCCTTTTGCATTTCAGCTTGTAAGATGGGACAAATAGACATCATATCTTTCTTCTGTAACTGATTCCTGCTGACATTAGAACATTGTCAAAGGGACCCAGGAAGGTAGAAATTTTCCAGAACTTTCAGGTGTTTTTACCTGGAGTCAATTTAATCTGTGGCAGGTGGAGCCAAATCTTGTGATTTTTTTTCTTTGAAAACTATGTGAACTTTAGTTTACAAAAGGATGGACATTAATTTTACCACAGCATTGAAATCTTTATTTTAGAAAACTTAGTTAAGAGGTTGTCTGTAAGACAACAGGAGTAGACTCATGCCTTTGAGACCAGTAATAGCTATAGTTTTGGATTAAAAGACACAAAACATTTTTTCTTCAGTCCAGAGGGCTAGATATACAGATTGAACAAAAATGTTTTTAGCATGATCAGAAGCACCTTTAAGTCTATATTCAGAAGACAACCAGTGCTCCATCGGTAAAAGTTTGAGGATATACATATATATTATAGCTCTATCATTTATATTTATATTTTGAAAATATATTCTTAGACCCTCCAATCCTAAACATCTTTTTAGATATTCAGACCTTAAATAAACTTTTCTATCTAATTTTTTATCATGAGACATAGGCGGCCCAGTATTGATAGCAGTCATTCAATATGAAGATGGTGGGCAGGACAAAACCTGTTTGCCTTTTTTAGTAGGAAACCTAGTAGTTTTAACTAACTAATGAATTGACTAATGAACTAGCACAGTGGTGGATTCCCTTGAGGTATGGCGCTAGTTGCTTGTTGTTTTCTAGCTGTCAAGCTACAGTTAGCTTAGCCATTAATGTGATCAGGGAGCTGAAGAAGTATAAATTAAAACGACAGGGACTATTCTATATCTCATTACCCAGTTATCCTAGGCTCCTGCGTCTCTATGGCACCAAGAGCAGATGTGGTCTTTGGCCACCAGGCCTAGAAGATGAGGAGGCTTTTTCCTGTGGAGGAAACATGGAAGAGACTGACCTCACCTTGTCTTAGCAATGTATGGCATTCAATCCACCAATTGTCCTCTGTGTGTCCACAGTTCAGGCTGGCTCCTGGCAAAGCAAGGCTTTGGGGCAGTTGTGGCCAGTAGTATTTGTACTATTAGCCAGGTGGTGCCTTAGTCATTGTGCCCATATCTTCTTGGGGACCTTGGGGAGGTCACTGTTAGGAGTCAGGAGTTACTGACTGTCGTGGTAAGTTTAAACATATTAAATGCTACATTTAGCAGGTCTCTGCCTAGTTTGAGGGCTACCTACCTAGTATATCCGAATTAAACAAACTTTGTCTATTTTTAGTTATTTGCTCTAAATTGTAGCTTGTAAGCATAAAACAGAAGACTGAATAAACTTTAATCTTGAAATTAACTGTACTAGTACTTAGCATGACTTTAAGCATATTTCTGAACATATTGAATGATTTGATCATTTACAAGGTTATTGACTAGTAATCTCTGTTAGGCTTGAACCTTAAAAATTACAGTTTAGAATTGAAGATATTTAATATCAAAATATAACTTTTCAAGCCAGAAACAAACTTCATAAAGAGCCTGGGAACTTTTGTGACTTTTATCTTACAGAACATAACAGAACACAACAGTTTTCTGTATGGTTTAGTTTAAGCTGAAACCACTGTCAGGACGGGAAAAGGTTAATAAGTTGAGAAAAATGGCAAGAATCTTGTTTGAGAGAATTCTTATCTACTCCTTGGGCACACCAGAGCCTTAAAGGAACTCAGGCAAACTGAGTAGCCAGTGATTCTTAACCTTTTGAATGCTGTACACCTCTAAACATTTTAAATTAACAAATTTATTCATTTTTATTCCTGGCATCATTACAATAATTTACAGAGCAATATATACCTGATATAATGAATAGAAACAGACGAAGCAACAATAGATAAAGACAACCCAGGAACGTATGTCTAATTGATATCATACTACATTAATCAATAGCTGCAGTTTTTGCAAAAGAAAAAAGAAAAAAAAAATGCTAGGACAGTCCTGAACAAGAAAGGTTTCCTGTTTAAGCTGCAGTAACATTTCTGGCTGTGGATCACTGTTCCTTCTGTAGCAGATTATTGCAGTCCCTCTAATGCATTTGGAATGACTGTTTCAAAAGGAATATGCAGCATTCCTGACAAAGTCTCATTCTCTCTCCTACAAGAATGTAGCCCATTTCTGTTTTATTTTAAAATCCTTCTGCTACCATATCCACCGTGTCCATTATCCATAGCCATCACCATGGGGCATAGCCATCACCATGGAGCATAGCCATCACCATGGGGACTTCCTGAGCTTCTTCCACCAAGATTACCCCCCTTGGTCGGTCCAGAATTTGATGGCTGTTGTCCATTATAGCTTTCTAAGGTCATTATAGCTTGCATCATCATTATAGTTATATTCATTAAAGCCACCATATAGTAATAAAGGCATTTCAATAAAACATTTAACAATGTTTAAAATGTCCCATAGCCTTATATATTTAACTATAATCATTAAAAGTTTCTTTTGTAATATTAAAATAAAGTATCTTTTTTTTTTTGAGAGAAGTCACAGAGCATAATCATAATTTTTAGAAGATAAAACCAAGCTTTTAACAGATTAAGCAATCCAGTGTCTCTAAGATGAATAATCAGTGCATTACTTTCATGTTTCAGGTTTGGCTGCCAGGTTTTGTACACGAATGCATGACTGTGCAGCTTTGATACCTCACTAAAGAGACATTTTATATCCTATCTTTTTAAGTCTGGTTTCTAGGACAGGAATTAATTAAAATATTATCCAAATTTAAAAGTTTCTTTAGAGACATATTTCCCTGGGTTGGCTCATGCTTTATATTGTTGTCCAGAATGGCTTTAATCCTGAGTTATTTGTCTTTAAGTCAACTTTCTATTACTGATGTTACAAATTTTTAACCATAGATTGGAGACTTGCCTGGCCTTGGAATGAGCTGAGGTTGGACACAGAGTTGGACAAAGGCTAAAAGACTGATGATCTCTGGCCTTGAAACTCTCTAAATTATACTAGGGGCTTCTGGAAACTTAACATTCTCTGGCTTATTTTGTGGCTGAAGACTGCTGACTTTGACCATCAACATATGTGATATAGTAGTGAGGAATTAGGTAAAGGATTTCTTGCAAGCATTCCCTTCTCTATTGAACTAGACAGGAGCTCCTCCCTGCACAGGCTCCCTAAATCTTTGTGAACTAGAGAAGAAAGAGAGAATCACTTACACAGAAAACACACACACCAGGTGCAGTGGAAAATAGCTATACCCATACATCATAAATTATAAGCCAATATTTTATAACCAAGGCATACAAAACAACGCATTAAGACCATTCTGAAATAAAGATTTAGTGGCCATATACATTTTATACATTTAAAACAGACAGACAACATTTTACTTTGAAGGATGGAGCACCTTGTTACCTGTTGGATCCAATTCTAATGAGCATAGAGTTTTTGTATTGACATCAGTTTTCTTATCAGAGAAGCTGAAACACTGCTGCTGTCCCTGACCTGCTGTCAGTTTGATCCAGGCAGGAGACAGAGCTTCTAAACTAGACTTCTAGCTTCAAGTTTGCCTCAATTCAGCTGCTTTTTCTAAAAAAAAAAATTCTTGAAATAAGTTAAAATTAAAACAAGTGGTGAATGGCTTGCATATGACATTTTAACCATTTTTCCCTCTGAATATGAAACACAGAACAACAATCAAGTAACACAAGGAAACTACAGATATAAACAGACCTGGATGCCAAGAACAAATCAAAGAGTTAAGGGATTACCAGAGAGGGAAAAGAATCAGATGTCCCGCCAATGGACCCAGAACTAGAAGTAAGAGTTTCCCTAGTGAGAACCAGAGAGGAAGCATGGTGTCTTTTGACCTCCTCTTGACCCTAGGAGATTTTGATATGTCCAGCCCTCCTCCTTTCGATCTCCAAAAGTTTAGACCAACCAGAAACAAAACCAGAACAAGAAAAAGAAATGTGCAAGTACAAGAAACTTACCTCTTCACAGAGGGATTGGGCTTGGTGGCATTTATTATCAATAACTGAAGGGTGCTCAAGGGTAAGGGACATTCCTGGCTAACACACCTAATGTTGGGGGTCTAAGAATCGCCACTCAAACCATACATATATCAATCTCAGTTAAACAAGAATAGTTTATTGAACACACACCATAGTAGTGGATGATCAGGACCACAAGAAGGAAAAACCTAACTCTGGAACCAGACTGTCCTCAGGGTAGGCTTTTTACAGAGACCAGGTTCAAACCTTTGAAGACAAGCAGTGAAGTGGTACATTTTTGGCTAACTAGAGAAAGTATTGGCAGCTAAGCTTTTAGCTGATTGGTCCTGAGTGAGGTAAGAAAGGTGATGGATAGGTGGTGAACAGGAGAATGTCAGAAAATTGATAACAGGGTACAAGTAATTCACCCATAAGTTCTTTGCTTATTAGAAGCATTTTTCAGTGTCAACTGTGGATAATTACTTCTGGGAAGTAGAGTGTGAAAACCTAAACTTAATTTCACCTTATGAGCAAAGTGGGGACTGAATACAAAATGACTACAGTTATGTTAAAAGGAGCAGACCTCAACAACTCCTGTTTTACAAAACTACTGTAAATTACCCCCTGGGGCCTATAGCATCCCCAGTCAATATTTTTCACTAAGCTTACTATACCAAACAGGAATTCTCTCTCATGAATCAGGCTTCAAATTCAACCAAAAAGATATTGGCTACCCCTGAAACCATCAGACCAGTGGCATTCTTGCCTTGTATCACTCACAAGGTCCCTAAATGGCTAAAGCCACTGATGATGACTCCTTCTCATCAGCCTGCATAGCATCACCTGGCCCTATGAAAGCTAGCCCATTTTCAGGGGCCTCCCTCACAAATAAATGATAAAGAGGTACTGGCATTTTCATTTAGTAACCTATGTCTTTCTGGGAGCAGCATTAGATATACACATACAGGATACCTCCAGTAGAAACTTTTTAAAATTATATTTATTAATTAACTTATAACCTAGTAGATATCTATATGACTTACGATACATCCTTGTGACAAAATACCACAACCAATACAACTTATAGCAAGAAGGGTTTCTAGTTCCAGAGGGATAGGAGTCCATCAGTATCATGGTGAGGAACATGGGATCTGGCAGACATGGCACCAGAGCAACAGCTGAGAGCTTATTTCTCTATCCAAAAACAAGAAGCAGAGAGATACACTAGTGCCAGGTCTGGCTTGACTGTGGAAATGATGGCACGACAAGGTTTCTGCCCCCTGGAGCAGAACCAACAGGGGCATGGGTCTCCTCAAGTACCAACAGTTGCTGTGGGTGTAAGGCTTGTTTATATAATAATGTCTATATTTTACTTTATGTTCTGTCTTTAGGGAATGTTTTCCCTGCCAAGGTTGATGACTCTGTGTAATCAAGAACAGCAGGATTCCAGTAAGCGAGAATGCATCTGGTGCTCCTCAGCAAAATGGTAGCACGTTGACCTTCAGACCAGTCCTTAAGGCTGTGGAAAACTTTGAAAATATAAGTTCAAGAACACATAAATCAGGGTGATGACTGTTCTACACAGGATTTCTCAACTATGAAAAATATAAGAATGCAAGGTGAATTATATGAGGGTCTCCATGGACCTGAAAGAACAGAGCGAGCTACACTAATGAGGCAGCTTTCTCCAGAAAATATTAAGAAGGGTGACAAAGAGCTTTATGGAGTGGTGATCTCTGGACAAGAGCCCACCCACCTAAGCTTACTATTTATGTCTGCAGTTGAACAAGGAATCATTTGGACTTTTAATCTGGAATGACCTACAATTCAGAAATGGAGGACACACTTGTGATCCAGATCTTGAGGACGAAAGGCATAGGCTTTTGATGCAGATCTTGACGAATAGTGGCTTTGAAAAGCTTAGGCCCAGGCATGGAGGTATATACCTTTAATCCCAGGAGATAAAGGCAAGCAGATTTCTGAGTTCAAGGACCGCCTGGGACAGAGCAAGTGAAGAAAGGCTTTGGTCCAGGTGTGTTGTTAAGTGTCTTTAATCCCAGAATTCAAGAGACAGAACCGTTAGGATTTCTGTGTTCAAGGTCTGTCTACAGAGCACTTTCCAAGATAGTCAAGCTTACACTGAGTTGGAAAACAGAAACCTGGTGATAATATAATAAAACAATGGGGCCATGTGCCAGCTCCAGTTCCAGCAAGCAGCAGTCTCAGGAGCTTCAGCCATGTGCATGTAGCTCAAAAAGACAGTCTTTAGAGTCAAGGGGCTAAGGTCATAAAATTTTGATTCATGGGATAATCAAAAGATAACCTAGGGTAAATGATTGAATTGATATGTAGTTACTAAGAAAGTATCTTATGCAATAAAAGACTAGGCTTTAGTCTGCAAGGGAGAGTGATCTGTAGCAGAGAGCTATCACGGGCAGAACACAGAACTGTCAGCTTGTATCCATCAGAGACTCTGAATCATTTCTTCTGCTGCTCCCAAATATCCCTTCCTCAGGACCCTCTCCCAAGCTGAGGCTGATCCTCAGCACACTAGATACAATTAAAGTCTTTTTGAAACATCAATGCCTGTCACCAGTGACTCAAACCCTTTAGCAAGACGACACCTGACTCCTCCCAATCCTCCCTAAATAGTTCCACTAACTAGTGATCAAGTATTCAAATAGGCACATGTGGTGGTCATTTTCTTTCAAACCACCACACATCCTTCAGTTTGGATGTAGTGCCTCTCCCACTCCTTCCTTTTTATATAGCCCCATTTCCATCCTTTCATAAATGTCTTTATTCCCAGTATTTTTCTCCTCTACCTTCATATCCCATGCATTCTGCTATCGTCTCTTCCTGAAGGCTTCTCTCACTCTTCTCTCAGTGACCTCTTTCTAACTTTATGATTCCTATATTACTAGGTAAATTCACCAGATACCACCAAGCAAACACTCTTAAAGCCAAGTAGACAGTCTATATTGAAAACCCGAGGCTACATAGAGAATTTGTCCACATCATGGAGACCCAAGCCTTATAGCCTTTTGTCTTTTATGCACAAAATCCACATTCTAGTTGGTTAATGTCAATTATCAAGAAGCAGAATTACAGAAGCCAAAAAACAAGGTTAGTATATTTGGAATGTTTTTGCTCAGAGATTTTCCTGGAATTACAGACTAGGTCTTTGTTTCCATTTGTCAGGTGATGGGCCTGTGTGCTGGGTTTTAAGGTCAGATGGTCCCTCTAATATGATAATGGTTGTGGTACAGTCTGGGGGCCTGTTGCATCCCCCGCTGGTATGAGTCAAAGAATGGTCTCATATTGAGGCAGGAGGTTATATAATCCCAGTAATACCAATTTAGTAGAATCCACTCTGTTTTACATAGTGAGGTAGGCATTTGAGCAAGTTCCTATAGTGGGGGACAGGAGTAATGGCCTAGCAATTGCCATAAGTAGACAAGCATACCAAGAAATCAAAGATTGATTCCAATTGTCAGATTCTTGGTGCCTCTTTTCTCCTTCATTAAGTTTATTTGTGACTGTAGTGAAACATTCTTTAATTACCTGTACTGAGTGGCATAGAAGCAACAAGTTTCTCCCAGTGTCATCTAGTGACCTCTTTATTTTATGAAGAGGAGGTTCAGTTCTCTGTGATTCTGAAGACTAATCTTTGCTTTGGACTCTACCTGGGCTGCTAGATGACAATTAGAATTTATAAGATGGTCTAGGTCTTTGTCTACTTGAGCACTGAATTCCTTAAAGTTTTTATCCTCGCAGTTAATTCAGAAATTCCTACTACAGTGGAGCCTACAATGCTTGTTCCTATGAACAGGAGGAATGAAAATGGGGTTGTTTCAAACTGCACAGGAAAGCTCAGAATCTAGATTTATGTGGGTCCTGCTCTCTTCTCTGTTATTGAGTAACACTGATGGTATAATGTACATAAAGAAATGAGGTCTTCCTTAGTGTAAACAATTCAGAAGATGCACACTTGGTTAAGCTGATAGTGCTAGACAGTAAGGTAATCTCTGCAGCCTGGAAATACACTCAGTTGCCATTTCTGGAGTTAAAATGCTGTGCATGGATACAAGAATTTGCATAGGGGCGAATATCTAGAGAAAATCTTGGAGACATTAAGCAGGTACCTTTTCCTTGGAAGCCCCCCAGATGAGCATTGGTTGGTTCCATTTACAATTTCCAGTATTGCAAGTGAAATTTGGCGCTTAATTTATTCAAATCTCAACAGAATATGGGGGATTGGGTCAATGTGCTAGATGACCCTAAGTGGAATGGTTTTGTTTTTGTTTTTGTTTTGATAATAAATTTAGTGAATCACTTCTATTTACATGTAAACTGACTCCCAAAGTTCTAGTGGTTTCCCAGTAATAATCTTCAGTTTCCTGCCTAGTCTTAACCTTTATAGGTAAGGGATTGCATTGACCTGACTGAGACCAGGTTATGATGGTTTCCTCTCTGGGGCTATGAAGGAGTCAGTGTGGCCTTCAGACTTGGTTTCAAATCCCCACTGAACACTATGATATTTGCCTGGCTATGGACAGTTGGGGTGAGAGCATCAGCTGAACAGGCATAGAACCGGGTAGACCAAAGCCCACTTGCTTCAATAGTGGACCCACAGCACCCAGGACACAGGACACAGCACACTCCTCTATGACCTCCTCTTCAAGTTGTCTCTGGATGGAAAATTTTACAGAAATAAACCTGAAATATGGATTGGGCTTCAGGGGAAAGATAGATTGGATCTAAGCTCCACAGTTTGGGTCTTTCTTAATTAACAAACCCAGGATCTTGGCTTATGGGGCTTATGGGCCTTTCCTGTGAGGAAACTAAGATGACAAAATAGGTTAGTAATAGTCACAGGGCCTGTGTCAGTCTAATCTTTAGTCAGAGGATCTGGTGATAACCCATCTATTGTTGTCCTCTGCATACTCCTTCAGTTGGATCTGGTGAATCCACAGGATAACACTGGCAACCTTCACTGACATAGGGGTGGTGAGGACCACATGATATGGATCTTTCCACATTCACTCCAGGCTCCAAGTCTGGGTGCTCTTTATGCATACAAAGTTGCCAGCCTGGAACTTATGAGCAGGCTCAGCCTCTAGCAATGAGCACAGCTTCTTGAATCATCTGATAAATGCTTGTTTCAGGGCCTGTTAAAGACTTGAGGAGGTAATGCTTAGTAATTTCTGCCTTATGAACATCTTTTAGCTTAGGAAGGAAATGAGGAAGCCTTCCAATCATGAGTTAAAATGGGTGAAAAGTTCTCTATATGGAGTGCACTTAGCCTTCAGGAAGGCAAAGAGAAGGATGATGGCCCAAGTTTTACTGATCTCAATGATATACTTAGCTAAAGTTTCTGTTAAGGTTCAATTCATCTTTTCTATGTGTCCTGAGCTTTGTGGCTTATAGCCACAATGCAGTTTCTAATCAATATTTAGGACCTTTGCCACATTTAGGAAAGCTCTTTGAACCCCAGGGAAAGGGCCAATGGAAATCCAGGAATTAATTCTTGAAGGACTAGTCAGGGTGTATCTGTTGACTAGGTTTTCACCTGTCCAGAGTTGGCATCTATGAATACTAACAAATATGTACACCCAAGAACTATGGGTTTTATCTCTGTAAAGTCTACTTTGGAGTGTTCTCCATGGGGGCTTCCTCAGGCATGAATTCCTTCTGAGACTTTATTTTTCTTCCTTTCAGTCTCATTTATGCACAAGTAGTACATCTGGATGCAATGTCTTTGGCAAGATTGTCTAGTTGAAGGAAATAATACCTGGGCCTGAGTAACTCAATAGTTTTGAATGTCCCCTGATGGGTGGCCTGGTCGAGTTTGGTGACCATCTGTCTTTTGATAGCAGCAGGGAGTACATGTCTCCCATCTGGCAAGAACCACCACTCATTTTCCTCCTTTTTGGCATCTTCCCTTTTTACTCACTTGGTTTATTCCTGTTTGTAGTTTAGGGACTGGGGTAATCAGGTTTGGGCAGGGTAGCTAGGATATAAACAGCTCCACTGATTCTAGGGCTGCTTTCTATGCAGTCAAGTTACAGTCCCCATGCCAAGTCCACTGTCCAAGATAGACTAGGAAAAGAGAGAAGTTTATCTAGTTGCTCCTTGGGCAACCATCCTTCAAGATGTCACTGGTTCAAATGGTTCGGCCAGAACTGAATGGGCTGCTCTCATGTTGACCAGGAAATTTAACAGATTTGCCTCACATCTTTAATGTTACCTTGGATTCCTAGTTGCTCAGTGAAATGGAGGCCCAGTTCCATCAGTCCTTGCTCAAAGAGAGAATGGGATATCTTCTTCCTTCTTCTAATTAGGATATTCATTCTTCCAGGGATCTTTTCTCTATTATAAGCACATTGCTCTTTTTCTAATCTTTTCCTTCCCTGCTATCTCTGGCTTACCCCTCTGAGAGATCCTTAATCAGACTCCCTGAGCACTGCTATGGTTTTTCCGGTCAATCTTTGTTCTGATTTTATTCTACAGAGCCATGGATATTGTAAACATTCTGAGTAGTCTCATATAATTGGAACCTTTATTTATTTGGTTGGTTGGTTGGTTGATTGGCTTTTCAAGATAGGGATTTCCTATGTACCACTGGCTATACTGGAACTTGCTCTGTATTCAGACCTTGAACTCAGAGATCCTAATGCCTCTGTGTCTTGTATAGCATGTACCGCCACAACCAGACCTAAGCTTTTTTTCACCTAGAACTTGATCTGTCCCAGGCTGTCTTGAACTTAGAAATCTGCTTGCCTTTGTTTCCTGGGATTAAAGTTGTATACCTTCATGCCCGGGTCTAGGCTTTTCAAGGCCACTATTCTTCTAGATCTGCATCAAAAGCCTGTGCCTTCCAGCCTCAAGATCTGGATAACAAGTGTTCCCTCCATTTTTGGATTGTACTTCATTCCTCAATAAAACTCCAAATGATTCCTTGTTCAACTGCAAACATAAACAGTAAACTTATGTTCATGGGCTTTTGACCTGAGATTCCTAAATCTCTTTATCTCCTTGAACACAGGATTCAGCTCCATTTTACTTCCTGATGTCTCTTTATTATGTGAACCATACATTTTGTATTTAGTTTAGCTAGTTTTTGTTTTTTAACTATTCCTTTCCCTTTCATGATTTAGGTTTTTTCCTCTATTGACCAAACCATGAAAGGGTCCTTATCTATGCTGGTTTGTTAGTACAGCTGTCTCTGTTCTTTCTGGTCCATGAAGCACCTCATTCAATACATACTGCATCTTTATATTTTACATAGTTGAGAAATTCTGTAAAGAACAGTCCTTACACTGACTTATATATTGAACTCATGTTTTCAGAGTTGTTTCCCATAGCCTTAAGGGCTGGTCTGAAGCTCACAGTGTTACCATTTTGCTTAGGAACACCAGACACATTGTTGCTTACTGGAATCCTGCTGTTTCTGATTATCATGGAGTCATTAACCATGGCAGGGAGAATATTCCCTGGTAACCTTGGCATTTACCCAAAACATTATCTAAAGGTGGAACATAAAGTAAAATATATACATCATTATAAAACAAAGCTTATGCTTACAGCAACTGTAAGCACTCAAGAAGACCTATGCCCTCCTGGCTATGCTCCAGGGTCAAGAACTGTTTCACACTGTTCCTACATCTGCCTTGCCAGACCCAGTATGCATTCAAACTTAGATTGTAACAGCCAATGACAGAGTAGTGGAACTAGAATTTAGACCAGATTTTCATACTGTTATGTTAGTTTTCTGAGCAAACTCTAGGCAAATTTTTGGAAAGGCCTTCAACCCCAGCCCCCAAAATGATCACCTATATGTGTTAAATGTCACAGGACTATAAAGAAGCACTTCAGAAATGAGTTTGTTTGTGTGTTTGTTTTAAATAAGTGAATTTAATGATATGGGTATTGAAAAGGGGAAAGATAATAATAGGACAAAAGATAGGAGATATGTGAGTAGAGACCCAGCAGTGGTTTTCTAGGGAAAGGGGGGTATTTGGAATTCTGAAATCCAGGACTTCTGAAGAAATCATAATTTCTCGAGTTACCTTACAAACATTGTGTGAGAGAGGGCCATTTTCTTATTCGGACTATTTTCCCCCAGGAAGAAACCAAACACTGAGTTAGAAAACTTTATCACTGGGCTGTGGTGTGTGTGGAAGATAGTTGCCACCCATTTCACTCCAGCAGTGAGGTAAGGCCGTAAGGCACCTGCAATCCCCAAGCAGCAGTACTACTCTCTTCAGGCTGTAGTCAAAGTGGCCCATGGCTTCAGGAATGGCAGTCCTTGGAGATACAAAAAAGATCAGGAGCCAGAGGGACCATTTCATGAAATGTAGCCATTTCTGGTTGCACATGAGTGGCAATGTTTTGGTAAAGAAGACAGTATTCTACACGTAGCAGCAGAAAACTGAAAATTGGTGATGACTATAAAAGAGCATTTAAAAACTCCTTAGAAATGCTGGTGGAAACAGACTTGGGGACCACATTTGCCAAAACTCCATAAAGAGTGATCAGTATTGATCCTAATACTTCTTCCAGGTGGTGGCAGCATGCATGGAATTGTTGTTGTATGCAGACTTTTGCTACACCAGTTCTATTTTTACTTATTCACTTTTCCCAATTCTTCCTGTCCATTTTTTTTGTAGTGCCTTCTCTGATTTTATCCATCAAGGTTATCTTGTCCTCCCACCCTCTGAGTACTTTTCAAATATAACTCATGACTATGATTAATGAGTATTTATCATATAGCTAATATGGGCTAGGCCATGTACATGTTAGTTAATTTGGGGACACTGCAAGTATGACTTCATTTTATACATGAGCTAACAGACATTTGGAAGTATTTAGAAACTTTTATAATGCCACTTGCAAAGTATTAATTTGTTGAGCGTTGATAAACACTCTTACCTTGTTTAGTAATGCTGTAAAAGGGACTCCATTGACGAAGCTGCTGATGTAGAGATGGTCTTGGAATGTTTCACACATCAGTGCAGCAGTTCATGGTAGACTAAGAAAGCAGGTTCTAAGATTTGTACCCTGGTGTCTTGTGGGGTGGTGAATGGTGAGAGGAAGCCTGGTAAGCTCGAGTTAGTGAAGGCAGTGCCATTATCAGTTTCTATCTGTTGAGATATATCCATGTTGGCATAGGTGGAGAGCATACGGTGAATTAACCTTTTTGAGTTTTCACTGGTTTGGGATGTAGCCCATATAAAATGCAAGTATGTACCTATGGTAACAAAAACATTTCTGTCTACCAAATCAACATAATCCACCATATTAAAATTGAATGAAAAAAAACCCAACATGATCATTTCACTAGATGCTGAATAGTTTGACTAAATCCAACACCTCTTCATGATAAAAGTCTTGGAAACAGCAGGAATACAAGTATGTACCTAAACACAGTAAAGACAGTATATAGCAAACCAATATCCAACATCAAATTAAATGGAGAGAAATGTTATGGATGGCCATAGTGCTGCCTGTATTCTTATGTTAATTCCGCTCTCCTGGGAGAGGTTGTCTGGAATGAAGAATGAGCCAAGTACTCAGGTGACTTCTAGTGAACCTCCCCAATGAATAAATGGAACAGGCCAATCACTGGGTGAGTAGGCGGGACTTTTGGGTTGGACTGAGGAAGAGAAGGAGCAGGAGAGAGTTAGAGGCTTTTTGGGTGGGCATAGTGAAAGCTCAAGACATAGTTGCTAGTGTTTCCTAGTATCATGGCGGATATGCCAGGATTCACCACCAGAGGAATTAGATTTAATGTCATTTACAAGATTAGGATTCTAGTTGTTGCGCCCAGAGATTGAGTTACCACTGTTTCTGAACTAAGTTTGTGTGGTGTTTCCGTCTCTCGGTGACTCAATTGGGTTCCAGAGAGAAAGGTACAGTGGCAAAGTGTGGTTTGCCTGGTGTGGACCACAAAGGCTGTGGGGGATTTTGAAGCATGGGGCTGGTGTGGTAACGACCCACCAGTGGGAACTTAGAGACCTGGGAGGAGAGATTTTGGAGTTCTGAGTCAGAGAATCTACTGACACAATCACACCCAGCTGGAGCCATGTGGTCCATCAGTTCCCGGCATAACGCAGGAACTTGCCTGCTCTTTTTAAATATTTCCCACAACAGAGATACTCCTCCTATCTCTTCAATACAGTACTTGAAGTTCTAGCTAGAGCAATAAGGCAACCAAAGAAGATCTAGGGGATACAAATTGGAAAGGAAGAAGTCAAAGTATTGCTATTCATAGAATATATATATTCTATGAATATATATATTCATATATATATATATATATATAAATAAAGTGACTCCAACAATTTCCCCAGGAAACTCCTACAGATCCTAAATACCTTTAGCAAAATGACTGGATACAAAAGTAACTCAAAGAAACTAGTAGCCCTCCTCTACACAAGTAATAAATGGGCTGATAAAGATCTTAGGGAAACAGTACCCTTTACAATAGCCACAAATAATATACAATACTTTACTGTAACTCTAATCAATACAGTAAAAGACCTGTGTGACAAGAACTTCAAGTCTCTGAAGACAGAAATTGAAGAAGATCTCAGAAGATGAAAAGATTTCCCATGGTCATGGAGCATTGGGATTAACAGTGAAAATGGCCATGTTACCTATTCAATGTAATCTCCTTTAAAATTCCAACACAATTATTTATAAATCTTGAAAGAATAATTCTCAACTTCATATGGAAAAACAAAAAACCTAGGAGAGGTAAAACAATGTTGAGTAATAAAAGAACTTCTGGAGATATCACTATCCCTGATCTCAAGCTGTAGTAC
The DNA here is from genome assembly GCA_019843965.1 of Rhynchomys soricoides. NCBI lineage: Eukaryota > Metazoa > Chordata > Mammalia > Rodentia > Muridae > Rhynchomys > Rhynchomys soricoides. The sequence continues at coordinate 18,275,165 of JADRCH010000012.1, forward strand.
AAAAAAATAATAATAAAAACTGCATGGTATTGGTAATAAAAACAGACAAGGTGATTAATGGAATAGAATGAAGGACCCAGAAACAAAGCCATATGCCAATGGATACTTGATTTTTGACAAAGAAGCCAAAACCATTAATGAAAAAAGAAGGAATCTGGTTTAACTGTATGACTCCATTTAGAAACATGAAAATAGATACATATTTACTACCTTGCATAAAAATCAAGTTTAAATGGATCAAAGACCTCAATATAAAACTAGACACACCAAAGTTAATAGAACAGAAAGCAGGGAATAGCCTTGAACTACTCAGTAGACAACTTCCTGGATGGAATAGCTACCAAATGGGTCAGGCACTAAGATCAAGAATTAATAAATAGAACCTCATGAAACTGAAAAGATTCTGTAAGTTAAAGGAAATCATGATTAGGACAGTAACATCCTACAGATTGGAAAAAGATCTTCATTAACCCTATATCTGACAGAGAGCTAATAACCAAAATACATAAAGAACTCAAGAAGTTAGACATCAACAATCCAAATAGCCAAATTAAAAACTGAGGTACAGAGCTAAATAGTGAATTCTCATCAGACAAATAGTGAATAATGAAAAGCACTTAAGGAATTGTTCAATGTCCTTAGTCATCAGGGAAATGCAAATCAAAATGATTCTGGGATTCTACTTTATACACATCAGAATAGCTAAGATCAAAAACTCAAAGAACTACATATACTGACGAGGATGTAGAGCAAGGGAAATCCTCCTCCATTGCTGGGGGTGGTGGTGCAAACTTATACAACCACTCTGGAAATCCTTTTGGTGGTTCCTTAGATTATTGGGGATAGTTCTACCTCAAGACCCAGCTACACTACTCCAGGGCCTATACCCAAACAATGCTCCACCATCCCACAAGGATACTGTTAAACTATGTTCACAGCAGCTTTATTTATAATAGCAAGAATCTGGAAACAACCTAGATGTTCTTCAACTGAAGAATGGTTATAATGCAGAAAATGTGGTTGTTTTACACAATGGAATACTACTCAGCCATCAAAAACAAGGACACCATGAATTTTGTAGGCAAATGGATGGAGCTAGAAAATATCCCAAGTTAGGTAACACAGAACCAAATGGACATGCATGCTATGCACTCATTTATACATGGATATTAGCCATAAAGTACAGGATAACCATACTATAATCAACAGACCTAAAGAAACCAAATAATAAGGAGGGTGCAAAGAAGGATGGTTAAATCTGTCTCAGAAGGGAAAATAAAATAGATTTTGGAGGTTGATGGAAGAAGGGAACAGGGTGGAGGAGGGGATGGGATGAAAGCGGACTGGGGGAGGGGGAGATTATATGTAGGGAGAGTAGAGGATAGAGAAGAAAGATCAGCAGGATAGGGAAGCAATCTCTAGGATGTTCCAGAGACCTGGGATCTGGGATCTGGGCATGGGGAGGCCTCAGAGGGTCTGTGTGGACAACTATAGCTAAGACCCCTAACATTGGGGAAATGGATCCTGAAGTGGCCATCTGTAGCCAGGCAGCATTGCCAGGGGATCGATAAGGACAGCAACCCACCCACAAAACCTTTGGCCAAAAATGTGTCCTGCCGATAAGATATGAAAAGGATAGATCAGAGTCTGAGGGAATAGCCAACTAATGATTTCCCCAAATTGAGATCCATCCCATGGGTCCTTAACACTATTAATGGCTCTAGCATAACTGTCTTCTGAGAGGCTCCACCCAACAGCCAATCGAGATGCAGAGACTCACATGTAAATATTAGATGGAGCCTGGGCAGTATTACGGAAGAGTTCGAAGAAACGTTGAGGGATCTGAAGAGGACAGGGACTCAACAGGAAGACCAAGACAGTCAACGAACCTGGATCCTTGGGGACATCCAGAGACTGAATCACCAGCCAAAGAGTGAGTATGTGCTGGACCTAGGACCCTGCACAGATGTACCAGATGAGCAGTTTGGTCTTCATGCAGATCCTCCAACAAATAGAACATGGGTTATCTCTGAACCTGTTTTCTGCCGGAGGGGCTGTGAAGGCAGTCTGTTGTTTGGTACAGCCAAAGTTCAAACCCTGTGGGCCCAATATGGGGTAAAAGCCCTATAAGGAGCAACAGCAGGGATTTGCAAGGCTCCTAGAAACAGCTCCTGACACATGCCTATATCTCTCCATAGGTCTGTGACATTTGGTCACGTAAAAAGCAAACGCCCCTCAAGCCCCTCCCCAGGTAGAGGCGTGGCCACATAGTCTCAAGACATCTCCATGTTAATGAGGTACCTAGAGGCTTAGCCACGCCCCTTCCCAGTTACTATTTCAATCTTGCCCCTTCCTGAGGGCGCAGGGGTACGGTCTCACCCACGCAACTCTTTGCCATGACATGACAATAAACACCCTAAAATTATGGACTGTCTTTATTCATCTTGATCTGCCATGGGAAGCGAGGGAACCGGCTTTCGCCTAAAAGAGCCTCCTGCAGAAGCCATCCCAGCATTCTCAGCAATGGCAGTCATCCACCCAAGCCAATCTAGCTATCTGGTGCCCAATTTGCCAACCTGGTCCCAGCAGGGATGCCAGCCATGCTCCTTCTTCCCTCTTGGCCCAGGCCAGATCCAGTCTGTGGTTCCACTTCGTTCCCAGCTCTTCTGCAACATCCAGCGGCACCTGCAATGCCCAAAGCCTGGGAACTCCACGGAGCCAGCTGCAGCGCATCTCCTGGGAACCATGGCTCCCTCCCCCACCCCCAGGCTGTGTCTCTACAGAGGTTTCTCACAGCCTGACAAGCATGGAGGCTTGTGGGCGTGCATATGGTCAACTGCCCAAAAGTCTTTGTAGATGTGCGGGACTTCACTCTCTACCACACTGGTTGTATCCAACACTTGCCTGCCTGCCTACTGCCTGCCTGCCTGTCTGTCTGAGGATCCCGTACTGCCTTGTCTGGCCTCAGTGGCAGAAGATGTGTCTAGTCCTGTGTTGACTTAATGTGCCCATGGGGCAGGGTGGTCTTTTATGGGGGGGGGGGTGTTACCTAGAAGGAGGTTTGTGGAATGGGACTTACTTGAAGGGGTTCTGGGATGATAGGTGATGATGATATTGGGATATAAAGTGAATAAATAAAAAAAAAAAATGAGGTGGACCTTGGGGAATCTTGTGGAAGAGAGGCAGGAAGGCTTGAAGGAGTCAGAGAGGCCAAGGACACTACAAGAAAACCTACAGAATCAACAACTAACCTGGGCCCACAGGGACTCACAGAGCCCAAATTCCCACCAGAGAGCATCATGGGATTGACCTAGGTCCCTTGCACATATGTAAGTGTTGCATTTTTGTCTTCATGTAGGACTCCTAATAATAGGAACAGGGGCTGTCTCTGACTCTGTTGTCTGCCTTTGGATAGCTTTCTTCTAACTGAGCTGCCTCATTTAAGCACAATAATACAACATGCACCTAGTCTATCTATCTATCTGCAAATCCAGCGCTACAGAAAGTGCTAGAAGAGAATCTCCAACCTAAGGAGATTAACTACTATTGAGAACTCAGAGTTTCTTGTCCTCACAGAAAAGCTGTAAGAGAATCATGAATGTTATTCACGAAGGAGCAGGGAGGTAAAAATCAAATACCTGGATTGCATCCAGAAAGCTGAGAACGGAAGTTTCTAACAACCTGGTGACCCTTCTGCATTCTCAAGGAACGAACCTCATACAAATTACCCAGAATTGTTACTACAGACTCTTCCTTCCCTGGACCATTACCTATGCTTAGAAGAGATGTCATATGCATTTTATGAACTGATGAACTCTTTGATATTGGTCAGAGACAATACTAGATTCTAGGCTTTTTAGTTATATAGAAACAAACCTCACAGTTACATGTACTTTGTAAAAGAGTCTCTATGTCATCATATCTTAAACTTTATTGTGCACCTGAAATTCAAATGATTATATGGATTCTTGCCAAGAACATTTTCCCACCAAATTGTATTGTGTTTTTGTTGTTGTTGTTGTTTATTTTTTTGTTTTTATTTTATTTTCATATTTTATTTACTTGGCATTAGACTACCTGTAGTCTTATCCACGTTGATAAAGTCAGTATGCATCCGGTTTTCTCTCTTATTTCTTTATAAGGTTTGCTTCCCTGTATGACACCTGAAGGAACCCTATCAATCTGAAACCATAAAATCACAGAAAATAAATAATTTTACATCAGAAAAATCAAAAGAAGGAAACCATACACACACATGCATACTTACCTGATACATACTCATTACCACCACCATGACCACCACCAAAATACAGGAATCAACTGTCATTGTCAATTGATATCTCCCAATATCAATGGTCTCAATTCCACAATAAAAACACAGAAACTAACAGAATGCATGTAAAAATAGAATCTATTCTTCTACTAAATATGAGAAACTTACCTTGACATTAAATATAGACATTACCTCAGGGTCAAGAGAAAAAGATATACCAAGAAAGTAGATTTAAGAGTCAAGCTGGTATAGCCATTTTATATCTAAAAAAATATACTTCAAACCAAAACTAATCAAAAGAGGTAGGGAATGACACTGCATACTCATCAAAGGAAAAAATTACCAACATGATATTTGAATTGTTAATATCTACATGCCAAACAAGAGGGCATCTAAATTTGTTAAAACACACAAAACAACAACAACAACAGCAACAGTAGCAGCAAACATACTACTACATACTACTACAGCTTAAATAATGTATAGACCCACATGCATTGATAGTGGGAGACTTCAATACCCACCAATGGATCTCTCCAAAATGGACAGATCATCCAACAAATCTAAATAGAGAAATACCAGAGCTAAAAAAAACATTAAAAACCAAAGGAACCTAACAGATATTTTCAGAACTTTTGCCCAAACACAAAAGAGTATAACTTCTACTTTGCATCTTAAAACATTCTCCAAAATTGACCTCATATTTGGACACAAAGCAGGTGGCAACAAATGCAAGAGAACTGAAATGACTCCCTGAATTCCACCAGAATACCAGGGATAAAGAAGAGTATCAGCAACAATAGAAACAACAAATTGACAAACTCATGGAAGCTGAACAATTCTCTACTGAATAAAACAATGGATCAAGACAGAAAAGAAGAAAGTATTTAAAGACTTTCTAGAATTCAATGAAAATAAGTACATAACATACCAAACTTATGGGACATAATAAAAGTAGAGTTAAGAATAAAGTTCATTTTACTATCTATAAATTGGAGAGATCCCATCCTAACAACATAACAGCACACTTGAAAGCTCTAGAACAAAAAGAGGTAATCATACCCAAGAAAAATGCACAGCAAGAAATAATTATACTGAGGACTGAAATAAACAAAATAGAAAAAAAGAGAACCTCATAAAGAATCAATTAAACAAAGAGTTGGTTCTTTGAGAATATTTACAATACAGACTCACCTTTATCCAACCTAATGAAAAGATGGAGAGAAAATATCCAAATTAATAAAATCAAGAAAAACATGCAAATAATAGAAACCAAGTAAATCCAGAGAATTATAAGGGCATATTAAAAAACAAACAAACAAACTATACTCCACAAAATGGAATATCAAAAAGAAATGGACAGTTTTCTCAATTGGTATCACTTATGAAAGTTAAATTAAGATCAGATAAACAATTTAAGCAGACCTATAACCCCCAGTGAAATAGAAGCAGCTATTAAAAGACACTCAACCAAAAAACTCACGGCAAAATGTTTTTCTCACATAATACTACCAGACTTTCAAAGATGAGTTAAAAACCAATCTTCCTCAAATTATTCCACAAAACCAACAAGAGGAACATTGTCCAATTAATTTTATTATGTCACAGTTACCCTGGAATCCAAAACAAATGAAGACAGAATTACAGACAAATTTCTTTTTTGAACATAGATGTAAAAATTCTCAATAAAATACTTTAAAAGTGAATCTAAGAACACATCAAAAAGATCATTCATCATTATCAAGTAGACTATAACCCAGAGATTCAAAGATGGTTTAATATACAAAATCAGTAAGTTTCATCCATTACACAATCAAACTAAAAGAAAAATTTCCACATGATAATCTCATAAGACATAGAAAAAACCTTTGAAAACACCTCTTCATGATAAAAGTCTGGAGAGATTTAAATGGACATAACTCAAGATATTAAAGGCAATTTACAGCAAGCCTATTGCTAACATAAAATTAAATGGACAGAAATTCAAAGTAATTCCATTAATATCAGGAATAAAGCAAGGTTGTCACTCTCTTCATAACTATTCAATAAATAATTGAAACATTTGCTAGAGCAAGAAAAAAGTGAAGGCTGAATTCAAAATTCAAGGGAATATAAACTGGAAAGGAAGAAGTCAAAGTATCTTTATTTGTATCTTTAAAGTATTTTTATTTTATTTGTAGATCATATGATAGTACTCATGAGTGACTCCCAAAAATTCCACTAGTTGATAAACATTCTCAGAAAAATAGTTGGATATAAGATTAAATTAAAAAAAAAAAATCAGGACCCAAACATCTAAGGGAGAGGGCTAGCCACCCAGGAGTGTGGACAAGACTGTGAGCAGAGGTAAGACTAGCACTTCTGCTCAGAGGGACCCCTCCGGGAAGCCTCAAGACAAAGGGATCAAGGAGAAGCCTGGGCCATGCATGAGCCTTCCGGTTTCCATCCGTGGCCCGTGCCACAGGACTCCATACCCAAATAGTGCAGGGAGAGAGCTAGCCTCCCAGAAGTGTAGACAAACCTGTGTGGGGGTTTAAGACCAGCATTTCTGCTCAGAGGGACCTGCTCAGAACCCTCAGGACACAGGGAACAAGGAGCAGACTTCTGGTTTCCATCTGCAGCTGGGAAACTGATCTTGTCCCATAGGGCTCCATACCCGAATAGTGCCAGGAGAGAGCTGGTATTCGAGGAGTGCCAACACACCTTCAAGCACGGGCAAGACCACCACTTCTGTTTAAATTCCTGGATCAAGAAGGACCTTCACAGAGCCATCAGAACACAGGAACCAAGGAACAGCTGGGGACAGGATCCTTCTGGTTTCTGTTTGCACCCCAGAGCAGACCTTGTACCACAGCTCTCCAAACCCAAATTCCTCTCAGAGAGAGGCTTGCAGGAAGGATAAGCCACAGTCAAAGAGAACACGACCAGCTAACACCAGAGATAACCAGATGACAAAAGGCAAGGGAAAGAACAAAAGCAACAGAAACCAAAGCTACTTGGCATCATCAGAACCCAGTTCTCCTACCACACGGAGCCCTGGATACCCCAACGCACCAGAACTCAGATTTAAAATCACATCTCATGATGATGATAGAAGACTTTAAGAAGGGAATAAATAACCACCTTAAATAAATATAAGAGAACACAGGTGAACAGCTAGAAGCCCTTAAAGAGGAAACATACACAAAAATCACTAAAAGAATTACATGAAAACACAATCAAACAGGCAAAGGAAATGAACAAAACCATCCAGGATTTAAAAATCGAAAAAGAAAGAATAAAAAAATCACAAAGGGAGACAACCTTGGAGATAGAAAATCTAGGAAAGAGATCAGGTGTCATAGATGCATGCATCACCAACAGAATACAAAAGATAGAAGAGAGAATCTCAGGTGCAGAAGATACCATAGAAAACATTGACAGAACAGTCAAAGAAAATGAAAAATGAAAAAATCCTCTTAACCTAAAACATCTAGGAAATCCAGGACACAATGAGAAGACAAACCTAAGGATAATAGGTATAGAAGAGAATGAAGATTCCCAACTTAAAGGACCAGTAAATATCTTCAACAAAATTAAAGAAGAAAACTTCCCTAACCTAAAGAAGGAGATGAACATAACTATACAAGGAGAAATGCCAACACCAGGAGGGAAACTACACCCTAGAAAAAGGAAGAAAGTAATCTTCTTTCAACAAGCCCCCAAAATGATAGCCACACAAACATAAAAATAACATAAAAAATAGCAGGAAGCAACAATCACTATTTCTTAACATCTCTTAATATCAATGGACTCAATTTCCTAGTAAAAAGGTGTAGACTAACAGACTGGATACATAGACAGGACCTAGGATTTTTCTGCATACAAAAAACGCACCTCAGTGTCAAAGACAAACATTACCTCAGAGTAAAGGGCTGGAAAATAATTTTCCAAGCAAATGGTCCCAAGAAACAAGCTTGAGTAGCCATTCTAATATCAGATAAAATCAACTTTCAACTAAAAGACATCAAAAAAGATAAGGAAGGACACTTCATACTCATCAAAGGGAAAAATCTACCAAGAAGAACTCTCAATTCTGAACATATATGGTCCAAATACAAGGGCACGCACATCATAAAAGAAACTTTACTAAAGGAAAAAAAGCACACATTGCACCTCACACAATAATAGTGGGAGACTTCAACACCCCACTCTCATCAATGGGCAAATCTTGGAAACAAAAAATAAATAGAGACACAGAATATAACATACAACATGGAGCAAATTGATTTAAGATATATCTACAGAACGTTTCATCATAAATCAAAAGAATATACCTTCTTCTCAGCACCTCATGATACCTTTTCCAAAATTGACCATATAATCGGTCACAAAACAAACCTCAACAGATATAAGAAAATTGAAATAATCCCATGTCTCCTATCAGATCACTTCGGATTAAGGCTGGTCTTCAATGGCAACAACAACAACAGAAGCCCACATACACATGAGCTCTACTCAATGATAACTTGGTCAAGGAAGAAATAAAGAAAGAAATTAAAGACTTCCTAGAATTTAATGAAAATAAGGTACAACATACCCAAACTTATGGGACACAATGAAAGCAGTGTTAAGAGGAAAAATCATAGCTCTCATGACTCTGAAAGAAACTTGAGAGAGCATACAGTAGCAGATTCACAGCACTCCTGAATGAGAGCAAAAAGTGGCTAATACACTGAAGAGGAGTAGAAGGCAGGAAATAATCAAGCTCAGGGCTGAAATCAACCATGGAGAAACAAAAAGAAGTATACAAAGAACCAACAAAACCAGTTGGTTCTTTGAGAAAATCAACATGATAGATAAACCCTTAGCCAGATTAACCAGAGGGCACAGAGACAGTATCCAAATTAAGAAAATCAGAACTGAAAAGGGAGATATATCCACAGAAACTGAAGAAAATAAAAAAAATCATCAGATCCTACTACAAAAGCCTATACTCAACAAAATTGGAAAATCTGGATGAAATGGACAATTTTCTAGACAGATACCAAACACTTAAGTTAAATCAGGATCAGATAAACCATCTAAACAGTCCCATAACCCCTAAAGAAATAGAAGCAGTCATTAACAGTCTCCCAACTAAAAAAAGCCCAGGACCAGATGGGTTTAGTGCAGAATTCTGTTAGACCTTAAAGAAGGCCTAATACCAATACTCTTCAAACTATTCCACAAAATCAAAACAGAAGGAACAGTACTCAATTCATTCTATGAGGCCACAGTTACGCTGATACCAAAATCACACAAAGACCCAACAATAAAAATGGTTCTTTGCTCCTGGGGCCATGCACTACCACAGGCTGAATTTCAAGCTTGAGGTACTGAAGACAGAAAATAAAAATGTGGTGTCAGATATGTGGAAAAAACCCAAGGAGATTTGTGAGGGCTTGGACAAGTGCAAGGAGCTGATTGCAAGGAGAGATTGACTTCATGACTTGGCTAGGACCTTAGTATTTTGGAGGGACTGCTTTGCCCTACTTTGTCTTTGAACCAAAGTTAGGGCTCTAATTCTAGCCTGTGTGCCTCTTAGCAAGCAGCCTGACTTCTGCCTCCAACACTCAGTTTTTCTAAGTGTCCATAGTATATGAGCCTTTTCCAGCATTGTCCTGTGAGCCTCAGGAGCCTCTAGATATAAAATATGATCTGCATCATCAGTATCCCCCGGGGCTTTAGCAGGAGCTTACAGAGCTGGTTTCTATAGGACCCATAGATGCAGTGTATTACTCTATCATTTTCTGTCCTCCCTCACAGTGTGTTGCCCTCGATATGCTCATGTTTTCCCAATACAATGAATAGTTAAGCACAGGTGGGGTACAAATCCTGTTCTCAGAGTTACAAAGGTTCCTTTTGGTATCAGGGTTTTCAGAACTTGTTTGAATCTTTCACATGTTTGGCATGCCTCTGTGTGATGCTGGTATGGTTATTCTGGGCTCCAGCTTGGGCCATAGGGGAAGTTCGGACCTTGTAAGCATGGTGGTTTATGGAGGAGGGGCAGCAGATTGAGGCTGTCTAGAGCTTACCAATTTTTTGTGTGATGGTTCAGTACCCTACAATGTTTTCTCCTGGGTGAGTGAACTCCATTGAAGAAAATTGAGACAATTATCCCTACAAGGACTAGAAATGCCTAGGGAAGCATGTTCTACTTGATCAGACTATGTTGATGCAGTTGAAGAAATCATTCTCTGGAAGCTTCAGATTTGGCATCCTGACCCATGCCTGTCATCAGCTCTTGCCACATTCCTGGTCATCAAGTCCGGTCCTGAGTGTAAGATCAATGATTGTGGAGAACTTGTCAATGTCACTCACAGCTAACAGGATTGATGAACTGCTATTCAGGCTTCTTTCAGTGTTAACTAAGACACTGGCAAGGCAGTGGTAATACCATGGGGGGCTGGGAACAAGGGGCTGAAATATCAAAAGGATGACAATAAGAACCACTCATTTGACATTTGCAAGGGGCATTCCTCCTTGCAAGCCATTTCTGTCTCTGATTGCTCATGACAAACAAATGAGCCACAGACCCTTGAACCAACTCTCTCAACGTTCTGTGCTTTACCATAAATGTTTCCCAACACAGCTCTCCTCCTATCATAATTACATCTAGGTGTATAATGTGTGGTTGTTCCATCTTCCTCAAAGGACTGCAACTTCTAGCAGAGCAGGAAGGTCTGCTTGCCAATCATCCAATGTCTCACAAGAGGCTAACTCACCAAAAGGATTTGTGAATTATCACATAGATGGGACAATTGGACAGTTGTAGGTGGTCAACTGGATAAATAGGTGGATGATTACATGAATGTGCAGGTGTGCCTGGGTCTGTCTCTCTCTCTCTCTCTCTCTCTCTCTCTCTCTCTCTCTCTCTCTGTGTGTGTGTTTAAATGTGGCTGGTTAGACAGGTGGACAGCTTGTTCCTCTTTCCTTTAGCCTACCTGATTATGCTTTGCCCAGAAGTCATACACCTTCTCATGTGCCTCCTTACAGAGCATCTTCCACTCCACGTAGGAGCCTTGCAGCAAAATCTTCTCCTTCCACGGCTTTCTGTTGTCTTGTCTTACTTTACTTTAGTTACATTTCAAATGTTTTCCCTTTGGAAACACCCTATCCCATCCCGCACCCCCCCCCCGTCTCTATGAGGGTGTGTACCCACTCACATACCCACTCCCATCTTACCTCCCTAGCATACCCCTATACTGGGGCATATAAAACCCTCTGGCCCAAGGGCCTCTCCTCCCACTGATAGCCAACAAAGCCCTCCTCTGACACGTATGTGGCCAGCACCATGGGTCCCTCCTTGCGTATGTATTCTTTGGTTGGTGGTCCAGTCTCTGGGAGCTCCAGGGGAGTCTGATCAGTTGACATTGTTGCTCCCTCCATAGGGCTGCAAACTACCTCAGCTCCTTCAGTCCCTTCTCCAACTCCTTCATCTGATACCCCACGCTCAGTCCAAGAGATAGCTGTGAGCATCTGCCTCTGTATTTGTCAGGCTCTGCTTGAGCCTCTCTAGAGACAGTTTATCACGTGTCCATCAAGAAGCACTTCCCAGCATCCACAAGAACATCTGGGGCTGGGAGCTATGTGTGGGTTGTATGGGGGGGGGGGGGAGAAGGATGGCCTTTCCTTCAGTCTCTTCTCTACACTTTGTCTCAATAGTTCCTCCTGTGAGTACTTTGTTCACCCTTCTAAGAAACACTGAGCATTCACATTTTGTTCTTCCTTCTCCTTAGGCTTTATATGGTCTGTGAATCGAACCTTGGGTATTCCAAACTTTTGGGCTAATATCCACTTATCAGTGTGTTTTTCTCTTTTGTGACTGAGTTACCTCACTCAGCATGATAATTGTGTCCTCATTCTCACTTGAAATAGATAGTGCAAAGAGTTTAAATTCTACTGGTCATTTAGCATGATGTTTTCCCCATAGCTTTCTGTTTGTTTGTTTGTTTATTTATTTATTTATTTATTTATTTATTTTTGGTGAGAGTATGTTATGTAAACATGACTGTGATGACATGTACAATAGTGGGTGACTTTGAAAGACAGAGAATGCCATCTGGTGTTCTCTGTTGGTGTTGTCCTAGTTCCCTATAGCCCCAGTCTTAAACTAAACCTAAAAGTATCTGTTCTGGTTAAGCTGGGTAGCCAAAGTTCTTTGGATTGCCAAGTGGTGCTTTGCCCAGATTACAAAACCCACAAAGAAACCACCAGGAACCACAACTCTGATGCAAGCACATGAGATTCTTTATTCAAGCTCAAACTTGGGCCACAAACCTTCCTGATGCAACAGGATAGGAGAGTAGCCTCGAGGTCTAGGGGAAGAGGATTTATAGAGGAGAAAACTGCAAGCAGGTGTTTCCAAGCCTTGGCTTTACATGAGAGGGTAAAGGAATGTTGGCATTCAAGCTAACTGGTTTACAGCACCTGGTTAAACCACAAGGAGGGAACAAACATCAAAAAGGAGCATCTTGACCTGGGAACAACTTATGTTTTCTTAGTTCACCCTGTTGTTATCAGCTAGATGCAACTGATGTGTCTATTATGCAACTGCCAGGGATATTTCATGATTTTTCTCAGACCTCAAAGAAGGGGGCCACACCTCTCTAAGGGCAAGATAACTTACAATGGAGTCTTTAAAAAAATGAAATTTATTCTGCTTTTCATTGATTCCTCACTGTCCCCTCAGTGAAATATCCTGTCTTGTTTTGTATCACCTAATTGTTAAACAATTCATTTTGTCAGAGCGAGAAAGAAATCTGTGGCTTTCTCTTAATTTTTGTACATTTCTATTATTTTGAAATTAATTTGATTTGTAATAAATGACAAAAATTAAATATAGATCTATTTTAAAAAGAAAAAGTAGACTTCTTTTATTTCACTGTACAATTAAACCTCCAGGAAATATCTGGTTTGTCTCATTGACTTCACAATATGACATCTGGAAGCACATCTCTTTGATATTTTGTTGCTGATTGTATCGTGTGCATGGCTGTGTCTCAGAAGAAATTCGTCTTCATAGTTTTACAGAGTGTAACATTTCAGAAAAGCATTGCAGTTGATGTCACTCCCCTCCTACTGACTTATGTTGGGGCTATATGCTCTGTAATCTATTGAAATGTGAAATGTTGCTGTGCAATGACTATGGGTCACTTACATTCTCTAGTGGTATCAAGGTCTTCTGTAGAAGATCCAATGGTACTTTATTGAGGACACTACCAATGGCTAACTTGGAGTTTCTGTAGGCTTTGTTTTGAGCCCTCCACCTTAGGCACTTTGTCTTGTGTGGTCAAGCTCAGTTGTGCTGAAATTGCCACTTACTTGTATGAATAGTGATTCTCAAGATGAAAAAAATTCGAGGAAAGGGAAATAAGTCCTGGACAGAAGACCTGACTGATTGTAGACAGAAGGAGGGACCCACTACCTATCCTTACAGCAGAAACTATGAGGAGGAGTGTGTGTGTGTGTGTGTGTGTGTGTGTGTGTGTATGTGTGTGTTGTTTTGTGCGCTTTGTTGTGGGAGTGAGATATGTGTCTGGGAGTCTCTATTTGTATGTTCACTCAGTCATGGAACATTGGAACATATATTTTTTTTTGATACATTATTTGAATTTCAAATATTTCCCCCTTTCCAGGTCTCCCCTTTGGAAACCCCATATATGCCCCCCTTCATCCTGCCTCTATGAGGGTATTCCCCAACTCACCCACCCACCTACTCCTGCCTTCCCTCCCTGGCATTCCCCTATACCAGGGCATCTAATACCCTCAGGCCCAGGGGCCTCTCCTTCCTTTGATGGCCAACAAGGCCTCCTCTGCCACATATGTGGCCCAAACCATGGGTCCCTCCATGTATATTATTTGGTTGGTGGTCCAGTCACTGGGAGCTCCAGGTGATCAGGCCCAGTTGACACTGTTGCTCTCTCCACGGGGCTGCAAACTCCCTCAGTTCCTTCAGTCTCTTCTCCAACTCCTCCATCTGGGACCTCAAGCTCAGTCCAACAGTTGCTGTGAGGTGAATCTTGGGTATTCCTAACTTTTGGGCTAATAACCACTTATCAGTGAGTAGAAACCATGTTTATTCTTTTGTGACTGTGTTACCTCACTCAGGATGATATTTTCAAGTTCCATCCATTTGCCTGCGAATTTCATGAAGTCATTGTTTTTAATAGCTGAGTAGTATTCCATTGTGTAAATGTACCACATTTTCTGTATCCATTCCTCTGTTGAGAGACATCTGGGTTGTTTCCAGTTTCTGGCTATTATAAATATGGCTGCTACGAACATAGTGGAACATGTGTCTTTATTACATGTAGGAGCATCTTCTGGGTATATGCCCAAGAGTGGAGTAGCTGGGTCCTCAGGCAGTATTATGTTCATTTTTTTGAGTGTCCGCCAAACTGATTTCCAGAGAGGTTGTGTCAGCTTGCATTCCCACCAGCAATGGAGGAGTGTTCCTCTTTCTCCACATCCTCACCAACATCTGCTGTCACCTGAGTTTTTGATCTTAGCTGTTCTGACTGGTGTGAGGTGGAATCTCAGGGTTGTTTTGATTTGCATTTCCCTGATGACTAAGGATGCTGAACATTTCTTTAGGTGCTTCTCAGCCATTTGAGTTTCCTCGGTTGAGAATTCTTTGTTTAGCTCTGTTCCCCATTTTTTGATAGGGTTATTTGGTTCTCTGGAGTCTAGCTTCTTGAGTTCTTTGTATATTGGATATTAGCCCTCTATCGGATGTAGGATTGGTAAAGATCTTTTCCCAATCTGTTGGTTGCCGTTTTGTCCTATTTACAGTGTCCTTTTGCCTTACAGAGCTTTGTAATTTCCATGAGATCCCATTTGTTGATTCTTGATCTTAGAGCATAAACCATTGGTGTTCTGTTCAGGAACTTTCCCCTGTGCCCATGTGTTTGAGACTTTTCCCCACTTTCTCTTCTATTAGATTCAGTGTATCTAGTTTTATGTGGAGGTCCGTGATCCACTTAGGCTTGAGCTTTGTACAGAGAGATAGGAACGGATCAATTTGCATTCTTCTACATGTAGACTGCCAGTTGAACCAGCACCATTTGTTGAAAATGCTCTCTTTTTGCCACTAGATGGTTTTAGCTCCTTTGTCAAAGATCAAGTGAACAATGGAACATTTTAAGAGTGAAAGGAATTAGCCTTTATGAAAAATTACTGTGCCTGCTCTGGATAGTGCCACTTTGCTTCAGACAAACTTTCCACAGAGCCCCCTAACTTTCTCCAAGTCTACCCAGTTCATGAAAATAAAAATCCACAACTAATTTTTTGTAATAATTTTTCAGGTGTTTGTAAAGTCAAAAATATTATATATATATATATATTTGTTCTAAAGAAATGCCTTGGAGAAAACCAAAGGAATGCAGTAAATGAAGGTGAAAAAGAGGCTGCTGTGGTAAATCAAAGTGCCAGAGAGAAAAAAGGCTAACTGAAAGTTTGTGTCTTTCTCTTCTCTGGGTGGTGACTGGCCACTGGATGTTAACATGGCTCGTGGCTCACAGTCCCCTCCCTGCATGTTTTTTGTTCTCCTCATTTTCTGCTACCATTTTATTTCCACCTTTTTCTAACTATGGTATCTTTAACCTTTGCCTTGAACATTGGCCTGAATTTTATTCTTTGAGAGATTCTGAATGACCCAGGTGGTTGTGGTTTCCTCTCAGTTCAGCAGATGTCCCATAGCCATGCTGAGGTGTGAGAATAGGTTAGTCTCAGTGCAGTTCATTTAAGCTCTCCAAAGTCTAAAGCACTCTATGTTGTGACTGCAGTACTCAGTAAATGCTTTAATCGTAACCATCTTCATACCGAGTTAAAACTGGATGCCTTAGGGTTAGCAGATATGTAGAACCTCAGATATTGTTAGTGATGTAAAGTAGTTTAGCCCTGTGAGAAGTCCTTAGGTGAACCAGTGATTCCAAAAAGAGAAGCAGGTGTCCACAGAGTAACCAGAGATCAACAGAGTTATAGCAGCATTCCTCAGAGAAATAATTATAAAAATTAAATTTATCATCAATGAGTGAAGAAGCACAATGTGGTCCAGCCCTTCCATAGACTATTGTTTAGTAAGAAATGATACATGTAATCATTTAGTCATGGGTTAGTCAACCTTCTGTTACTCAAAGTAATCCCTGACCCAATACCCTTACAAGGAAGAAAAATTTATTTTGAATTCCAGACATCGAGATTTTCTAGTTTCTAGAGCTCATTGCTGTAGGTTTAAATTGAGGCAATCTATGGTTAAGAGAGCTCCTCTTGAAGAAAGCTGCTCACCTCAGAGCAACTGGGAAGTATTAAGTGAGATCAAGGGAGTAGGTACAGGGCTCCTCCACCACTATCCAAAAGTCCTTAGCTAAGGAGCCAAATCTTTTCTACACAGTATAGGGAACTTGATAAGCAGACTTGACTGAAATGCCACAGAATCTAGTCTATATCCATTAGGTTTACAGCATAAGCACTTCATTGACTAATCTCCCCACTGTTTTCCCCTGCTCGTTATGAAATATGCATATGGTGCACAGATCCTCAGGCACACAAAACACCCATACATATAAAAAATGAAAAATATTAAAGCAGGGGAAATATTCAATCTTCAACATATCCATGTGTTCAGGGCTTTCTTTGTTTTTCTGCCTCTGGGATGCAGAGTATGGGTAGAGAAGTTGTGGGCTAATGATATATAACAGAAGTTTGTGTGTGTGTCTTTAGAAGTGTGTGCATGTGTGTGCGTTTGTGTGTGTGTGTGTGTGATTGTATGTACATGGATGCACCTAACCCTCCCTTCTGAACACAATCTTCTAATGAACAGGAACAGAAACGACTAAAGGAAAGGCTGTAATACCCGCGGAAGAAGGAGGAGCTGACCACCCAGAAGCAAAAGGGTGACAGTAAAGCTCCAGCATCACTTCACTTTGTCTCAGATGAGGTCACAAGCCAGGCTTGGGGGAGCAGATGGAGCCACATGAGTCCCCTGTATGAATATCTCTGTCATCTCTGGAATTATGGTCAATTGTATTCTGAATAGCTTGTCCTCTATGTCTCCCCACAAATATCCCAATAGTAGACCCGAACCTAGCAGTGGAAGTGTCAGTTGCAGAGGACAGTGTGTCCTCCTGCCACGTAATTTCCCCTCAGGGACATTACATTTAGAAGAAAGTTTCTGCTCTTGGGCATATTTAATGCAACACAGTCTTGCTTATTACAGGCTCTCCACACTATGCTTTGGCTTCCTGTGAGAAGGTTGATCTCATTATAAGCAGCAGATTTAGAGATTGCCCTTTCTAACCCATGCAGGATTCTGCACTCTAGTAATCATCAAAGCCTTCACTGCCATGCTGTGTAGGCTCCACTAGAGGGCGTGCATAGAGTTTCCCAGATTGCTCACTTTCACCTGTTATCTAATCCGGGCCATGCTTAAATCTCCTGAACTGTGTCTGAAACATTGCTATGCAGATTCCCCCCCTCCCCAAACCCCCCACATATAATGTTTCTGGACCATTGGAGGATCTTTATGTTTTTCATAACGTTTCAACTTCTAACCGTTTTTAGAAACTGAGAAAAAATCAGGACAGGTTCTCTCTGAACATTTTCCCTTAGGGATGGAGGGACTAACCTAAGCTGAAACGTAATGCTGGATAGTTTGTAGCACTGGAGGAGGCTCAACTTGGCATGGTACCTACCAGGGCTGTGTTCCAGCTGCCTCCCTCCTGTAGGTTTGAAAACCTCCAGTATGATCTAGAACAGGTCACAGCACAGGACAAGCGCCTTCTGAAGATGACCTGCTGCAGTAGAAGTACTATGCACCAGGCAAGTGAGCCCCATCTCTAGGAACTATGATATTCATGGGATGGGTTTCCTTCCTTAACTTTTATTATTAATGGTATGTAGGCCCTTGTTTATTCTAGCTTGTGAATCAGGGGGACTGTTTCTAAATCTGATTGCCTTTCCTTCTTTGAGAGCACCATTTGAGGTTGAAGCATTGAGCATGAAGAGGCTGGGCAAAGTAGGAGACACCTTAAAGGCATGGCATTCTTCATTCCAGGATCACTCCAACTCAGAAAAAGACATTCTTGTAGCTGTAAACTCACAAGTGAGGCAAATATCTACCTACCAGTTCATAATCCAGGCACAATCTGATTCCTATAATCCCACCATCCCTGGTGCAAAGAATTCATCAAAAAGGAGCTTGAGATATAGAGAACCCACCACAAATTACTGGGAACCCTGACATCCACCAGGGAGTCATCATGGTAAGGGGCACAACATGGACCAGCATACATTGGTGAGAAAGAATTTCTCTGTCAGTTTATTGTGAAAGGCTTTGGCAAACTGTTTGCATCTTTGGCCCTTGATATGCAGTAGAAACCTGACAAAGAAAACTGTCTTAATATCATCTTGCTATTCAGACAACACTGGAAAGTATAAGATTCTCTAGAGCTGAAAGTGACTCTATGACATACATAAGCATTGCTGAAGATAATTCACTACAGCAAGAGAAAATTGTTCAACTTAATTTTCTTCTGGTTTTTCTCTTGGATCTGGTTTTGTTTTTGTTGTTATTTATTAATTTCTTTATAATAGTTTTAGAATTTTGGATTTGTTTAAAGTTTTGTTATTTCTTTTATATTTTCATTATTTTAATAGTTTGCTAAGGATATGCTCTGTATATACTGACTGCCATTTTAAGCCCTTACTGATTAAATGGATGTATTTTATGAATAAAAAATGTGATTCCCAACCTTTTACCCTTAAGGCTCTTCTTTAGTCAGGTGAGGTGTCACACACTTATAAAGCCTGAAGTAACAGTCAGAGATGGGTCTCAGCAAGTTGACAGTGTCTTTTTCTATACAGCAGAGTGAACTCCCAACTATCAGGAATACATTGGGCAATGGTGGCTTGTATGTGGTTGGTATGGTATACTCCATGGATACACACTATATTATGTAAACCTTTCCATACTGTATCCTTGAGGTCATATACTTATCAACCAATAAATGTGGTACACTGTATATACATGTTCATGAAGTGATCATGTAGAACAATTAATAAGAAACAACTTTATTGCTCGGTGTGCCTCTTAGGAAGTGAGAACATTACTGTACTGGCTGGTTTTGTGTCAACTTGATAGAAGCTGAAGTTATCACAGAGAAAGGAGTTTCAGTTGAGAACACACCTCCATGAGATCCATCTGTAAGGCATTTTCTCATTTAGTGATTAAGGGGGAAGGGCCCCTTGTGGCTGGTACCATCTGTAGGCTGGTAGTTTTAGGCTCTATAAGAAAGCCAGCTGAGCAAGCCAGGGAAAGCAAGCAAACCAGTAAGTTACATCCCTCCATGGCCTCTGCATCAGCTCCTGCTTTCTGACTTGCTTTGGTGATGAACAGCAGCATGGAAGTGTAAGCTCAATAAACCAACCCTTTCTTCCCCAATTTGATTTTTGGTCATGATGTTTGTTCAGGAATAGAAACCTTGACTAAGACAAATTGGTACCAGCATAGTGGGTTATTCCTGTGACAAACTGACCATCTTTTGGGGAAGACTGTGGAAAGACTTTGGAACTTTGAGCTACAGAGCCATTAGGATGTTAAGAGTTTTGTGGGATGCTCTGTAGGAGCTTGGAAGATAATGTTGAGAACAGTGCAGAAGATGGAGGCCTGGCTTGTGAAATTTCAGAAGGAAGATTAAAGACTCTTATCAGGGCAATTGCTAGTTTGATTTAAGATTCTGTGGTTTTGGTTAGCTGGGGCTGAAGAAATCAGCTGTGAGTAACAAGATACCAGAACTACTAAAGCAAAACCTTTGCATTACTGGGACTATTGATGCTGGTTAGCTAGAGCTGGTAAATTGTCAGTGATTGGGAAGAGACCAGCATCAATGGGGTGAAATCTTCTGAGAAGTGTTTTCTGAGAGCACAGAGGCTGCATTCCAGAGAGAGCCAGCGTTGTACCTTGTGCTGGACTTGGTAATGTGTAAGAGTCACCCAGGTGGTACTGGTTTTGAAGGCATGAAGGAGTCATGAAGAGTAGCTGAGGCCTGGGCACTGTGAGAGGCTACAGAAGGCCATCGGTGAAAGTGCATCCTTGGTTGCAGTTGATGTCACAGGACTGAAGGGGTCATGCAAAGGAGTTAAGTTTTTGCACCATGAAGAGAGTCTATGAGAGATTATTGGTGAAGCCTAGTTGCAGCGGAAGACAGCAGTGTTTGGGAGATGCCAGTACCATGAGATGACCACCAAGGACAGCAGCAGCAGTGGAGTACAGGCATCTGGAGCTGTGTGCTACAAAGGGCAAATCTAGAGAAGTGACTCAAGTCCTTGGAGGAATCCAGAAGATTGTGAGTGAATCCCAGACATTGAACAATTGGAGTTTGATTTTGCTTTTGATTGTGACTGTGCTCTGATATATTTTCCCTCCTGAAGAAGGAAGGTATTTTAGTGGAGCCCAGAGTTAAAGAGACTTTTGATGGTAAAAAGACTTTGAATTAGAAGAGATTGGATATCTTTAAAGGAATTGACATTTTTTTCAGTATGTTCATCACATGAATGGTTTTAATTTTTTTTGAAACTTTATTTACATTTAAAATGTTTTCCCCTTTCCAGATCTCCCCTTTGGAACCACCCTATTCCTTCCCCCTATCCCCCTGCCTCTGTGGGGGTATTCCCCCACCTACCCACCCACACTCAGCTTCCCTCCTTGGCATATAACACCCTCAGGCCCAAGAGCATCTCCTCCCCATGATGGCTAACGAGACCCTCCTCTGCCAAATATTTGGCCACCACCATGGGTCCCTCCATGTGCATTCTTTGGTTGGTGATCCAGTCTCCAGGAGCATCTGGAGGTCAGGCCAGTAGACACTGTTTCTCCCTCCATGGGACTGCCAAATCCCTCAGCTCCTTCAGTCCCTTCTCCAGCTCCTCCATCTGGGACCTCACACTCAGCCATATGGCTGCTGTGATGTGACTCTTGGGTATTTCGAAATTTTGGGCTAATAACCACTTATCAGTGAGTACATACCATGTCCATTCTTTTGTGATTGAGTTACCTCGCTCAGGATAGTATTTTCAAGTTCCATCCATTTGCCTGAAAATTTCATAAAGTCATTGTTTTTAATAGCTGAGTAGTATTCCATTGTGTAAATGTATCACATTTTGTGCATCCATTCCTCTGTTGAGGGACATTTGGGTTGTTTCCAGTTTCTGGCTATTATAAATATGGCTGCTATGAATATAGTGGAGCATGTCTCTTTATTACATGTTGGAGCATTTTCTGGGTATATGCCCAGGAGTGGAGTAGCTGGGTCCTCAGATAATATTTTTTTAAAGATTGATTTATTATATGTAACTACACTGTAGCTGTCTTCAGCCACTCCAGAGGAGAGTGTCAGATCTCATTATGGACAGTTGTGAGCCACCATGTGGTTGCTGGGGTTTGAACTCAGGACTTTTGGAAAAGCAGTCAGTGCTCTTAACCACTGAGCCACCTATCCAGCCCCCTCGGATAAAATTATGTTATTTTTTCTGAGGGTCCACCAAACTGATTTCCAGAAAGGTTGTGTCAGATTGTATTCCCACCAGCAATGGAGGAGTGTTCCTCTTTCTCCACATCCTCAGCAACATCTGCAGTCACCTGAGTTTTTTTATCTTAGCCATTCTGACTGGTGTGAGGTAGAATCTCACGGTTGTTTTGATTTGCATTTCCCTGATGACTAAGGACATTGAACATTTCTTTAGGTGCTTCTCAGCCATTTGAGTTTCCTCAGTTGAGAATTCTCTGTTTAGCTCTGTTCCCCATTTTTTGATAGGGTTATTTGGTTCTCTGGAGTCTCTTTGTATATATTGGATATTAGCCCTCTATTGGACGAAGGATTGGTAAAGATCTATTCCCAATCTGTAGGTTGCTATTTTGTCCTATTGACAGTATCCTTTGCTTTACAGAAGCTATGTAATTTCAAGAGGTCCCATTTGTTGATTCTTGATCTTAGAGCACAAGCCATTGGTGTTCTTTTAAGGAAATTTTTCCCGACTTTCTCTTCTATTAGATTCAGTGAATCCAGTTTTATGTGGAGGTCCTTGATCCACTTGGACTTGAGCTTTGTACAGGGAGATAGGAATGGATCAATTAGAAATCTTCTATATGTAGACCGCAAGTAGAACCAGCACTATTTGTTGAAGATGCTTTCTTTTCTTCACTGGATGATTTTAGCTCCTTTGTCAAAGATCAAGTGACCATAAGTGTGTGGGTTCATTTCTGGGTCTTCAATTCTATTCCATTGATCTACCTGCCTGTCACTGTACCAATACCATGCAGTTTTTATCACTACTGCTCTGTAGGTCAGCTTGAGGTCAGGGATGCTGATTCCCCCAGAAGTCCTTTTACTGTTGAGAATAGTTTTTGCTATCCTGGGTTTTTTGTTATTTCATATGAATTTGAGAATTGCTTTTTCTAAGTCTATGAAGAATTGAGTTGGGATTTTGATGGTGATTGTATTGAACTTGTAGATTGCTTTTGGCAGGATGGCTATTTTAACTATATTAATCCTGCCAATCCATGAGCATGGGAGATCTTTCCACCTTCTGAGGTCTTCTTCAATTTCTTTCTTCAGAGACGTGAAGTTCTTGTCATACAGATCTTTCACTTGTTTTGTTAGAGTCACACCAAGATATTTTATATTGTTTGTGACAATTGTGAAGGGTGTCATTTCTCCAATTTCTTTCTCAGTCTGTTTATTCTTTGAGTATAGGAAAGCTACTGATTTGCTTGAGTTAATTTTTTATCCAGCCACTTTGCTGAAGGTGTTTATCAGCTTTAGCAGATTTCTGGTGGAGTTTTTCTGGTCACTTAAGTATACCATCATGTCATCTGCAAATAGTTATAATTTGATTTCTTCCTTTCCAATTGGTATCCCTTTGACCTCCTTTTGTTGTCTAATTGCTCTAGCTAGAACTTCAAGTACTATATTGACTAGATGGGGGGAGAGAGCATACCCTTGCCTAGTCCCTGATTTTAGTGGGATTGCTTCGAGTTTCTCTCTATTTAGTTTGATGTTGGCTACTGGTTTGCTGTATGTTGCTTTTACTACTTTTAGGTATGCTCCTTGAATTCCTGATCTTTCCAAGACTTTTATCATAAAGGGATGTTGAATTTTGTTAAATGCTTTTTCAGCATCTCGTGAAATGACCATATGGTTTTTTTCTTTGAGTTTTTTAAGTAGTGGATTACATTGATGGATTTCCAGGTATTGAACCATCCCTGCATCCCTGGGATGAAGCTGACTTGATCATGGTGAATGATTGTTTTGATGTACTTTTGGATTTGGTTTGCGAGAATTATATTGAGTATTTTTGCATCGATATTTTTAAGGAATAATGTTCTGAAGTTTTCTTTT
This sequence comes from Rhynchomys soricoides, assembly GCA_019843965.1. Lineage (NCBI taxonomy): Eukaryota > Metazoa > Chordata > Mammalia > Rodentia > Muridae > Rhynchomys > Rhynchomys soricoides. Next base: position 18,298,856 of record JADRCH010000012.1, read on the forward strand.
ATTGTTGGGTCTTTGTGGGGTTTTGGTATCAGTGTAACTGTGGCCTCATAGAATGAATTGGGTAGTGTTCCTTCTGTTTCTATATTGTGGAATAGATTGAAGAGTATTGGTATTAGGTCGTCTTTGAAGGTCTGATAGAATTCTGCACTGAACCCATCTGGTCCTGGGATTTTTTTGGTTGGGAGACTTTTAATGAATGCTAATATTTCTTAGGGGTTATAGGACTCTTTATATGGTTTATTTGATCCGGATTTAAATTTAGTACTAGGTATCTGTCTAGAAACTTGTCTATTTCATCCAGATTTTCCAATTTTGTTGAGTATAGGCTCTTGTAGCAGGATCTGATGATGTTTTGAATTTCCTCAGAATCTGTTGTTATATCTCCCTTTTCATTTCTAATTTTGTTAATTTGGATACTGTCTCTGAGCCCTCTGGTTAGTCTGACTAAGGGTTTATATATCTTGTTAATTTTTCTCAATGAATCAGCTCCTGGTTTTGTTGATTCTTTGTATATTTCTTTTAGTTTCTACTTGGTTGATTTCAGCCCTTAATTTGATTATTTCCTGCCTTCTAATCCTCTTGGGTGTATTAGCTTCTTTTTGTTCCAGAGCTTTCAGGTGTGCTGTTAAGCTGCTAGTATATGCCTTCTCCAGTTTCTTTTTGGAGGCACTCAGAGCTATGAGTTTTCCTCTTAACACTGCTTTCATTGTGTCCCATAGGTTTGGGTATCTTGCACTTTCATTTTCATTAAATTCTAGGAAGTCTTTAATTTCTTTCTTTCTTTCTTCCTTGACCAAGTTAACATTGATTAGTGCGTTGTTCAGCTTCCATGTGTATGTGGGCTTTCTGTTGTTGTTGCTGCCATTGAAGACCATCCTTATTCCGTAGTGATCTGATAGGAGGGAAGGGATTATTTCAATCTTCGTACATCTGTTGAGGTTTGTTTTGTGACCAATTACATGATCAATTTTAGAGAAGGTACCATGAGGTGCTGAGAGGAAGGTATATTCTTTTGATTTAAGATGAAATGTTCTATAGATATCTGTTAAATCCATTTGGTTCATAACATCTGTTAGTTTCACTGTGTCTCTGTTTAGTTTATGTTTCCAAGATCTGTCCATTGATGATAGTGAGGTGTTGAAGTCTCCCACTATTATTGTGTAAGGTGAAATGTATGTTTTGAGGTTTAGTAAAGTTTCTTTTATGAATGTGGGAGCCCTTGCATTCGGGGCATAGATGTTTAAAATTGAGAGTTTTTCTTGGTAGATTTTTCCTTTGATGAGTATGACGTGTCTGTTCTTATCTTTTTTGAAGACTTTTGGTTGAAATTCAATTTTATCCGATATTAGAATGGCTACTCCAGCCTGTTTCTTGGGTCCATTTGCCTGGAAAACTGTTTTCCAACCCTTTACTCTGAGGTAGTGTTTGTCTTTCACATGGAGGTACCTTTTCTGAATGCAGCCTGTTTATGGATCCAGTATGTCAGTCTATGTCTTTTTATTGGGGAATTGAGTCCATTGATATTAAGGGATATTAAAGAATAGTGATTGTTGTTTCCTGTTATTTTCGATGTTGTTTGTATGTTTGTGTGGCTATCTTCTTTTTAGTTTGTTGAAAGATTATTTACTTGCTTTTTCTTGGGTGTAGTTTCCCTCCTTTAGTTGGTGTTTTCCATCTATTGTTCTTTGTAGGGCTGAGTTTGTGGAAACATTCTGTGCAAATTTGGATATGTCATTGAATATTTTGTCTTCACCATCTATGATTATTGAGAGTTTTGCTGGGTGTATCAGCCTGGGTTAGCATTTGTGTTCTTTTAGAGTCTGTATGAGATCTGCTCAAGATCTTCTAGCTTCATAGTCTCTGCTGAGAAGTCTGGTGTAATTCTGATAGATTTGCCTTTATATGTTATTAGACCTTTTTTCCTTACTGCTTCTAATATTCTTTCCTTACTTTGTGTATTTGGTGTTTTGACTATAATGTGACAGGAGGAATTTCTTTTCTTGTCCAATCTATTTGGCATTATGTGGGCTTCTTGTATATTTATGTTCATCTCTTTCTTTAGGTTAGGGAAGTTTCCTTCTATAATTTTTTGAACATATTTACTGGTCCTTTAAATTGGGAATCTTTACTCTTTTCTATACCTGTTATCCTCAGGTTCTGTCTTCTCATTGTATCCTGAATATCCTCGATGTTTTGGAATAGTAGCTTTATGCATTTTGTGTTTTCTTTGATTGTTGTGTCAATGTTTTCTGTGGTATCTTCCACATGTGAGATTCTTCCATCTCTTGTATTCTGTTGGTGATGCTTGCATCTATGATTCCTGATTTCTTTCCTAGGTTTTCTAACTCCAGGGTTGTCTCCTTTTGTGATTTCTTTATTGTTTTTATTTCTGTTTTTAGTTCCTGGATGGTCTGTTCATATCCTTAGTCTGTTTGATTGTGTTTTCCTGTAATTCTTTAAGGGATTTTTTAATTTCCTCTTTAAAGGCTTCCAGTTGTTTACCTGTGTTCTCTTGTATTTCTTTTAGGGAGTTATTTGTTTCCTTCTTAAAATCTTCTATCACCCTCATGAGATGTGATTTTAAGTCTGAGCCTTGTTTTTCTGTTGTGTTGGAGTATCCAGTGCTTTCTGTGGTGGGAGAGCTGGGTTTTATGATGCCAAATAGTTTTGGTTTCTGTTCCTTGTGTTCTTGTTATTGCCTTTCACTATCTGGTCATCTCTGGTGTTATTTTGTCTTACTGTCTCTGACTGTGGCTTGTCTTTCCTGCAAGCTTAGGTGTCAATACTCCTTGAAGACCAGTTCTCTCTGAGAGGAATTTGGGTTTGGAGAGCTATGGTGCTGGGTCAGCTCTGGGGTGCTGACAGAAACAAGCAGGATCTAATCCCCAGCTGTCCCTTGTTTCCTGTGTCCTGATGGTTCTGCATGGGTCCCTCTTGGTCCAGTGAATTTCAAAAGAAGTGATGGTCTTTCCTGTGTTTGAAGGTGTGTCAGTACTCCTGGTATACCAGCTCTCTCCTGGCACTATTTGAGTATGGAGCCCTGTGTCACAGGATCCGCTCTCCAGCCACTGAAAGAAACCAGAAGCCTGCTCCTCAGTCCCTATGTCCTGGGTATTCCAGGTGAGTCCCTCTAAGCAGACAGGCTTGTCCACACTCCTTGGAGGCTCTCTTTCTCCCAGTGCTATTTGCCTATGGAGCCCTGGTGTCCCAGGCAGAGGTTTCCTGCCACAGATGGAAACTGGAAGGCTCCTTCCTCCTGGCTGTTCCTCAGTCCCTATGTCCCAAGGATTCTGGGGGAGACCCGCTGAGCAGTGTTTGGCCTCTTACCTCCTCTCAGGGTTTTTTCCCCATTCCTTGGAGGCTATCTCCCAGTGCTATTTTGCTATTGATCCCTGGTAGCCAAGGCAAAGGCCCCCTCCACAGTTAGCAGTTACCATTTTTAGACACAATAACAATAATTGCATCATTTTAAACGACTATGGCTTTTTGACCAGGTACATGGTACTAGGTACTAATTACTTCCTGGTGATTCTGATTTTATCAGATCCGAAGGAAGTCACTTATATAATAACTCTCATGTAACTATTGCACCAGTGATTGTCTCATATTTTGTATGCTACCCTTTAAATAATATTTTCTATATTTTAATTTCATAAGATCCTATTTGTTCGGTTTTGATCTTACTTCTTATTGGATAAGCATCCTATCATAAAAACACTTACTTGTGATTAGAAGTAGGAATATTTTCTATACTGTGTCTTTTGACATTTTCAGGGTGTCTGGTCTCATTTTGATATCCATGACCCATTTAGGCATAGCCAGAACGGTTAAGTGCACAGTTTCATTTTCTGCTTGTTGTATACAATTTTTTACAATCACCATATCTGAAGCAAATATATATATTTCTATGGACCAACATCTGCATCTGGGCCTTCTCCTTCATTATATTAATCAGAGTCTGGTTTTGTGCTAGACTATGCTGTTATTTTTACTTTGGCTCTGAAGTGTAATTTGAAATTAGGTATGTTGATATTCCTGTTATATGATATTTGCTCTAGATTGCTTGAATTTTCTAGGTTTACTTTTCTTCCATATAATCCTTTATATTCTTCTCTGTCTGTGAAAATTACATTGAAAGTCATAAAAAGATTGAATTCATATATAGGTTAAATTTCATAAGATGTCCATCTTCTAAGATTTATTTATTTTTAATACATAGCTTAGGCCTTCGTCCTATAAAGAGACCTACAGGCAAAAAAAAAAAAAAAAAGAAAAAAAATGCTGAATGTTGGAAAAATAGTCTTCCCTGGGAATTACACAGTTTCTTATCAGTAGCCAATGATCAGTCCTGAAAAAATGTGCACAACTAAGATTATACCAGATAAGCAAGTTATGTTTGAGAGTATATATATAACAGCAGCTACATTTTTTTAAAAAAGGAGGACATGGGTAAAAAAGAGCAATAAGGGGTATATGGGAGGGTTTGGAGGAAAGGGAAGGGAGAAGTGAAATGCTTGTACGATAATCCTAAAATTTACAAAACAAAACAAAACAAAAGGATCACAGGTTTTCCCAAAAAATCAACTGTCTTCCTTGAACTCTTCTTCAGTGTCTATAAAGTTTTCAATATAGACATCCTTTATGTCTTTGCTTATAAAAACAGGTGTGTGTGTGTGTGTGTGTGTGTGTGTGTAAATTTTAAGTGTGGTACTTTCAGTGTGTTTACCATTGGTATTTAGGAAGGCTATAGGCTTGTTCTTGTGCATGTTTTCACTTAACTAAGGATGATGTACTTTCTACTGTAGTTTTACTGCCCAGTACAGTGTCCTATGTATAGAATTATATCATGTATAAGTGTGGATTCTTTATTTCTTTTTCTTTTTTATTATTTTATTTATTTACAAAAATGTTACCCTCTTCCTGGTCCTCCCTTCCTGAGTTCTTCACCCCATGCTGTCCCAACTCTGACAGGGAGCACCCCCACCTATCCACCTACCCTCACCTCACCCTATCAGTATTTGTCTTCTCTGAGGCATCAAGTTTCCACAGGATTAAGCATGTCCTTTCCCACTGAGGACATACAAGGCACTCTTTTGCTGCACATGTGCCCAGAGCCACAGACCAGCCCATCTATGCTCCTTGGTTTTTGGCTTAGTCTGGGAACTCTGAGGGTTCCTGGTTAGTTGACACTGTTGTTCTTCCTATGGGTTTGAAATTCTCCTCAGCAACTTCTGTCTTTCCCCTAAATATTCCGTAAGGTTCCCTGAACTCAATCCTATAGTTAGCTATAAGTATCTTCATCTGTCTTAGTCAGCTGCTGGTAGAGCCTCTCAGAGGACAGTCAGGCCAGGCTCTTGTCTGTATGCACAATATAGCATCAGTAATAGTTTCATAGTTTGTCACTAGCGTATGGGATGGATCCCAAGCTGGGCCGGTCAATGGACAGTGTTTCCTTCACTCTCTGCTCCATTTTTGTCCTTGAATTTCCTTTAAACAGGAAGAATTCTGGGTCAAAAATTATGAAGATGGGTGGGTTGCCCCTTGTCTCAACTAGGGGCCATGTCTATCTACTGGAGGTGGTCTCTTCAGGCTCCATCTCCCCACTGTTGGGCATTTCAGCTAATGTCATTCCCACTGAGTCCTGGTAGCCTCTTATATCTGATGCCTCTAGAACTCTCTAGAGGTCTCCCCCTGCCCCCTCCATACCCAATTGCTGCATATTTTGATTAAATCTTCTAATCCTATGGGCTTCTATCCTGTCTCCCCCCTCCATTCCTGATCCTGCCCCATTTCACCCTCTCTCCCTCCTAGGTTCTTCTCTCCCTCTGCCCCCCATGATTATTTTGTGCCCCCTTCTAAGGGGATCTGAGGTATCCACACTTGGTCCTTCCTTCTTGGTATGCTTCCTATGGTCTGAGAGTTGTATTATGGGTATTCTGAACTTTTTGGCTAATATATACTTATCAGTAAGTACATTCTATGCAAGACCTTTTGGGTCAGGATATTTTCTAGTTCCATCCACTTGCCTGCAAATTTCATCATGTCCTTTTCTTTTAATCTCTTTCATTTCGTTTGACTGTATTATTACTCTAGGTATGATTACAAGCTCTATATTGACTAGAAAGTTTTTCATGTGTTTGGTGTATGTATGGGTTAAATAAGACAACATTTGATTAAAATGTCTATAAAGAAGCCACTCAATTGAAATTCCAGGAGCAACATTTCTTGAAATACAAATATGTTTGCAAAGTTACACTGTATACTAACAGTTGTATTCTGATTACCATGTAGGCCACTGTGAGGAAAGTAGCCATGTAGTAATATGAGGTCAAACTCTGACCACTCAGAAGGAAGCATAACATCCATTTGCATTAGAATAAATCTTAGCAAGACTTATAATCTGGCTAAAATTGTGTGGATTTTGTGGTTATTTTCGTGGGTCTCTGGACCAATTTCTCACACTAGTAAAGCAAATAAACAAACAAAATGGTAAACACAGAATGAGAAAATGATCCTTATTTTCGGTGAGGAATAGTATTTAGGTTGCTCCCTAATTTTGCTTTGAAAAATTGCATCTTTTTCAAAATCTATTTTTAAATGCTTAAAAGGAAGTGGGAAAAGCACATATTCAGTATTCATTGTAATATAAAACATCCCAGACAGTGTAGATGCTATACTGATGGTTCTGATTGAAGATTTAACATAGATATATACAAGCTGTATCAGTCCTTGGTGTGAAATTTATCAAACTGATCTCAGAATACTGAAGTGTGTGTGTGTGTGTGTGTGTGTGTGTGTGTGTGTGTGTGTTTCATGTAGCTTTTTTCCCACCTAAGCTCTGGGAACAGACCATACTACCAGCTGCCACCCAGAGAATATTGGATCAGTGGATGAAAAACACAGACACAGACAGTTGTTCAATTTCAACTTGCCTTACTGACACAATTGCTGGGTTCTACTTATCTCCCACCTTGAGAAGTGTGCCCTTCTCAATACCTCAGCACCTCTCCACCTGACCTCAACTTTAGTTGCTTAGTTACATTCCCAACTGCTTGCCTGTAGAAGCAACCTGTGGCTGTCCCACCTGAGATCTCACATACATGCTTGGCTTTTCTCTTTCCAAAGAATCGTGATCTCTCTCTCTCTCTCTCTCTCTCTCTCTCTCTCTCTCTCTCCTGCATCTGTCTCTTGCTTGCAGGGGCCTGGAAGTCCCACCTATTCTTTCGGCCCAACAACTGGTCAATGGCTTCTTTACTGATAGAGCAAGAACTAATTGGGGAACAGGACCTTGGTATCAGAACCACCCCTACATGTGTATGTATGATGTCTGTGTTTATCACTACACTGCCTACAATAGAAAATTTATGGAATTAGCCTAGATGATTATGTATGTACAAATCATACAAGATCCATAAAAATTTACAGAAAGAAAATTGTCCAACTATGTATCATCAAGTTAAAGAAATAGACAGTTCTCCAAAATACAAATACACATCCCTTATCCTATAAATGAAGTCTAGTAAACACAAGAAAGTAGGAAGAATGTATAAAGAGACATATTTTAGACTAGTATATTTAGGGTTTATAGTAACAGAGAAACATGGAGATGTATATCAACAAATTGCATTGCCTGAATATAATAATATATTTATTTTATATAATGAATATGTAGAGATAATAATAATTTTAAATGTAAAAAACAATCAGAAAATACATATTTGTATAAGAGCTCATTTCTTTTTTCTTTTTTGTTTGGTTTTTGGCTTTTCAAGACAGGGTTTCTCTATGTAGCCCTGGCTGTCCTGGAACCCACTCTGTAGACCAGGCTGGCCTCGAACTCAGAAATCCACTTGCCTCTGCCCCCCAAGTGCTGGGATTAAAGGTGTGCACCACCACTGCCTGGCGAGCTCATTTCTTTATATACAACTAAACACAAGCAACTATTAGTAAACCTAGTTTTAGGGAATGCAGTCATATGCACATACCTTCCACATAAACATACATGTGGAATCTTAAGGGCATTATGTCATAATTTCTCTATTTAGTATTATGGACACAGAGAGGTAGAGAGGCTTGCATATATACTGTAGATGATGTCAGGTCATTCCCCATGCTCAGTTGTAATAAGGGATTTTGATCAAACAAATAGTGATAAGTATTATAAGGCCATTATAGATCCCAGAGTCACAAATAACAAGAAAATACAAAATAATTGGACCAATAAGAAACTCGTGTTGTTCAGGGCTAATGTGAGCAAATCTCCACAAAATTTAAACATTGTAATGGATTTTTAGCATTTCATTAGTTTTAGTCATTGAAAAGTTACAGTTTGCCTGAATTCCACCACCACATTGTAATACATCATGTTTATGTAATTAATGGAGGCTTATAAAAGTTCAAAGTCCAAAATGAACAAAGATGGAAATTTTGGCACAAATAGTCTGTAAAAGATACAGTGGGTAGAAATTAATGAATCAGTTGGAGATGTGAGTCAACAGAACATAATGAGAGCTAGTCATTAAAGACAAAGAGATCATGAACACTGATGTCAAGTCAAGAGACAGTTGAGAGAGGTGTAGAGAGGATGAGAAAAAGCAAACAAACAAACAGAGAAAAGAATTGCAAACACTGCCTGCTCTCAGGCCCAAAGTACAAGTTTGCCTGGAAGGGAGCAGAATCCTGGGGACTCTTGGCTGGCCAGATGCAAGCTCACATAGAGTATACCATAGAAACTGCCCCAGTCTCTCGTGTCTTCCCTTCTTTTCAGTAAGGAAGTTCAAGACTGGTACCTGGATAAATGACAACATATACCATGAAGAAGTAGGCAGGGAAACTTTCCAGTATAATCCCTAATTGAAGTTGATGTGCTTGAGAGCAATGAAAATAATAGGCAATAGAATAACACCATGTCTGTAAAAAGGAACGATCTTGTGTTCTGTGTACTAGTTAGTTATACATGAACAACACATGAGAATGAATTCCGTAATAGATGTATTGCTTTTCATTGCCCCCCAATCTCTATACAAATGGTTCAAAGTAGAAATAACTCATTTACATTCAAAGCACAGTTGGTTTAGGTATTACTAAAAACTCCTTCAACAATTAAAACAAAAGTGTTATCTGATGCATGATTCTAAGAAATACTGGTTTATAGGAGAACAAACTTGAAATAGTTGTCTTATACTTCTTGAAGTAGATTTACTTCTACTGCATATTTGCTCAATATTTCTATGAGACCAAATTTTCCCTGCAAGAGATATTGATTAAGAAAGGGTAAATAACTAGTACATATCACAGTGTACTCTTCTGTAGGTAAGAGGTTCTTGAAAGTTGGCAACAGTGGTACAACAAAATGGATATTGATTCTTTCTGAATGCTTACAGGAAAACATATAACCAGCTGGCGCATCATTCATGTGGTTGGTGGGCCCTGCAGTTCTTGTGGTGAACTCTACTTCCCAAAGTAATGTTAAAAAAAAAAAAAAAGTTAGGCCTTTCATCCCTACATTCCCGGGACTTTAGCACAGGAAGTTACTCTCCACACTATCAAAAGAGAAAGGTAAACAGAAATCTACCCACAAACCCTTTATCTACAGTGGTATACAACCTGGAAGATATGCTATTGCAATTCTACAACAAAGCTTATGGAAGTAAACAGCAGATATGTCATTTGACTTAGGGCCTACTCCATGAGATGAAACCCATACACTATACTGTTTAGATTCCCAAGGACCTGAAGAACCTGAGGATAGATAGTCCAGGGTCCTAGGGTAAAACAAAATACTACTAGACTAAAATAAAGTATCTACTGATAACATGTTTCCTAGTGGTATTCTGTACTTTTATATGAGTACATTGTTCAGATAGCATCAGATAAGCTTCCTGCTGTAACAAATGGTTAAAAATATAAAGACCCACAGTCATAGATTATGCAGAGTGATAGGCATTGGAACATTCAACCTTAAATAGGAGGTCTCCATAAAATCCTTATCCTCAGATGTCAGGTAAGCCTATGGATGTGGAGGAAGTATTTTGTTTTCTTTTGACGTTGCATTTTATTTTGTTTTGTAGGTTTGGGTGTTTGTTTTACAGGGTGAAGGGTTTGTATGGGTTTGGGTGAAGGGATTTAACATTGGGTGGGAAGGGAGAGAGAAGGATTTAGAAGGACTTGGTAAATGACAAGAATATGATAAAACACATTTAAATTTTACAATGTTTAAAATAATAAAACATTTTTTTTTAAATGTGAGTCCCAAAATCACAATGTGCAGAAAGCAATAATCTCTGGAGAACTTGTTCAAATGGGATGACTTTTTTTAAAAAAAAAAAAAAAAATTACTTTATATCCCGAATGCTGCCCCGTGGCACATTTCTTTAAGCGTTTCTTGCCCGTTGGAGATTCTGATCCTAAGAATTTTCTGTTTAGGTCTGTATCCCATTTTTGAATTGGGTTATTTGGGTTGTTGGTGTCTACGTTTTTGAGTTTTTTTAATATATTTTGAATATTAGCCCACTATCAGGTTCAAGGTTAGTGAAGATCTTTTCCCAATCTGTAGGCTGTCATTTTGTCCTATTGATAGTGTCCTTTACCTTCCAGAAGTATTGCAGTTTCATGAGGTCCCATTTATCAATTGTTGATCTTAGAGCCTGGGCCACTGGTATTCTGTTCAGGAAGTTGTCTCCTGTACCAATGATTTGAAGGCTATTCACCACTTTCTGTTCTATTAGATTTAATATATCCAGTTTTACATTGCGGTCTTTGATCTACTTGGACTTGAGTTCTGTGCAGAGTGAAAGATATGGATCTATTACATTCTTCTACATGTAGACATCCAGGTACACTAGCACCATTTATTGAAAATGATTTATTTCATACATTGTATAGTTTTGACTTCTTTGCCAAAAAATCAAGTGCCCATAGATGTGTGTGTTTATTTCAAAGTCTTTGATTCAATTCTATTGCTCAACTTTTTTGTTCCTATACCAACACCATGTAGTTTTTATTACTATTGCTCTGTAGTACAGCTTGGATGTCAGGGATGGTGATAGCTCTAGAATTGTTTTTCATAATTGTTTTAGCTATCCTATTTTTATTTTTGTTCCACATGAAGTTGAGAATTGCTCTGTCAAGGTCTGTAAATAATTGTGTTGGAATTTTTATTGGAATTGCATTGAATCTATTAATTGCTTTTGATAAGATGCCCATTATCACTATATTAATCCTATTGATCCATGAGCATGAGAGATCTTTCAATCTTATGATGTTTTCTTCAATTTCTTTCTAAAAAGACTTGAAGTTCTTGTTGTATAGGACTTTGACTTGATTGGTTAACGTTAAATCAAAATAACTTATATAATTTGTGGCTATTTTCAATGTATTACGTTTATAATTTCTTTCTTAGCTCATTTATCGTTTGATTCTCCATGAATGCTTACAGGGAAACCTATAACCAGCTGGCTCATCATTTCATGTGGTTGGTGGGCCCTGCAGTTCGTGTGTTGAACTCTAGTTCTCAAGGTGATGTTTAGAAAGATTAGGAATAGCCTTCAAATCATTGGTATAGGAGAGAACTTCCTGAAAAGAATACCAGTGGCCCAGGGTCTAAGATCAACAATTGTTAAATGGGCCCTTCCTTATGAAGGAGGGCTACTGATATTTTTAAAATTACTTTTGTATCCAGACACACTGCTGAAGGTGTTTGTCAGCTGTGTGAGTTCTCTGGTAGAATTTTGAGGATCACTTACATGTACTATCCTATCATCTGTGAATAGTGATGTTTGCTTTCTTCCTTTCCAATTTGTATCCCCTTGATCTCCTTTAGTCCTAGCTAGAACTTCAATTACTATATAGAATAGAATGGGAGGGAGTTGCCTACCTTGTCTTGTCCCTGATTTTAGTGGAATTTCTTTAAGTTTCTCCTCATTTAATTTGAAGTTCACTATTGGCTTGCTGTATAGTGCCTTTTTTTTTTTTTTTTTTTTATGTTTAGGTATGCACCTCGTATCCCTGGTCTTTCTAAGTATTTCAATATTAGGATGGTTAGATTTTGTCAAATGCTTTTTCAGCATCTAATGAGTGATCATTGTACCATTAGTTTCTACTACCCCAATTTAAACTTTTAGTGGACTATGCTACCAGCTCCCACTCTTGTTCCCTTGGATCCACAGATGAAACACACACACACTCACACACACACACACACACACACACACACACACACACACTCACATTAGCTTATTTTAAATATTCTTCTTAGCTTAATGGTTGGGCACTTCTAAACCTCCCGAGGCTAATGTGCCCTTACCTTCACTTCTGCCTTTACAAGATCAACATCTTTAAATATGCCCCCAGCTTAGTTGCTCAGTTACCTTTAATACGAGGTCAACACCTCTAAATCTGCCCTTAACTTAGTTGCTCAATTACCTTTAATCCTAGCTCAACAGCTCTAAAACTGCCCTCAACTTAGTTGTGTTTCTAATTTCCCACCTGCTACCTGAGGCCCAGTTGGGAAAGTGTCCAATGGCCACTCCACCTAACATCTCACATGACTGGGTGTCCTCTCTCTCTCTCTCTCTCTCTCTCTCTCTCTCTCTCTCTTTCTCCAAAGCATGGCAAATCCTCTTTCCTCCTCCTGCATTATTTAGCCTGCCTGTGGGAACCTGGAAATCCCACATCTTCCGCCTAGCCATTGGCTGCTAGTATCTTCACTGATCAACCAAGAACCAATTGAGAACAGGACCTTCAGCATTCACATGCAGATCCTAGATCAAAGCATCAGAACAGTCCCCTACATCTAACATTTTCTGTTCAGCTAACAACAACAACAACAAAAATGAAATAAAACAAAACAAAAAACAACTCTTCTCTCAGACATAAATTGAGCAAAACCATAACATTCATCTAAATTATAAAGTATAATATACAATTAACTTCCAGTCCATCATATTTGTTAATTAGATAAAGTACTCTATCATCATTCTTAACTTAAAGAGCTATAATTCTATCCCTGATTTTTGTTTAGATTTTAGCCTGTAACACCATCTGAAAACCATGTCTTCCACTGTATAACCTCTCTCTCAATGCTAAACAACTTGAGTTTGATTATGAGTCTATAACTAGTCTTCAATCCCATCAGAAATCTGTAAACAAATTAATTATTTCCTGAATACAGAGGAAGCACCAAACATAGCTTTTAAAACTTAAACAATTATAGAAACAGCTGACTAACTGGACAGCCCCTAATTTCTTGTAATATTGGAGCATTTGTCTTCAGCATTCTGGACCAGAACTGTCTGGCAGATATTTCTTGAACCAGGAAATATGAAGGACTAGCTTAATCTCTCTGTCTTGGCAGAGCTTAGTAGTTGACTATTACACCTCTGTTTATCATTTTTGGAAAGCATATAGCCTGCAAATGATAGAAGCAATTTCTGTCTAGTTGACTACCTTACCACAATAAACAGCCTTGGCTAAAGGTAAAGATGCTCAATTCTTCTTTAAAGAGGAAAGGGGAAGCTGTCAGAAGCAGACCTGTATCATGGTCAAAGATCCTTAATAAAGATATAACATTAAATGTCTCATTCTATGATTTTCTGATGTTTTTGAAGACTATTTAAAGTAAAGATTCTCTTAACTGTTAAACCTTAACTACTCTTTGGCATTTCCACTTGAGTAAACTGAAAACACTTTTATTATAATTAAATCAGAATCTAACATAACCATAGGTTCGCTATCTGGCTTAATTGTATTACTTCACCATCTTAAACAGTTTGTAAAGCAACTATTAGAAGGACTTATATTCTTTAATAAGTTGCATAGGCACAATGCTTATCTAAGAGTAATAATATTAACCTCAAATTTTGTATCAATATACAGATTTATCACAATGAAAACCTTAATTCTATATCAATATATAATTTTTGTACCAATGTTAAGGAATTTTAACTTCAATTTTGCATCAATTACAAATATTTTTATCAAAGTAAGATTATGGCTACACAACACTTTGTTAGAAAATAAAATTTAGTAAACTACCTCATCTATTTCCTCCCTGTTCAAAATTATGACCATTTCCAAACTATTCCTTAAACTGACAATCTATAATTTGAAAAATAACAATTGCCAGACACCCAAACTCAGTGAACTAGCCTGACAATTCTCTGTAGGTTCTTCATGCTGAATAAGGGTGATGAAAAATTATCTAAAGGGATGGGAAGGGGTAAAAAAATTAGTAAAACTGGTTAGACTTTAAAAAAATAAAAAGCTGGCTTCAGCATCTGTTATCCAGTCTCTGCATATTTGAGGGGTTCAGAGCTTAACTGAAGTTCTGACTACATCCATCCGAAAGGTTGGATGAAACAAGGTCATCTGGAATCAGCAGCAGTCGTAAAGCTGTTCTGGAAGCTAGTCTCTGGACAGCATCAGGAAGCAGGGGCCTGGAACAGCAGGTCAGTTCAGCATCCCAGTGGATGAATCTTGTTAGAGCTGTACATTCTGTTATAGGAATCTCTTAACCAAAATTTTAGTAGCATTAAGATAGTCATATGGATTATGCAGGGTACACAGATTAGTTAAAATGAAATTTCACTCCTTGTTTGAACAGATGAAAAACAGCTGTCTTTTTATGAGTTAATTTGATCAATAACCAATTGTAATAAGTCTTCATTCATGCCATGTGAAGAATGACATGATGAATCTTTACCTGTCCTATTTGATTATCTCAAACTTTTCTAGTTCTTCAGGGGGTCTCCCCTGTCATATCTGATCCATATGATCCTGGATGTGGTCCAAATTACTCTCTTCATTTATGTCAATACAAACATAGAGCCTTTCTCCCCAAATAACATGTCCTTGGTCCAGTATCTGGAAATCATTAAATGTTTAGCTTGACCTCTCTCTGAGAGGAATTACAATATAACCACCAAACTAATAATCATACTCATTTTGATAATTAGAACAACTAAAAGGAAATGAAGCAATCCAAACATGTATTAACCAATGAGACAGTGCTTCTGCTGTCCCCTGTCCTGACCTTTCTGAGATCAAGGCCTACATTATATATATAATGTAAACTTATATATTGTAAACTCCCTTCTGCTTACTGTATAAACATATATCCATGCTTTCTCTTTATATAATTCTCAAGGCCTAAATTTCTACTGTCTGAGATAGGCTAGGCTTCCTTACCCCTGACTTTGACCTAATTTTTAAAAATTGAATGCCTCAAATATTTCTATTACTCTGTATTTTGTTTTAATTAAATTCCCTTCTGCTTACTGTATCACTCCCCTATCTACTCTCTTCTGTGGTTTTTATAGTTAAGAACATTTAAACAATTATTATTTTAGTCCCCACTGTCCTTACAAACAGTTAAACCACATTTTAAAAGTCTATTCTTTGATATTTTGCTGGCTGGAAACAGGCAGCTTTATTATTGGTTTCTCACTGCCTCCCTCTTAACATTCAGGGAAATAGTCAGCCTATCTGCACAAGCCTTTTGGACATTATGTAACATTTAAAAATAAGAGACATGTTTAAAACAGGTAGTTTTATAAAAGTGGGTAGCTCTGCATGTGCATACATAGGTCTGCAAGATGAGAAGTGTTGGGTGGATAGCAATGAAGTCTGGGACACTTAAGGGGCACTGAGACCAACCAGGGTGAGGACACTGAAGTTCAAAGTCTCTGGTCACAAGATTACCTCTGAATCAGATCAGACAGTTCTGGGATCCACTCTTCCTCCTGCATGTACCTTGGGAAGCATATTGATTACATTTCTTCTTACCAGGTACCTGACAAAGCAATATAAAGGAAGGAGGACTTCTCTTTCTTTGTGTAGTTTGCCATGATACAGACTAGTATGGATGGGATGGCATGGCCACATGACGCCCCATGGAAAGCAAGCACCAAGACTCCTATTCTTCAGCATATAGTTGGGATTATTCACATCTCTGCAGAGCAGACATAAGAGGGAGAGGGGGAGAATGGAAGAAGGTAATCCACTCCCTTCATCTAATTCCTACCTCCTAATGATTCTTCAACCTCCCACAGCACCATCAGAAACTGGGTTCCAGTTGTCCGAACATATAAGTCTGTAACAACAGCAGTTTATACTCAAGCCATAAACAGAGCTTGAGAATGGCCAGTCTATTTCTCCGCCCTGCTGCTATGAGCATTGACCATGTGTGATGATCAATAATGTCAACTTGATAGGATCTAAAATCATGGAGAAAACAAAGCTCTGGGTATATGGGAGTTGCTGGATTGGGTTTAATGAGGAAGGAGTATGCACTCTAAATGGTGAAAGCAGCATTCTACTCTCAGGCGCCCAGACTAAACAAGGGGGAAAAGAAAACTGAATATCAGCATCCCTCTCTCTGCTTCCTGAGAGCAGATACAATGTGAGAGGCTGCCTTACACTTCTGCGGCCATGCTTTCTCGACCACAGACTGTACCCTCCAACTGTGAGCCTAAACAAACCTTTAATCCCTTAAGATGCTTTGGTTAGGTGTTTTATCTTATCAACCAGAGATATAACTAACACATATACCATGGGACTTGTTTTGATGCACACATTGGAAGTGGAAGAAAATGGGTGACAGTCATTTGCAAATTGGCAAGGGATCAAAATGGCTTGTGTCATCACTTTGAAAGCTTACATTGAGAAAGATGTTACTGTCAGAAAGATGAGAGAGCTGAGAGCTCCTGAATGCTTGGAGAAGCTTGAAACCAAACCCAGTTGACCTGAAGCCAAATGCAGAGCCTATACACAGCCAGATCACTGTCCATCAGCAATGTCACAGGAACACAGAACCTTGCAAACATATCAAGTGTGACTGGAACTTGTATGCATCTTTTACCTCCTAGTGAGCAACATTGAACCCCCGAGATGATGACTGAGTTGGTCATAGGAATGGTCTAGGCCTCACAGGTCCAGGTTATTGGACCATCCAGACAACTTTGGGGACTACTGTTGTATACTTTAAGGAGGATGCAGTAAAATGAGAGAGGTAAACATAGGCTCCTCAAAGCCTTAAGTGCCCAACCAAAGAGCCCAGCTATATTATGAAAACCACAAGAGACTTTTAAGGGTTTTAAGGAGATTTAGTTGTGTTTTAAAAAGATCCATGCAATCATTTCCAGGTATCTATAAGCCAGGGCCCAATATCCTGACCCTGGTTTTCATCTGTCTGATGAATATAGATTACACCTCTTCAGTTTTCTTCTTTACAAGCTGTGTCCAGATGCCCAAAGCTCATTTACCCACATGTGACCCCACCACTGCTAATGACTGTATCTGTAGAGAAGAACAAAATGCCAATATTTTCCAGCATTCCATAGCTAGTGACAGAATCCAAGGCCCAACCATCTCTTCTTGCTTGGAAAATGACACTACTTTTAGCGGTCCTTCTACAAATCCTGCCTCCATTATGTTTCTATCCTGCTGGTGAGACAGCTCCCAGTGCCTATACAACCAATATGCTCCCTTATTCTTGGCCCCTTCTATTTCAGCCAGCACATGTCTTTCCAATGTCCATTGTGACCACAAGTCTTTTCAATGCCCATTGCAGACCTTCAAGGACAGTATTATGGGCCTGCGCACACCTTGGTTTTCTCACTCCTTATTTTTTATGTCTCTCTCTAGAATATTCTCCTAGGATATTCACTGTGAAACCATAGAACAGCTTAGAGCCTACACAGGGACCTCTCTTCCCAAAACATGCCCAGGAACACACAGCTTCAGAATGACAGGTGATGCCTGACTTTGTCATCAGAACCTGCACATCCTGTCCCTTGTTCCCCTCTTGTTTTCTAAACAGGATGTTGATGCCACAGTCTTTCAGTCTGTGTGGGCATCTATGGTCTGGTAACCCAGCTCTTCTACCTCCTCCAGCATCCCCAATATTAGCAGTGCAAGCATGGAGAGGAAGAAAGGTAAATAACTGGGCTTATGAGTTAGTAAGAAATATAGAACTGGCTCCATGCTTGGGAGTGAGTCCTCCCCTAGCATTTTCTCCTTCTTCTCCTCCAAATCCTCTAGTGTGTATAGCCTTTGCTTTCCCTGAGTGCTCCACGAAA
Source organism: Rhynchomys soricoides (assembly GCA_019843965.1). Lineage (NCBI taxonomy): Eukaryota > Metazoa > Chordata > Mammalia > Rodentia > Muridae > Rhynchomys > Rhynchomys soricoides. Next base: position 18,316,933 of record JADRCH010000012.1, read on the forward strand.
GCATCTCTTAGAATGTTTTTACCCTCCCTCAGAAAGACAAGGTCTGGCAGTCCTCTGCTCCACAGGTCCAAGTGCCATTAAGAAGTTATATGCTTTATCTTGCTTATGACTGTGACTTTTCCCAGGTTCCTTACTTCTTGAGACTCACAGAATAGGCCTGCTTCCTGGGATATGCCTGACAAGCTACTAGATCCTGCAGGGCAAGGAACTGATGTCAATCTTCCATACTGCTGGAGCATTCCAGGCCAGTACATGGGTCTTCTGTTTTCTGACTTGAAAGCTGGGTCTTATGCTTGAGCTAAGCACAAGCACAGAATGCAGAAGTATGGGAAAGTTATAGCAAAGAAGAATGAGATTGCATATCTAACTTTCTCCTGAAAGTTTAGCTATTCAGTAGGGAGTGGGGAGCTCAATTGGGAAGTATAAAGGGTGAAGGAACAGAACAAAGAACTCTTGTGTAACCTGACACCAGAGACTATTGGGCACAAAGGTCCAGAGACTGAAGCATATTTAGTATGTTCTAGGATGCAAAGAATCCAGTGTAGGTGGAGTTGACTGGATAAACTGAAGTTAGGAAAGTAGGGAGAACAATATTCAATGCAAAGCAGTGGTAACAATTATGCAATTATGGCTTTCATATTTTATGCTTTACCCACTGTTCTTCATTGAAGACCTTCCCACTGCTTTGGAGACCACACTAACTCCCATCTTCCTCAGCATACTTTAGTCTGTCTTGTTTTCACTAGTTCTCTAGAATTCCACAAAGCAGGCACTCAGTAGCTATTTCTTGACTATACTGGTCAGAATTTTGTCCCCAGAATTCACCATGAACATTGTGACTGTCATCTAAATGGTCACCGTGCTTAAGAGTTTCTTTTCTTGTGGGATCTGTTTTCCAGATGTTCGGTGGCTTAAAATTGCCATATGGAACAACTGGCAAAAACAGCTGAAGGCAATCTTGTGCACGTCTGAAGCCCACATAGCTAACTTGACAGCAAGCCATGGCACTCTATAGGCAAGCAGGCCACATGAGAAGTCCTAAGCAAGTGGGAGAAATGGGTAGTGAGGACATGCTTTCAGTATGGTATAAGGTCAATTTTATGAAGTGACCTGGATGCCTGTACTGTGGGCATCAGGCAGTGCTTCAAGTCCAGATCACTTCTGTTGTCCCCAAACATAATTCCCCATACAAATTCACACAGCCTGCATGCTCCTAGGTACCTGTTTTCCCCAACCATTGATTCTGAGAACTGGGGCATTCTCTATTTGAAAGGTACTAGTTGTACCATTAGGTGTGTGCAAAATGTTGGGTATATCTGACCTTTCTCTGGGCCTAAGTTCTCTGTAAAATAAGGATGATTTCAAAAGAAAAAAACAGAAACTTGTATCTTTATGTGAGGTCCCTGGTCCTTCTATGTCATGTGGCGCTATTTTCCACATTTCCTTTATCCATTTTTTCATTAATAGACACATAAACTGGTTCAAGAACTTGGCTATTGTGGGCAGTGCTGCAGAAAACATGGGTGTGCGGGTATCTCTGTAACATGATGACTTTGATTCCCACAGCTATATACGGAATTGTCACAGCTGGATCATATGATTGACTCTACTTTTATTTTATTTTATTTTTGTGGAAGCCCATGCTGATTTCCAAAGTGGTTGCAGTAACTTGTAACCCTACTGGCAGGGTGGAGGTTTCTTCCTTTCCCAATCTTAATGATATCTGTTGCTATTTTCTTTCTTAGTGTCTTAGTAATGGTTTCTATTGATGTGATAAAACACCATGCCCAAAACAACTTTGGAAGGAAAGGGTTAGTTCTAAGCAACAGTTCATCACCAAAAGCAGAAAAGGTAGAACTAAAGCAGAGCAGGAACCTGGATGAAGGAGCAGATGCAGAGTTCATGGAATGGTGCTTCTATTTGGCTTGCTCCTCATGACTTGCTCAGTCTGCTTTCTTATAGAACCTATTGCAACCAGCCCAGGGATGGAACCACTTTCAATGGGCTGAGCTTTTCCACATAAATCACTAATTAAGAAAATGCCTTACAGGTTTGCCTACACCCATTGTATGGAGGCATTTTTCTCCAGTGAGGCTCCCTCCTCTCTGATGACTCTAGCTTGTGTTAAGTTGACAAAAAATTAGTGACAGTCATTCTGACTGGGGTGAGATGGAGCCTCAGTGTGGTTTCAGAAACATTTTTCTGATGGCTAAGGGAACAAACATTTTGTCATACATTAATGGCTAATTTTAGTTTGTTTCATAACTCTGCCATATATTGGTGGCAATATTTTGGTGCTTAAATTTTGTGTTCCTTCTATATTTTACAAACAATTCAGATGGATATACATCTGTCAAAGATTTTCTTCTATTCTGTAATCACATGTATAGGTTTTAGAAAAGATTGGCGTAGTCACTTCTGCTACTCCATGGGCTTGTCCATACACAAGATGGGGGTAATTTTCTCTCTCTACCTCTGGTTAACTGGCTTTTTCATGAACCACTGGCTTTTAGCCATGCATATTAGGGAATTTGAATTAGTCTCTACCCAGAACCCTGTCAGTCTACATTTAGAACTGAAGACCTGAATCTGGATGCCAACTTTGAAGAGCTACAGTGCTCCATACAAAGACAATCCTGGCTCTATATACATGCATGAGAATGCCCACAGAGGTAAGAAGAAGTTGTGAATCCTCTGGACCTGAAGTACAGGAAGTTGTTAGGTGCCTGATGGGTGCTGGGGTCTAAACTCTGGTTCTCTGAAAGTACAAACACTCTTAACCCCCGAGCCATCTCTCTAGCTCTGACTCTTATCTCTGTTTTTCAGGGAGGGTGAAATGTTGTTGCTCAATAGATTTTGCAGACAATTGACAGTCTTTCTCAAGTGTTCTAGTAACCCTCAGAACAATCAGCAAGCTAATTCAACGGTAGAGGCCAGGGCAAATGTGTTCTTCAAGAGATTCTTTTATTTTCAGCAATTAGGAAAAAAAAAAGTGGCTTTGGCTCAAGACTAATGTATGTCCAGATCCTCCCCCACACCTCCTCTTTCTTTAGTAGGTGCTGAGCAAAGTGGTTCTATTGGACAAGCTCCTCCTTCAGCAATAGCAAAGGGCATCTAGATTGCCAGAGTCCAGATATTTCAGAACTGATATGCCTCAGTGATTATCACTGTGGAAGTCAGAATCTTATTTGTTTCTTTCAATGTGAGAAATCTGAAGAGAAAAATCTAGATTTGGTTTCAAGTTCTTGAACTTTGATTCTATTTGTGGAAAGTATCCTTAGTGAGCTTCTCTGAGCAGTATCACAGACATCATTTATTCATTCCACAGAAGGTCAGGACTCTCTGATGAGCATCTTTTACACATAGAAATGACTTGGTAACTCTATCACTAAAGAAGTCTTGAGTACATAGAGTAAAGCCAAATATGGCTGATTTAAATCTGAGGAATTTATTGGAAGGACAAAAAGAGCATAAAGAATGACTAGGATCTACAACAATGACCAACATTCCAGAGTAACTTTAAGGGTGTAATATTGGTGCACATACCTTGGTGGTAGCCAACAGCTCAGAAGTTAGACTTAAGATATGATCAAGAGGGAAACCATGCTGGGTACAGGAAACATAGCTAACTACTTGAGTACAGTGTAGTAATGGATACTGGATAAAGGCCTCAACTGCCACTTTACTAAACCAGCACAAGCCCTACTAACATTCTAAATATGTATCCTTACACCCAGAGATAAGTACAGTCCTCTTCCACTGTTTAAGAAACTTACCTTTGCAGCAAACAATGATCAATACAGAAAATCACAACTAATCAAAATGTAAAGCTGTGGAGCCCAGTTCCAGTTGATATATCTACAATATAACTTCTGCACCTAAGACTCTAAGATGATTGTGGAAGAGGGATGAAGAATTGTAAGAGTCAGAGGAACAGGGAGTACACTGTTACTCCTTCAAATGCAGAAGCTACACACATGAAGTGTCATCAATGTGGCTGCCTAAACAAGACCTGAACAAGGATGATGTCAATAGACTGCTAACATGAAAACGGTACAGCTCAGGAGCCTTCAACCCTACACAAAGAACTACTGCAGGCACCTAAGGAATGCTGAGAGTGGAATAGTCTTTGCCAGGAAAGAGCATACCAACTAGTTATCCAAGAGCAAATGGTCAGCCCTAAAAACACATACATATAAGTGACATATAAACCAACCAGACTGTATTTATACATTTGGGAACACACACACACACATGTATGCACGCACGCATGCGCGAGCACACACACACACACACACACACACACACACACATCTACCACCATCACCACCAACAATAACAATAATTTCAGAAAAAGGGAATGAATTAGAGAGAATAAGACAGGGTACATGGGAGAGGTTAGGGGAGGGAAGAGTATAGAAAAAGTGATGTAATTGTCTCAGAAAAATCAATCTTTAAAAATTATGTTAGAAAAGAATCACTGGAAAGTGACTATTTGTAGATCCAAGAACAGGCTCAGAAATAGTCTAGGTATAAAATACATAGTTAGAGAGAGTAGGACTGTTTCCATGAAAGGGACACTTGGATGAGGGCATTAGGACATTCAGTTCTGCAATATTTCCTCAGGAATCAGACTCCTCATGGAGAATGTCAGTGAGCCACACTGACCCCCACATGTCTGCTTTGGTCCTGTCAGAGAAACTCTCAGGGAGACTACTTTGCTTTCTATATACATTATTTTTTTGGTCACTGATAATATGACCAAATCAACTTACAGAAGAAAGAATTTACTTGACTTACAGTTACTGAGGGAGAGAGAGACATCCTGACATCTGCCATCCTGGCAGAAAGGCATGGAATCAGGTCACAGGCATGGTGGCAAGAGCAGGAAACTTGAAGAATTCACATCTTCAGTCAAAACCATAAAACAGAGAGAATAAAGTGCAAGAGAGAACAGGGTGTGAACTCTCAAAGTCTGCCCGTGGTGGCATCCTTCCTTCAGTATGGCTGTACCGATTCCACAAACAGCACTACCAACTGGGAACCAAGTGTTCAAATACTCAAGCCCATGGAGAATATTCTCATTCAAACTATCGCACTGTAATGAAAAGAAATCATCTGCATGTGTCTTTCTCCACACTGAAGATGCAGAGTGTGATGGCCAATTTCCTTGGTCAATTTTATCAAACTCAGAAATGCCTAGAGCACTGAGGTATGCCTTTGGATCTGCCTATAAAGACATATCCCAGGAGGGTTAACTTAAGATATGTTTCATTTTGAGTGTGGACATCATCATCCAATGGGCTGGAGTCCTTGACCTGAAAGCAAAGGGAAAACAGAAAATGCCAGCTGAGCACATTATTTCTTCATCACTGCTACCTTACCTGCAACAGTGTGAGCAATCTACCTCATGTGCATGCTGCCATGCCACCTTCCACGATGGACTGTACACCCTAAGACTGTGAGCACAAATAGATTCTTCCTCCCCTGAATAGTTAGTCATTATTAGGGAAGAGCAACAAGAAAAATGCTCAATTCACAAGGAAGTTTGGTTTCTAACAATAATATATTGAGCATTCAATGGAATGTGGAATCAAACTGTGCAATTTTCATCCTCACTACCCAGATTCTTCTACCTGTGTTTTCTCACACTTTAGAATTAGGCACATGTACGTAGGGGAGAGTTGGAAACCCAGCCATTCTACAAGCATTGACAGAACACCTACTCTGTGCCAGGCATTTGCTAAGTACTGGGTTTGTCATGGAGAAAAATCTGAAGCAGGAGATGAAGACACCATGACACGTACAGAACCACATGAGTGGTTCAGTGCTGTGCAAACATAGCTTTGTCCTTCCTGATACTTCCTAGAGGGGCTCTTCCTAGAGGGGGTGACAATTTTTAAACTCTGACAGTATGGAAATAGAAATGGGTAGCTTGTGATACTATGCACATGCATACCATTCTTTTCATTCACGAAGCCATTCAAGAAATACTGATTAGGCACCTAGAATTTGTGACACTTTGGGGTTTGTTAGGTTAGAGGAAAAGCAGTCTTGATTATATATAAAGGAAAAACATAAAAGGAGATGACACAGAATTTTCCTGAGTTAGTTTTTCCCCAGAGTTATATGTCTCTTATTAGTCAAGGTTAGATTCTATCCCTGGATGTCCCTTGTTATGTACACAAGAGAAAATGAAGCTGCTAGGGAATCCCTGTGTCCCCTTCTTCTATCTGGACTTGAAGTATTCTGTGCTTCCTGCAAAACTCTTCAGTCTTAGGATTCCTGTTTCTGGGACCAAAAAGTGAATAAGGAACAAAGGGTTTATTCAGCTTACACTTCCACTGCATTGTTCATCATTGGGGGAAGTCAAGACAGGAACATAAACAGGGCAGGAACCTAGAGTGAGAGGCTGATGCAGACACTATGGAGGAATGTGGCTTACTGGGTTGCTTCCCTTCTCATCCCCTGGCTTGCTGAGCCTGTTTTCTTATAGGACCACCATCCCAGGAATGGCCCTACCCACAAATGGGCTGGGCCCTCTCACGTCAATCACTAATTAAGAAAACGCCTTAAAGCTGGGTCTTATGGAGGTATTTTCTGAATTGAAGTTTCCTCCTCTCAGATAACTTAGCTTGAGTCAAGTTGACATAAGACTAGCTTGCACATCTCTCCTTTGATCAAGCTCTCTATGATGCAGCGTGTTGGAGCCCTGGGCAGAGAACAGAAGAGAGAAGAGAAGAGAAGAGAAGAGAAGAGAAGAGAAACAAAATGTCCCTTACCCTCATTTCTCACAGCCTCAGCAAACATTCTTTCATATTAAGCTCAGTACTAGCCAGGTAGATTGAGAAGTCCAGAAGGGCCATAAGCTTGGGTGTGACCATAGCATGGGGCTGTGGGCATGCTCATCACTTTCTGAATCTGTTTCCTATCTGAGATCAGCTCCCTATGCTATGCATCTTACATGTCCTGAAAGACTTTCCTTCTTCTCCTTTCCCATGCTGTCTGACCTGTCTTCCTCTCATATACTCCTGCCTCTCCTTCTGGACCCCATCTATGTCTCCAGACATCACAAATATCACTTCTTACCCTCATAGGCAGCCACCTCACAGCCAAGCTTCCTTGACTCCTAAGCTTCCTTACTGGCTTAGGGAGTGGGAGTAGAAGCAAGGTCCCCATCCTGCTTCACCTCATACAAATATTTCCTTCAATGGGCAGTGGAACTCTTTAGAAAATATTTACAGAGATAACTTCATGGACAGGTAATAAGCAAGGTGCAGAGCCTTGCAAAGAATGGTCATATTTTCTGCTTTCTGTTCCCTTGGGGACATCACACATCATTCCATCCTGTCTGAAGTTTCTGAAAGAGTCGGGTGAGGCTCTACCTTGGCAGAAAATTCCCCTCCCATCACCCTGCTCTGTTCCTGTGTTGTGACAGGTGCTACTCCAATACCCTTGGTACCTAGCTCTCAAAGAAGAAAACAGATCACCCATTGCTGTGTAATTATATTAACAACGGAAAGGCAATGTAGCTACTGTGTGATAAACAATAGACCATTTTAATAATAACCAATTACCATATGCTATAGAGTATCATTTGGCATTTGATGATCTCCTGGGGGTCTCACCTGCTCCTTTCCATATGAAGCATTTCATGGCTGTTTACATCTTCCCTCACAGAAGTACTTTCTAATCGATGCACTATTTTTAAGAAAGTGTTAGGGAAGGTTTGCAGAGGTGGTATAAACCATATCACACTAACCCAAAGTTTGCATTCTGCCAATCATCTCTTCTGACAGTTCTGCTGTTCCAAAATGCTCAGCAGGTTTGTTTCATGATCTGCATTAGTTGTTTAGCATCAATGAAGGGGCAAACTGGAGGCCAGTTTTCCTGAGAGAAATGCTATTAACCCTAATCTCCCTCTATGGCTGCCTATTCTGTCTGCTGCTTGGAGGCATTCATGCTACCTACTGAACGTGAACACATGAACTGAGAATCCTGATGCAAATTCTGCCCTGGATACAAGTGCAGACTTTTTCCAGTCCGTGGTGAGTCTTCAGTGGGCCAGGGAAGATGTCCCATCAGCCTGTGAGACATGCTCTTCCCATTATCCTAGCATAAGATTTCTTCTTATTCTCTTTCTTCACTTTGTATGTGTTAGTTTGCATGATGGCTCGAATATGATGTCCCCTCACAGGCTTGTGCATTTAAATACTTGGTCTCTAGTTGGTGGCTGTTTGGGGAAGATTAGAAGATGTGGCCTTACTGGAGGAAACATATCACTGGCCGAAGATATTAAGTTCTCAAAAGATACAGCCACTATAAATCTCTACTTCCTATTTGTGGGTCAAGATCTGAGCTCTCAGCTGATGTTCCAGCACCATGACTGTCTCCCCGTCCCTGCTTCCATGGTCCCTATTATTATGGCTATGCATTTTATCTCCTTAAAACTGTAAGTTCAAAATAAACTCTTCCTTTGATATGCTGCCTTGCTTGTAGTGTTTTATCACAACAATAGAGAAATAGCTAAGACAGTATGCTTGTGTGTGTGTGTGTGTGTGTGTGTATTCATGCATGTATGTGTTCAGGTGCATGTACACGTGTGTGCCTTTGTACATGGAGGCCAGAGGTTGACATCAGGTGTGTTCCTTTATCTTGTTTCACTTTATGTTATGTTTTGAGGAATGGTCTCTCACTGAAACTGAAGCTCACTGGTTCCACTATGCTGGCCAGCCAGCGGGCCTCAAGAATTTTCCTGTCTCCACTTGCTGGCCACTGGGTGTAAGATATGCATGTTGAGCCCTACCAAGCTTTTATTTGTGTACTAGGGATGTAAGTGTTGTGGAGCAGACACTTTACACACTGAGCCGTCTCCTTAGCCCATTCCTTGAACACAGCCTGCCAAGTGAACAGACATAACAGCCACAGGTCTAGTAACAATCCCCATCATATCTATTGCTTTGTGGGATTTTTTGAGATTTTATTTATATTTATATGCATGGATTTTTTGCCTGCATGTATGTCTATGTATCACCCCTGTGCCTGGTGCCTATGAAGGTCAGGATGGTGGTATTGAATCTCCTGGAACTGGGGTCACAGACAGTTGTGAACAACCATATTGTGCGGGAATCAAACATGTATCTTCTTGAAGAGCAGCTAGTGCTCTTTTACTGCTGAGACTTATCTCAGCTTTTCTTTTCTTTATGTGATTAACTCCATGCAGAAGATTAACCATTAACCTTTTCTGGAGCCCTCATGAAAATGTTCAATCTCTTTCTCTCTCAGCATGTTCCCCCCTTTCACAATTATGATCAACCTCTGGAAAATCTCACTATGGTGAATTTTAAAATTTTCAAAAATCCAGTGCTGCCTCATTGGGACAGGCTACAGGGACACAAAGCCTCAGTCTTTACCTTCCTAAAATATGGCCCATCTGCCAGTACTGTCCCTGTCTCACCTAGTTGCTTTTATACTGACCCAGCCACTGTTTGTCACATGCTGTTCCTGAGTTTCTCTAACAGTGCCCCACTGATCTCCTGACTCCCCACTTTTTTTCTCAACAATCTATATTGTCACCCTGCAGGTACAGCAGCCTCATCAGAACAACTGGGTGTTCTTGCAAGAGAAGCCCGTGTTTGGGTCTGTTTGCTGTTGATGTTCCATCCTAGAAGGAAGGAGTGAGGAGGCCCATGGAACCATCATAGTAAAATTCTAGCCACTTACGCTACTTCTTGTTTTGAGATAATTACAGATCAGGTAAAACTGTAGGAAAACATAGAGTGAGACTGGGCATGCTCCTCACTTAGTTTCACCTTTGTAAAGTCTTGAGCAACCTGAAAATCCATAGAGACACATTTCCCAGGTTGAACTCTCAGTGGGGTGAGGGTTCTGAGTGTTGTGGGGCAGGAATGCAGACCAGTATAGAAAAATGTTCATTTGCTAATCTTTGTCAGTAAACATGCTGTTTCCTCAGAGCCAAGGCCTCTGTGTTCCTTTCTTGGTATATTGGGGGAATCCTTTGTTTCAGCTTATGGAGGGGGCTGAGTGGTCCCACTGTCTATTCATGCTTCCCGTCTCCCCAGCTGCACTTATCTTTGCCTTCGCTCCTGGGTCTAGGACATCAGTGGTTCCTGTTCTCCAGAGATGTCAGCTTCCTCTTTTGTAGACCTTGTAGGGACTGTTGGTGGCCAAGAGGCTGCAGAGCTGGTTTGAATCAGCCAGACACTCCCTCAGAATCTACTTCCAGGAAATCTGTTTTTAGTCATGCCTCCACCTATCTCTTTCATTATATTGAATCTTCTCTGCCTGAGGACTTCTAAGGTTCTTCTGGATAAGCATATCTTCCTCCTTCTAGGTCCTTCCTTTTGGAAGTCACTCCCCTTATTCTTTATTTTTATTTATTGTTTGTATATGTGTGTGGAGGTCAGAGTACAGCTTTCTGTTCTCTCCTTCCACAGGTTCCAAGGACAGAACCCAGATCTTCAGGCTTAGAGGCAAGCACTTTTACCCCATGGGTCTTCTCACAGACCCAATAGCTTCTTATCTGAATCCATTTGAACTTCTAGACCTTTTACTTTCTCCTCCCTGTCCTATTCTTCCTCCTCCCTCCATGTACCTTCCTTTTGAGAAAGGGTCTCATGGATTCCAGGTAAACCTCAGACTCGGTCTATTGTCAAGGACAGACTTGAACTCTGAGTCCTTGTGGGGTTTTATTTTTCCTCCTGAGTACTGGGATCGTGGGTGTGTGCCACCATGAACACTGTGCTGCAGTTTGGGTGAGTGAATGACCAAAGTGCTTCAGGTACTCAGCAAGTACTCTACCAAACTGAAATACATCCCAGTGACTCTCTATCTGACCCATTCCAAACCCCTTCATTGTTGTGTCGACCTTTAGTGAGCATCAAGAAAGGCATATAGATGAGTGTCTCATTGTGGCTGACTGGAAAGGGATTGCAGAGGCCACAGTATTACAACGGAGACTGAGGACAGGCCTGTTGGAATGTGGCCTAGGGGAAGAATGGAAAGAGCCTTGGTAGCAAATTTTGAAAGAGTCTAGATGCTTCCTCAGTTTTGGACCCAAGTGGCAGGCTGGGGAATCACTCTCTTTGACATGGCAAGGAAAATGGAGGAGCACTTTGTGAGGATGGGTTCAGTTGGAGAAAGCAGAGAAGCCCAGAGGCAGCGTGGGACAGACCATCTGTCCCAGTGCAGGGCACTGCAGTTGTGTGATGAGGCATCCACTCAGGACTGAGGTTGTCAGGCTGTGGATGAGGAGGTAAAGGCAAACGTTTGAGGACAGTGCACCACACAGAGAGAAAGAGATCTCTCTGTCTCCTAGAAGACAGATAAATGAGGGCGTGGTCCTTCACCACAGCTGCTCACCACAGCCTCTGAGGTCAGCTGGGGCCTTGGAACTGTTTGGGTTTAGAAGCTCTCTGGTGCCTGAGCTGGCTTGCTTACAGCCTCAGGGACAGCTGGTGGGACTTCCCCTGGGATTCCCTTCTCTGGGTGGCCTAGGGTCAGTTAGACTACTCCTCTGCCTCAGGGTCACACAAAGTTCCTGCTCACCTCCAGATGTACCTTCCTGTCCCTCAGGCACAAACCGGTACTGAGGTCTAGCCATCTATAGATTATAGTGCTCTTAAGTGTCCTTGGGTGGACTGGACAGCCTTTTGTGTGGCACCGATGGGCTACTGTTCTCTGCATCTACTCTAGCATATCTACTTGGATGTAAGATTTAGTTTGCCAGCCTTGCCTGCCTGGATGCCAGGATCTGTGCTTCTCTCAGTCCTGGTCTGCTGAGTTCAACCAACTTTGAGGTGAAAACTGCACCCATTTGATAAATGAGGCAACAAGAGACAGACAAGTTAGGTGACCCAGTTTGCCAGATATGGAGTCTGTCTCTGTCTACAGTGGACAAACTACCAGGTTGGAAGGTGAACTCTAAACATGAACTCTGAACACCCAGGCTACACACAAACAGTGCATGCATACATACACACCAGCACATCAGTGCAACACACACACACACACACACACACACACGAATAGACAGGGAAGCCAGGTAGACACTGTCCCTGTGTCAGAAAGACAGCCATGTTTTCAGGATGCTGTGCTGCAGTGTGCTGAAGTGGTGTGTTGCTTTAATAGTTTGAGACATGTAGCTCCAGTTGCCTTCAAACTATTGAGCATCCTGCTTCAGCCTCCCACGTGCTGGGACTAGCTGAAAAGGTTGCCATACTTAAGCAGTAGTTCTGAATGAGACAGGATATGTAGTTCTTTTTTTTTTTTTTTTTTGAGACAGGCTATGTTTCTATTGTCTAGGCTGCCCTCTGATTCCTGTTCTGTAGCTGATGGTGACCTTGAACTTCTAATCCCCTGCCTCTACCTCCACATGCAGGGATCACTACCAGGCCTGGTTTATGTGGTGTAACCCAGTACTTTATGACATTAAGCAAATACTTTATCAACTGAGTGACCCCCTCAGCCTTGTTTTGTTTTTCAGTTAAGGTCTCATTAGTTCCGGTTGGCCTTGAACTTGATTTGTAGACAAGAATGACTTGAACCCCTGCTTCCACCTTGCAGGTGCTAAAATTGCAGAGCTAGTAAGATGGCTCAGTGGGTAAAAGCAGTGTGCTGGCAAGCCTAAAGACCTATGTACAATTCCCATAAACCTCATGGTGGATGGAGAAAACTCTCTCCCTGATTGTTGTCTTCTGACCTCCGTACATACTGGGACTCCTACTTCCCTCACTCCCACTGATACATGTGTGACACACACACACAAACACACACACACACACATAGATAAATAAATAAATAAATAAACCCTCAGTGTAGTAATAGTAAAAAATATGGCAGGAACATACACTATCTTGTCTAATTTGGATTACAATTCTTTTTTTTTTTCCTTTTTTTCTGTTTTTGTGTTGTTGTTGTTGTTGTTGTTTTGAAGACAGGGTCTCAGTTTGTAGTCTTGGCAGGGCTGTTTCAAACTCAGAGATTTGTCTGTTTCTGCAGGAATTAAAGGTAAGCCCCATCATATCCAGCTGAGGTTACTTTTTTTTCAAGATTAGGGTTTCTCTGTAGCCCTGGCTCTCTTGGACCACTGTAGACCAGGCTCGCCTTAGATTTACAGAGATCTGCCTGCCTTTGCTTCTTGAGTGCTGGGATTAAAAGCATTTGCCAACATTGCCTGCCAAGGCTAACATTTTCAAAATTGATCTTTCACATAAGGAGCTAAGAATTGTTTTGCTGATGAGAAAACTAAGGCTTGGTAACTAGAAAGTGTTTCCTCAATGTCAGGGGAGCTAGGTGGCCTAGACCTAGTGGGAGGCAGAGTCCAGGTCCTTCCACAATTTTCTAGGCTTTTCCTAGTGACTGAGGCAAACTAGAGGCTGGAGGACCTGGGATGGTTTGTGTTGATGTTCAGCTCTGCATGATAGCTGTTTTCCTGAGGTAAAATGCTGACTCAATATATTTTGATTCTACCCCTCCCCCCAATCCTATGGCTGTTTCAAAACCATGAGTGACCATCCTCAGACACTTTTTTTTTCTCTAGGTGGCTGCTTTGCCTACCCAGCTCACAGGCTGGAACTAGCATGGCAGAGTTTGAAGCATTCTGGACAGCCGTTTAGAGACCCTGCTTCTAGAAGCAATTCTCTATGCAATCTTGGGTGGGGCAAGTCAGCTCTGGTCAATTAACCCCCAGACTGTGAGACTAATGGGTCGGGGTCCTGGATGGACTGCAGGTACCTGACAACTATTTCTCTGATGCAGTAAACATCGAGTACAATGAGTGTGAGGTCACTAAATGGAGGTGACCTGTCAGGTCTGCCAATTCATGAAATGACTCAAAATGAGGATGCTGAAGGAGGCCCACAGCAAACCGCCAGGGTCAGGGCTCTGCTTGGGTTGTCTTCGTGGGATGGGTCAGGCCTGTGCACTTAGGATCTGGGATAGGATCCAGCCCTCCACCAGGCTGAGGGCTGCACCAAGGATCTTTCCAAAGGCAGTGCGTGTGTAAACAGCTATAGGCTGTCTGGCATCATAGTTGTTGTAACAAAACCTGCTCTTGGAAAGGTGTGGGCTAGCAGTGTGGAAGTCCAGAGGTCCCAAGGATCCTATTTGGAGCCTCAGCGGTTAGGTTGTCATTCTAGGAAGTCCTCATTTGGATTAGCTGTCCCTCCTATCCATCTTGGCAAGTGACCTTAGACTCACTCACTGGTCCTCCCTCAGGTTTGCAGGTGAGCATTTGCACACTCCTTGCTGGTGAGGAGTGGCCCTTGCATCTAGTTGAGTTCAGGATATGTCTCTTGCCTGGTGAGTGTTCCTCCTTCCTGTTTCTGCTCTTCCATCTTTTATTCAGGTTCTCTACTTCCTGTTTCTTTTTCCTCTAGAGTTGTACCGTGCTGTAGGTGTTACAAGTGCCAGCTGAGCTTTATTTAGTTCCAGCCAACATGTTTTCATTTTTTTCCCAGTCTTTAGCTCTATGAATAGCTTTGTTCTTCCAGTGCTGGGAAAGGAAGATACTTTCTAGTGGTCCCCAGAAAGGTCTTTTGTCATCTCACCAACGAAGGAGAGACCTGAGCAAGCACACTGTAGGGAGATCCCTGGGCTGGCTCCTGAAAGCAGGTATCTAGTGGTGGGGTGGCTGCTGCAAGGATGCATGTTGGCCAAGTGGGTGATCCCCAGAGTTGCCTCCCCTCCAGGAGTGGCTTCCCCCATGGCAGCCTCTTGGGCTGAGATACTTAGCCTGATTCAGCCATTAGGGAGCTTTACATAGGGAGGTAGAGACAGTCACTAGGGCACATCCCACCATACCTCCAGTGCTGGTAGGCCTGTATCTGAAAGAGAAAACTGACAGAAAGCCTCCAGAGTGTGGGTCAAGCTGAGCTCTTGGCTTAGTGTGGGTCCCCATGGCTTAGTGTGGCTCTGTGGTATCTGGCATCCGAAACTCTACTGAGACCAGTCTTGGAAGAGCCTTCAGGAGTCTGGGCCTCTGCCAGGAAGAGGTTTTGGCAGTTGTCTTGGCTCCTGCTTTCGTTTGGATATATCCCTCCTTGCGTACATGTGCAAGGTCTAGTCCCTGGGACCAGCCTGGGCTCCTGCCCCACTCTGTCTTTCTCAGCCTTTGACCAGATTCTGGAAACAAATGGATCTTTTTGACATGTTGCTTGCTTCCGCAGTGAGGGTCTCACAGTCAGCTGGGCAACAAGGGCTTTCTGAATTTACAGGGAAGAAGGACATAGAAACACTGCCCCTCCTCCAGCATCTACATGGCAGAACCACATGTTCCCTCTTCAACCCAGCAGCTCAAGATGTCTCATTGCTGATCCATGATGTAGGGGCTCTAGCCATTACTGGGGATGATGTCAGATGTGTGGTGTCCTCTGCTTCAGGATCAAAGCCTGTCTGATGCCTCAGCTGGTGGGAGGTGGATTCTTTTTCGCAGTTGGCTTCCTTTGCCTTTACCCTGTCTATGTAGAAATGACTGGAGCAGTCAGTGAATGAAGGCAATGTCCTACAGTCTTCATGTAGATCAGGTGGATGGCAGTTCACATTTTCAGAAGTTCTTTTTTTTTTTGGTTCAGAGCTGGTTACTGGCACTCTCTTTGTGGTCCTGTACTTTTGCTCCCTGAACCTCCTTTCTTCACACTGCCTTGGTATATCATCTCCCCCCCCCCCCGTGCCAATTCAGCTAGAGTTAGATTCACTCAGGTTCCATTTGTGTTTTCTTCAGGTGCCAACTGAGTTGAGTGAAGTTGACAGGACCCATTTATCGCCTTTGTACCTGTTGCAGGGGCTTGATAGGGGTGGAATTACCTTAGGCTACCAAGGTCCAGAATCAGAATGACATGACACGGTACTCTGGCATCTCAGGTGTGGACTGATTTAGTCTCCAGATCAGAACTCTGAAAAGCAATCCACTTGCAGAATCTACCAGGTACCCCCACCTCCAAGTCTTCAGTTCAGCTTCGGGACTTGCATATTTCCGCCTCGCCCCGCCAGTTTGTCCTTACCAGCTCCACCTTCTATTCACCTGACTTGCCTTCCCTCCAGCCACTCCTGCTGTTTCCTCCCTTTTCAGCCCTGCCTGCCTTTTCCTGAGAGTTTTCTGAAAGATAATTAATTTCACTGAGAGCTGGGCTGATGGTCTTGCAATGTGCTTTCTATTTCTTCATGCACAGTGGAAAAGCAGAAAGCTCCTTCTGGGATTCTGGGTAATTGAGTTCATGGCCAGCTCATGTCAGGAAAAAAAAAGGGGGGGGGGCTGATCAGGTTCTTGCTGCATGGGATCTAATAGTTTTATATTTACAGAGTGTTCTGCCTTTCATGTGGGCCAGTAATACTACTGTTCTGGTCTTGTGAATGAAGGAAGAGAAATTCTTTTGCTTTTCCAACATAAAAATATTTTGAAACAAACAACTCTCCAGCATGTCACAGGACATCTAATAACTACTTTCTGCCTATACACATGTGCCCTCCCACCTCCCAATCTGATAGCTCACAAGATCTTCCCAAGGTCTCCTGGACACTAGGTACAATGACATCTGGCTGCACAGATGTTGACTGAATAGAGATAGCTGCTTCTGACTGTAGAATTCTTATTACTATTCACTCCAGGCATTTGACACCAGAGCATCAGATCACAGGTTCAGCCCATCAGGTCATACCCCTGCTTGACCATTTAGCACTGAGAGACAAGAGACAGGCTGACCCCATAGCAGGCATCAAATTGGCAGTTAAGGAGACTAGGCCTAAATCTCTGTTTCCAAGTACTAAGCAATTCAGTTAAAAACAAACAAACAAACAAACAAAAAAAACAGGCTTCAGGCAGTTAGTCAGAAACTAGAAGGTGCCCCACCCCCTAGCCTAAAGGAAGGACAATGGGTCAGCAAGTTTCCAGACCTCCCCAGTAGTAGGTTCTAGTCCCCAAAGCCCAGTAATGAAATGTCCCTAGAGATGGAGTAAGATAAAGGCCACCTACCCTGGACTTCCTCAGTAAGAATTGCTAGCCCCCAAACCCCAGTAATGGAATGACCTTAGATATGGAGTAAGATCGATGTTGCCTACCCTGGGATCCCCTAATGTGCTTTAAATATTTGATTGTCTCTCTGTCGTGATAGTGGGGAGACCCCAGAATAATGGACTTCTGCAGCATACAGCACTCTTTGGATTTTCATACTATTTGAGTTTAGGGTGCCATTCTTTGGTCAATAGTGGACCTTTACAGCAGCTCCCTGGGAAAGCTGCTTAGACCTTCCTAAGCTTCACTTTGCTCCTCTGCAAAATGAAAAACATGGTGGCCATTGTCATCTTGTTTTCCTCATATCCAGGGATGTCTCTTAGATTTCACCATGATGTCTAATGTTGGTTATTGATTAGAAATAGTCTTCATTGATTTGGCTTGTTTGTTTTTAACTGGTGAGTAGCTGCACTTAAGAGAAACATTTTGGTGCTTTACTTTATCTACTTCATATACTATATGAAGATTCAATCAAATTAATGCACATACCCATAGCATCACCAGTTTATTTTGTCTGTGGTTAAGAACATTAAAATTCTTTATTAGCTGATACCTGCAGATCATTGCTTTGTTAGTGGGCCCAGGCAGTAGAGTGCATCACAGAGTAAGCTTTCCTGGCTCACAGGGCTCTTTTGGTCAAATCTTCCATTTTCTAAAACCCCTAAAAGTGATTTTTGCTTCCGTAATCTGGAAAGCAGTTTGGAGTCCCACATAGCCTGTCTGTCCATGCTTAGCTAATGATCCTGCTTCATGTTGTCTTGAAAATAGAAACAGTAAAATGGAAAATTTTAAATTAATTGTAGTGCTGGAATAAAACCCAGGGCCACATGTATACGAGACAACTGTCCTACCTAACTGAGCTACAACTCCAGCTCTGTCCCCTTTGAGATATGGTCTCACCAAGTTCCTTGGGCATGCCTTGAACCCTGAATCTCTCTGACTCAGCCTTCCAAGTAGCAGGGATGCCACTACACTGGGCCAAGTGGAAATTTTTTATCCAGCTACCATGGAGTCCTCCCAGTTTGTTGAGTAGGGAAGTCTTCTGCCTCAGTCCTTTGTCTTGATTTCTGTTGTTTGTTTTGAGACAGGGATTCTCTGTGCAGCCCCAGCTGTTCTGGGGCATACTCTGTAGACCAGGCTGGGTTTGAACTCACAAAGATCCTCCTTCCTCTGCCTCCCAAGTGCTGGGATTAAAGACATACCCCACCACAACCAACTCATTGAGTCAGTTTCTTAATTCTTTTTGTTGCATATAGTAGTTTAAAGATTTTCGGCTGTTTAAGACAGGATAGTGCTCCACAATCTTCACAAGCCTGTGTCTTACATTTATGATTCCAGTTCTCAAAGGTAGTCAGGACACATGGTCCTTTCATTCACAGACTTGACAGAGCCTAATCACATGGGAGTACTGCTTGTAGCAGAGTCTGGGAGTTGTTTTTAACTGGGATGTGATGTGCTGTGCAAAAGCCCTGTAGGTATGAAAGGGAAAATAAAGTTGACACATCTTCAAAAATATTTTTTTACCTTTATTTATTTTGTATGTAAGCACGCACATGCGCATGCATATGCCATGGCATGTGTATGGAGGTCAGAGGTCAACTTCCAGAGTCAGTTCTTTCCTTCTAATATGTGGGTCCCAGGTTGTCAGATTAGGTAATGATGACTGTACCTGCTGAGCCATCTCAGTGTCCCAGGATAGGTGTTAAGAACATATGCCAAACAGGAAGAGTACTAACACTTCTACCATACAAAGGCAGAAGCAACATTAAAGGTCTCTATGTCATTTCTTTTACTCCATTCTTGGAGGAAACTGTTATCCTTGCTTTTGTGTTAGTTTCTCTTTGACTTTCTCTGCAGGTTCATTTGGAGGTTTTTGTTTGTTTGTCTGGATGGGCTTTCATTATATAGCTCAGGGTAATGTTGAATTCTCAACAACCTTCTTGCCTCAGTTTCTCGAAGGCTGGAATTACAGGGATGAGCCATCTTACCCAGCTTATAGTTTTATTCTAGTATTTTGACTTTTAGTTTTTAATGGCTATGTGTGACCTTTTGGGATTGGGTTCAGGTGGTTGTTTTTTTTCTAGATAGGGTCTCACCATGTGGCTCTGACTATCTTGGACTATGCCCATGAGTTTGTTTTTACGTGTGCTGGGTATAGTGTCACGTGTTTTTAATCCCAACATCTTCGAGGCAGAGGCAGACATCCTGGCATCCTGGTCTACTTATCAATTTCCTGGACAGTCTGAGATTCTGCCTCAAAACAAAACAAAAGGTGTGTGTGTGTGTGTGTGTGTGTGTGTGTGTGTGTGTGTGTGTGATGTGTTCTTGGGTGTCCTTGGAGGTCAGAGGAGGGCATTTGGTCCCCCGGAGCTGGAATTACAGGCACCTGGGAGCCACCTGACACTGCAGCTAGGATTTGAATTCAAGTTCGCTGGAAGAGCCGCAAGTACTACTGACTGCTGTAGCATCTCTCTAGACCTAGGATCCTGGACCACTGTAGCCAGTAACTCCTAGGCAATGCTGCTTCTCACAAGGTTTATTTATTTTTTATTTTGTTGAAGTAGAAGCCACTAAACAGGATGTTTTGCCTTAAGTACTCAACCCCACTGATATAATGACAGGCTGAGTGGTTTTTTCATAAAGGGCAGAGGTTGGCTGACTCTTGGACTTTACTAAATCCTTTATTTTCCTTCCACTGATGGATGGCATTTGGGCTTGTGGGTTGTCATAGAAGCACTGTGCTTATGTTTATTCCTCAGATGTATATGTGGAAGAGTTAGTTTCCCAGGAGAAGGGCCCGAAATAATACATCTCCAGCTCCACACAGTGTGTGTGTGTGTGTGTGTGTGTGTGTGTGTGTGTGTGTGTAGTTTATAGTACCTATAGTATGTAGTACATAGTATATAGGATGTATGTACCTGTGCCCAGGCTAGAAGAAAACTCTGATTTATCACTTTATGCTTTATTCCCTTAGACTGTCTACTGGTTTCCTAAACTTGGAGCTAAGCAGGCATCTACAAGCTGCAGTGGTCTTCTTATCTCTGCCCCATGCGGTGTTGGGTTAGAAGCCATGCTAGCTTTTTTGTTTATTTGTTTTTTCAAGGCAAGATTTCTCTGTATAGTTCTGGTTATCCTAGGACTCACTCTGTAGACGCTGGCCTTGAACTCAGAGATCAGCCTGCTTCTGCCTCCCAAGAGTTGCAATTATTGGTATGTGCCATCTCAGCCAGCTCAGAGGGAGTCTTTTAAAAACTTTAATGAGAGTCTTGTTATTTTGTTTTCCATCTTCCTGAAGTTCTCCATTGCACTTAGAATAATGCTTAGAATCTGACCACAAGGTTCACATCTGCTCTGATACTCCGATACTCCACCATCATCCTCACTACTGGGTCCTGTCTGATTCTTATCCATTCAGCTTCAGGCTCATTGGCTTGCTTTCAGTCTCCAAGCACAGTTAACATCACACCTTAGTAATTCCAGACAATGTCCTCCCTTGGAGTGCATTCCTGAAAGAAGGCTTCATGTCCGTTTTCGGAGTATATGTCATCATCCCAGTCACTTGCTGTCACAGCCTCTTGTAGACCTTGCCATTGAAATTCCCCCACTCAAGAAATGACCTTCTGCCTTCTGGTTTCTGGCTGCACCCAGAGCTATTCCTGTGCAACAGTGCTCAAAACCTAAATACCACCTGGAGAGAGCTGGTCTCCCAGGAGGGCTGACATGCCAGTGAACACAGGTAAGACCACCACTTCTGCTCAGAGGGTCCCGACTGGAGCCCTCAGGACACAGGAACTTAGGAGCAGCCTTGGACAGGATCCTTCCACTTTCTGTCTTTACCTGGACCTGATCCAGTGCCACAACACTCCTTGCCCAAATACCACAGGGAGAGAGCTGTTTTCCTAGGATTGCTGACATACCTAAGACCGTGACTTCTGCTCAAATTCCTGTCCCAAGATAGACCTGCCCAGACCCATCAGGACACAGGAACCAAGGAACAGCTGGGGACAGGATCCTTCTGGTTTCCATCTGCACCCAGAGATGACCCTGTGTCACATCTCTCCATACCCAAATTCCTCTCAAAGAGAATTGGTCTTCCAGGAGTAATGACACACAGGCTTATAGGAGGTACAAGCCACAGACAGAGAGAGCAAACCAGCTAACACCAGAGATAACCAGATGGCAAAAGGCAAGGGCAAGAACATAAGCAACAGAAACCAAGGCTATTTGGCATCATCAGAACCCAGTTCTCCAACCACAGGGGGCCCTGAATACTCCAACACACCAGAAAAGCAAGACTCTGATTTAAAATCACACCTCATGATGATGAGGATAGAGGACTCTAAGAAGGGCATAAATAACTCTGTTAAAGTAATACAAGAGAACACAGGTAAACAGGTAGAAGCCCTTAAAGAAAAAACACAGAAATCCCTTAAAGAATTACAGGAAAACACAAACAAATAGGTGAAAGAAATGAACAAAACCATCCAGGAACTAAAAATGGAAATAGAAACAATAAAGAAATCACAAGGGTGACAACCCTGGTGATAGAAAAACTAGGAAAGAGATCAGGAGTAATAGACACAAGCATCACTAAAAGAATACAAGAGATAAAAGAAAGAATCTCAGGTGCAGAAGATACCATAGAAAACATTGACACAACAGTCAAAGAAAATGCAAAAAGCAAAAAGTTCCTAAACAAAAACATCCAGGAAATCCAGGATACAATGAGAAGACCAAACCTAAGGCTAATCGGTATAGAAGAGAGCAAAGATTCCAGTAAATATCTTCAACAAAATTATAGAAGAAAACTTCCCTAACCTAAAGAAAGAGATGAACATAAATATACAAGAAGCCTACAGAACTCCAAATAGACTGGACCAGAAAAGAAATTTCTCCTGTCACTTTATAGTCAAAACACAAAATAAGGAAAGAATATTAAAAGCAGTAAGGGGAAGAGGTCAGGTAACATATAAAGGCAGACCTACCAGAATTACACAAGGCTTCTCACCAGAGACTTTAAAAGCCAGAAGATCCTGGGTAGATTTCATACAGACCCTAAGAGAACACAAATGCCAGCCCAGGCTACTATAACCAGCAGAACTCAGTTAACATAATGAAGAAACCAAGATATTCCATGACAAAACCAAATTTACACACTATTTTTCCAAAAATCCAGCCCTACAAAGGATAATAGATGGAAAATGCCAACACAAGGAGGGTAACTACATCCTAGAGAAAGCAAGAACATAATCTTTTTTCAACAAACCGAAAAGAAGATAGCCACAAAAACATAAAAATAACATCAGAAATATCAGGAAGCAACAATCACTATTCCTTAATATCTCTTAATGAACTCAATTCTCCAATACAAAGACATAGACTAACAGACTGGATATGTCAACAGGGACCCAGGATTTTGCTGCATACAGGCAATACACCTCAGTGTAGAAGACAGACACTACCTCAGAGTAAAGGGCTGAAAAACAATTTTCCAAGCTGAGGATCCCAAAAAAAACCAAGCTGGGATAACGCTCCTTGCCTAGGAGCAAATCTTTAGGCTGATTCCAGATCTAATTGAGGTAACAAGATCAATCATCATAGGACTGGCCATTTGGTTTAATGAAGACATTCACTGTCAAACCTGACAACCCTGAATTCAATCCCCGTACCTTATATGGTAGAAGGAAAGAGATGACTTCTATACCTAAAATAAAATCAACTTTCAACCAAATGTTTTCAAAAAGGATAAGGAAGGACACACACTTCATATTCATCAAAGGAAAAGTCTACCAAGAAGAAAGCTCAATTCTGAACATTTATGGCCCAAATGCAAGAGCACCCACATTCATAAAAGAAACTTTACTAAAGCTCAAAACACACATTGCATCTCACAAAATAATAGTGGAAGACTTCAACACCCCACTCTCGTCAATGGACAGATCATGGAAACACAAATTAACAGAGACACAATGAATCCAACAGAAGTTATGGACCAAATGGATTTAAGAGATATCTATAGAACATTTCATTCTAAATCGAAAGAATATACCTTTTTCTCAGCACCTCATGGTACCTTTTCCAAACCTAACTTTATAATCAGTCACAAAACAGGCCTCAACAGATACAAGAAAATTGAAATAATCCCATTCCATAAACTAAGGCTGGTCTTCAATAGCAACAAAAACAACTGAAAGGCCACATACACACGGAAGCTGAACAACGCCCTACTCAATGATAACTTGGTCAAGGAAGAAATAAATAAATAAATTAAACACTTTAGAATTTATTGAAAATGAAGGCACAACATACCCAAACTTATGAACACAATGAAAGTAGTGTTAAGAGGAAAACTCATCGCTCTGAGTGCCTCCAAAAAGAAACTGGAGAGAGCAAACACTAGCAACTTAATAACACACCTAAAAGCTCTAGAAGAAAAGAAGCTAATACACCAGAGAGGAATAGACAGCAGGAAATAATCAAACTCAGGGCTGAAATCAACCAAGTAGAAACAAAAAGAACTATACAAAGAATCAACAAAACCAGGACCTGGTTCTTTGAGAAAATCAACAAGATAGATAAGCCCTTAGCCAGATTAACTAGAGGTCACAGAGACAGTATCCACATTAAAAAAATCAGAAAGGAAAAGGGAAATATAACAACAGAAGCTGAGGAAGTTAAAAAACACATCAGATCCTACTACAAAAGCCTATACTCAACAAAACTGGAAAATCTGGATGAAATGGACAATTTTCTAGACAGATACCAAATACCAAAGTTAAATCAGTATCAGATAAACTGTCTAAAAACTACCATAACCCCTAAAGAAACAGAAGCATTCATTAAGTTTCTGAACCAAAAAAAATCCTAAGACCAGATGGGTTTAGTACAGAATTCTATCAGACCTTCAAAGAAGACCTAATACCAATACTCTTCAATCTATTCTTCCAAATAGAAACAGAAGGAACCCTACCCAATTCATTCTGTGAAGCCCCAGTTACACAGCATATTCTCTCTTGGAAATGGAACAGTTTCTGTCTAATCAGGAACTTGTCACAATTTCCTTTTATAGAGGACTTCATAAGAATTTTTTGTCTACTTCTATCATGTTTAATGTTCCAAATAGATTTTTAAAACTGGTTGAGTGCCTATCACTTTTAGCTTCAGAACACATCATGTATATTTAAGGAGCATTTAACTATTATAAATTATTTTGACAACATAATAAAATGTCAATACTGAGTTGTAGATTTTAAAATAAATTTTATTAAAAAAATGAAATGAGCTTCTTTTTTTATCTAAGCACTTGGCTTATTTTCTTTACTCTGCCATTTTCTAACACCTTTGTTTTTCATTCAGGAAGTAATTGGCTTTTTATTGGACTATCCGCTCCAGGGTGGTAGTATACATGATTCTAAGACTCCGGTGGAGTATCTGAGACCAGCAGGCTGAGGTCGTATGATTGATTAGCAATGTCTGTCAATGGCAAGGCAGTAGAAAGCAGTGGCCTGGGACTAGACTTGCCATATTTGATCTGGCCCAGCTGTGCTTGGGTGATTTTTTTTTCCCCCTAGAGCCACACAGCTTGGACATGACAGAGTTGGGAGTGGTCTCAGCTCCTCGTTGGAGCTGGTCCTAACCTCAGTGTAATTCCCTTGCTCTGCAAGAACCTGAAGTTCCTCCCCAGCATGCTTGGACGAGGGCCTGGCTGCACTGACTTTTCCATGATCGATATAGTTTTAGACACTGACCAGTGTGAATGAAAAGACTGAGGTAGCAGAATAACCTCCCTTCAGTTCTTAAGACTAAATTCTAAGTTAACTTGCTCTTAGAGAGGCAAGGTCAATGAAGAGGTAAAAAAAAGCAGGACAGATTCCATCTTGTCCTCCAAACTCTATTTTAAATTGCTGACCTTGGAGAAAGCTACTGCTTACTGTCCTTGGAGTGATATGGCCCCCACCCTTGGACTGTGGCAAAGAGACCGACATTCTTTTACCCTCTCAGGTAATGCCAAAGCTTAGAAACCTCTGCTTGTGGGTTTTTTTCCCTTTATAAACCCCCTCCACCTAGAGCTGGGGAGTGGGAGGTGGGTGGGTTCAATCTCCTTCCTGTTCCATCAGGAAGGTTTGTGACCCAAGCTCAAGCTTGAAAAAAGACTTCATGTGTTTACATCGAAGTTGTGGTTTCTGATGGTCTCTTTGTGGTTTTTGCAATCTGGGCACAACATTTGGTGCATTAGCCAGAAACCCCCAGATTTCCAGGAACCCCTGACCAGGAGGGTCTGGCACTGGTGGATAAGTGTCTAGTTTCTTTGTGTATTGTCTGTGTCTGTTCTTGCTCTCATTGTTTCGAAAAGCCTTCCGGTGTCTGTATAAGTGGCAAGGAGTGGCTAAGAGCAGATGTGCTGGAGGGCCACAGGAAGATATTTCTGACTCCAGGCTGGATGAAGTACTCACCTGTCAGCTGGAGGAATTTTTCACAGAAACAGAGAAACAGAGAGCTCCACCATTAGTTGTTTTCCACCCTGTGCTGCTTTCCGTTTCTGAAGCAGGGACCTCTGAGTCTTTAGATTCTTTTTTTTTTGTCTTGGAGTGGCTATTTTGTGCCTGTTTATTCTGTTTCTTGTGTTGTTTGGTATTTACTTGTATTGGATTGGGACTGGGTCAGACTGTTTCTCACCTTAATCTTATTCTGACTCATTTTAAAGAAGTTATGGCTAATGATCACTTACTGCAATTTGGAGTGGCCAGGTTTTTAGGTTAGATGACCACAAGAGGGGGCCTTTCAAACTCTTCACAGTGTCAGCAGCAAAAGATAAACTGTTTCAAAAGTCTTCCCTCTTTTCCCCAGCTAATGCTTCTTTGTCAACAGGAAGCCACAGGGTGACAAGGAACAACAGGAGCTGGCTCCAGCCCAGCAGCCAGCTCCAGCCCCACCTCCCTTCCAAGTGGCTTGGCCTGAGGGTTGGGAGGGGACCCATGGTGGGCACAGAAATAAATGTAATTTGTCCCCTGATACTGGACTGCAGAGATGGTTCAGAGGTTAAGAACACAGACTTCCCTTCCAGAGGTCATGAGTTTAGTTCCCAGCAATCACTTGGTGACTTCCTTTTTTCTCTGGACAGGCTAGTGTTTTACAGCCCTAACTGAGTTCTCCCTGAGTTGGAAGGTGAGATTCCAGAGAGCTGGGCTCCTCCCCTGGACAGACTAGACAGGAGAGGCCCCAAGTGGGCAGATATATCCCTCACCAGAGCTTGGAACAGACTCCTAGTCACTTATTTTGTCCAATAACTGGCTACCCTTCTTGCCAGGTTTAGCACTCATTCCCTGTCTGAACAGATGTGGTCTCTGAATTGTAAAGAAAAGGTCTTCACTGACACAATCGCCACACTCAGCTCACTGAGAAATAACAACCACTCCCTTTCATGCACCTTAGGGCACTTAGTGGATTCATATCCTCAAAGTTCCTATAGGTTCTCTTCACTACAGACAGAGGCCAAGAAACTGGCTCCTGGCCCCACAGGGAACCTACCCTGACTGGGACTTCAACATGATGGAAGGCAGAGAGCCTCTCCAGTTTTACTACAGGCTCTTTTAACAGGTCTCAACAATAATTTGCCCAAGATTTAAATATATTATTAGACAGAAAATTGATAAAAGTCCAGCAGCATTTCTTGTACAAGTCATAAAGGCTGTGTGTGTAAGACTATACACAGACCGTGAGAAAAGAGAGAATTCAAGCATGGGAGCTCTGGCTTTCATGAACCAGTTAATGCTGGACATTAGGAAGAGGTTACAGAGACTAAGAAAAAAATCATTGAGGGATCTAATGGAAGAGAGAGAGAGAGAGAGAGAGAGAGAGAGAGAGAGAGCATAAGAGTGCAGATTAAGACAAAAAAGTACAATAAAGAAAAAGGACAGTTGGACCATTAAGTTATCAAAATACATATGATGCCATTCTTGTCTGTGTACATTCTTTGGCTTTTGGGTCAAGTAGGGTCAAATCCTCGGCTGATTCTGAGAGGAAAGCTTTGACAAGTTTATTGGGAATGCCAAAATAATTCACCATCTGCTTCTCCTAAGTCTTTCTGCTCGTATTTCTGTAGTAGAATGGGGTAACGTGGAAGATAGTAAAAACTTATCTTTTGGGGGCGGGAGAGATGACTCAGTGGTTAAGAGCCCTGACTGTTCTTCTGAAGACCCTGAGTTCAAATCCCAGCAACAACATTGTGGCTCACAAACATCCATAATGAGAAATGATGCCCTCCTCTGGGGTGTCTGAAGACAGCTACAGTGTACTTACACATGGTAAATAAATAAACAAATCTTAAAAAACCCTTATCTTTTGATATTGCAAAGATATAATAAACTAGTCAGTACCTTACAGTGACAGTTGAAAACAAACTCCCAGACAAGAGAAACAAATCCCTGATTAATGCCTAATAGTCTCTCTATTATAAGGAGCTGGGACTTGGTCTCTGAGATGGAGGAACAGATAAAGAAGAGAATCAAGATGTGTTATCTAGGAGCAGCAGCAAAAACAACAAAATTCTACTGTGTTATTCTCATATTGTAAAGCAGGAACTATTTATATAGAGGCTAGAGGAATGTTCAGAGAAATGGTAAAGGTTTAGATGTGGCTTTAGTTCAATCATTCTATTTTAGTGTTGGAACTTAAAAGTTTTGAGCCTATGGGGCTGGGGAGTTAAGTGCTGACATATGTATGTGAGGCCCTGAATTTGGGTTTCAGAACGTTTGTAAAATCAGACATGGTTGTGCTCACCTGAAATCCCAGTGATCCTACGGAGAAATGGGAGGGGTTGGCAGAATGGTCTCTGCAAGCATATTTGTGAGCCTGTCAACCTGGAAGATGCAGCAGTGAACATGGGACCCTGTCTCAAACAAGGTGGAAAGTAAGATCCAACACCAGGTACCAATGTTGCTGTGGATTCTGACAACCACATGTATGTTGTAGCAGAGGGGTACCTGCAATCCTATATATGAACATACATGTGCATTCATACACCATACATGTCCTCACACAGATAAGTGTGCAAAAGATTTTTTGTTTGGTTATGTTTTAGTTTTAATAATATATCTCAATCTCATATAGAAAACCAAAAGAGAATTGCCTTAGTGGATGCATTGATGCTACATAATTATACAATTGAGCTCCAGGTCTGGAGAGATGCCCCAACAGTTCGGAGTGCTTGCTGCTCTGGCAGATCACCCAGGTTTGCTTCCCTGCAACCATAGGGTGGCTCACATTTCCTGAAATTCCAGTACCAGGGGATTGTGTGCTCTCTTCTGCTTTCCATGGGCTCATGCATGCATGCACATGCTGCACATATGGACACACATAGTTCAATCATTCATCCATACATTAAATAGGTGATAATTGTGAAGACAGATAGATAATAGCTAGCTAGCTAGCTATTTTAAAATTGAGGGAATTGAAGCCTGATTGGACTGACTTCCCATGAAAAGAGTTTCTGGAACTGTAACCCTGCCCCTGCCCAACTTGTATCATTCCATTTTGTAAAACTGTCTGCTAGGATTCCAAGGAAAAGCTTTTCTCTGAATTCTGTAGCACGTGCTGATGCTAGAGGTGGCCATCAAGACATTGCTTGATGAACATGCATATCACCTTGCAGACTTTCCTTGCACCTATTTATTAATAAGAGAGATTTACTTAGAAAGCACATGCAGATGTTATACAACCAGAAGTGAACAGACATCTTGAGAAAGGAGGGACAAAAGAATACATGTTACATGAAAGTAAAAAGTAGAGGGTGTGAAGGGTGAAAGAGAAACGGGGAGATGAGTTAAGGGGAGGAAGATCAAGGAGAACAAGTTTTGCTTGAAAATTCACAACGGACCCTAATATGTGTATGCTAACTTAAGTATATAATTAGGATTGGGGAGATGAATTGGTAGATAAAATTTGCCACAAACACATGAGGATCCACATATATTCTGATGTACTAATGTGTGTCTGTAATCCCAGCGCTCCTTCTGCAAAATGGTAGAGACAGGAGAATTAACAGATTCTTGCAAAGTAACAAGCATGATATACACTGGATCAAATAAGTGTCCCCGCATCAATGCTAGGTGGAAGATGATAAGCCACACCCAAGGTTGTTCTGTGTGCATACTCTTACTTACATGTGCTTGTATGCACACATGCACACACACACACACACACACACACACACACACGTGTGTCTATCATGTACCCATAGAGAGAAGGTAGATAGATAGATAGATATGATATGATATGATATGATATGATATGATATAGAAAATCAGGCAGACAGATTTTTTGGAGGGGGCATGAAGCTCCTGGTCCCCATGTGATTGTTTCATAGGCATAGGCAGGAATACTCTCCAAGGTGCTGATAAAGGGCTTATTTAGTGAGTCTTTAAAAGCAGACCTGGCTGCAAGTACATCATTTTGCTTTGCTTTGTTTTGTTTTGTTTTGTTATATCCCTATCAGTGCCCCACCTCCCAGTCTCCCCATTATAGAGTCCCTCCCTCCATCTCTCTTCTCCTCCTCCTGAGTATCCCTCCTCATACACATATAAGCATTTTACTCATTCTCATTTGTATCATTTAAAAGTTATTTTGATTTAGAAAGTACTGAATTCTCTGTCCAGGCATTCAATTTACCAGGTGTTAATATTCTTTAACATAATTATTCAAGAACTCTTGCTCAATGGATGTCTGGAGCTATCTCTCCCACTGTCTCTTCTCCTATCCCTGACCCCAAGACAGAACATATTCATGAGATCTGACCTGTCCTGAGTCTTCTACCCTTCAGACTTATTATCCTCTATGATAACATTATACGAATGAAGCACTTTTTATTTGTACGTGTATAACCCAGTGTGAGTTTTTTTAAGCTATGTGTAAGAAAACACAGGGTCAGAAGTCATCAGATACTCTGTAATCAGAGTTGATAGAGGTTGTGAGCTTTTCTGTGAGCACTGGAAACTCAGGCCCCTGCCAGAGCTGTAAGCACTCATGTGTTGAGCCACTGTAAGGACGCTTTCCTAACAATTGATATGG
Organism: Rhynchomys soricoides; assembly: GCA_019843965.1. Classification (NCBI taxonomy): domain Eukaryota; kingdom Metazoa; phylum Chordata; class Mammalia; order Rodentia; family Muridae; genus Rhynchomys; species Rhynchomys soricoides. The sequence continues at coordinate 18,347,027 of JADRCH010000012.1, forward strand.
GTCCTCATATTTTCAATCCTGAAAAAGCCAAGATTGTTTTAGGGAGTTTATCAGTCTTATTAAATTGACAAATGTGGAGAGCTTTTGGGGCCGATTGACAAGAACCTGACGTTCAGCCAAGGACAAAGAAACAGGCTTCAGACAGGAATCTGACATTAGGCCAAGGACAAGGGAGTAAGCTCAGGCAGGAATCTAATCTTAATCTTAGGGTAGAACAGGGAAGTAAGTTCAGGCAGGAATCTTAATTTTAGGGTGGAACAGAAGAAGTAGGCTTCAGGAGAGAATCTGATTTTGGGCTTGGACTAGGAAGTAGGCTCAGATATTTCAGTCATCCTGACAAGCGCTCAGAAACATCCATCACAGGAATTATCACAGACTTTTGCTTCTTGCCTTGCTCATTCCTTGGCTATTTGTGTTTATGGTACTGTTTGCCCTTATGGCTTGCATGTAATTAAAATGGTACAAAAGAGGATTGGAAAAAATTAAACCTGCCTTCAGTCTCAGAACTGACTGAAGCCACACTATAGTATTATCTAATTGTCTCTTTCTTTTCAATCCTCCCTTCTGCGCTGGAGAAACTGTTGGCTGACTGAGTGGGCTTGGTCAGACAAATAAGCATCTGCAGCCCATCCTGGAGTTTAGAATTTTAAAATATTTTTCTCCACCAGAAAAGAAAATACTTTTCTCCACCAGTAAAGAACCAACGTTCCACATCCAAGGTAGTTCATCCAAGTTTTATGAGCTTATTTCTCACTGAATTTTTTCTGATACCAAGACAGCAAGCAGGGAAATGCTCCTGCACCAGCTATTTTATCTTAATTATGAAGACATGTTTAATAAATATGTAGGTGTTAAGTTTCCAACTCAAAGTGCCTCAAAACATAGAAGTGATCGCCCTTGTTCACTGCCAGTCACACAGACAAATTACAGCACCCACTCTTCTCGGCCATGTCTCTCTTGCTCCTTCTTCTTCATTCACCCTGGAGGTGGCTGGGCTGGGGCAGTAGCACTGAAACTGCCATTCCTACATAAGGCCACACCAACCCCACTTCCACAGGCAACTCACTGACCTTTGGTGACCCTCCCACACAGCCCACAATGCCTTCCAACACTCACTGAACCTCACCAAGAACTCGGCCGCACCCATCCTCATGTGCCAGTGAGGTGTCATGGGTTCCCACAGGGCACCAGAACTCGAGGTGAGATGGCTCAGGAAGTAGAGGTGAGTCTGGTGAGGGAGAGGGCTGGTAGGTGGGAGCAGAGGAGCAGAAAGAAGATGGGACACATAGGGCACAGGCCTCCAACACCACCCAAGTCTGAAAAAACTCCCTCCTTAGCTACATGGAGTTGTTTCCAGGCTGGCTACGATGACAGGGGCCACAGCATTTTCTCAGCCTCAGAAATCCATATCTCCTGCCATTGGGGACATGGAGAAATGGCAGAGATTGGGGGGTGGGAGGGGGAGAAAACCTCTGAGGCAGGATTTAAGCCTTCTTGTAGACTTGATCAATGCTAAACCAACCTTATAATTTGTCCCAAGAGGGCGTACAGCAACTACCACTCCCTCTATAAATCTCCTGGCATAACCTCCTAGAGAGAGACTGTTCTCAAACAGGATACTATCTCTGGGAGGCAACAACTTGCTTGCAAGAACTGCTATCACCCTGACTGGCTCATGGCAGGCATTTCCCCATCTTTGTTATCTACCAGAGAACAGGCGCATTGCAGAGAATTGTCACCACTAGGTGTCACCCGACAACCATCATAATCGTCCAGCAACCAACACAGATCACTCAGGTGTCACAGGCACTCTGTATAACCTTGATAGACAACACACAGAAAGACAGACAGACAGACAGTCCCACGGACAGACAGACAATAAAACAGAGATTAAATAAATAGATAAAAATAAATATAAACACAAATATAATTAATTGTCCTGGATCTCCTTCTGGATCTCAGGCAGACTTTGAACTTGGAAATGACCCTCCACATTGGATATGTGCTCTACTGTACTGATT
>JADRCH010000012.1:18349057-18564752 GCA_019843965.1 Rhynchomys soricoides
TGACACACACACACACTTTTTTGCTTGTTTCGTTTTTTAGTTAGTTGGTGCCTTCACAAGACCAGACATAATAAATAAGAGGTCTGAAAGACAAACCTGTGGTGGGCACTAAGTAGGCCATGGACACACACAAGGGAGGGGACATGAGACAATTTGAACAGCCTCCCATGCATATATCCTTTTCTGACTATGGAGATTGAACAAAGCAGCAGCTAGTACAGAAGCTTGGAGGATCAGGGGGGAGAATGATTTACTAGACCAGAAGCAATTTTACTGAAGATGTAGATAAAGATGTTAGAGATTTTTCACTCCATCCTTGCCTGATAAATATAATAGAAATGGCCATGGATCACAGGAACAAAAAAATGTACAATCCAAATGTGCTTTTCTGTTGTTACTCCTCACAGTTTGTTGGTGATGGTGATGGTTGAAGTTCCTTGTTCATTTCTAAGTATCTCCAGGAAATATTCTTTCTTTGATCAGTATACCTTAGAGATAATCAAGTATCTTAACTTAAAACGGGAAAATTATAGCAGACATGTATGGTTTTCCCTATTGCTGTTTTTGTTTCATGTGACTAAGAGGATCCTCAGATATAACTCTATAACAATAAAATCAATGCCAGAAGCTTAACCAATAGCCTGTTTATGCTGCTGGCTGTCATCTTTCTGTCTTTCATGGGTTCAAATCCTACCACCCAAAGGGAAGGCAACAGTCAGCTGACAAATCAAATTTCAGCAGATCTGCCCCATTCATCTGGCTTCTGAATGCATTAAATACACACAGGATTCACAGACAGAGCCAAGTAGGCAGGGAGGGTGGCAGGAAGGGAGGTAGGCAGGCAGATAACCACCCTACACACACACACACACACACACACACACACACACACACACACGAATAAAATCAGGTCATCATGTTGCGGGAAATATTAAAACAAAGGAACAGGCACGTTTCCGAGATCAGGCCTGCAACCTGGGAACCACAGAGCACGTGCCAGGCCACAGGGCTTCTGCCAGGTGCGTCTCACTCCGCAGTCCCTTTGTGCCGGAGTTCCTGAGTCCCTTGGAGGATCTCTGCCACCAGGCCCACGCAACAACCACCCACCCCACAGTCAGCCATCTCAGCACCCAATTACCCGGTAGAATCAAAACTCTTACACATATAGTTAACCAATCACAACTTTCAAGATGCCAATACAATAATTTCAGAACCAATTGATAATGATAAAAGCTGGCTACTTAGATTAGAGAAATTATCCCAAAATTATAAACTCTATGACAACACAACTAAGCCAATTCACGTCTGCTGCCATCTTCCTTCTTCTCCTCCCCAGAAGCTCTCACCTGTCCAATTCCTAGCTCTGCCTCCCTGTTCCCTGTCCAATCACAGCGCTCCTATTGCCCTAATGTAATTGGACAGGGATGCAATCACCCAACAATATCATCAGGATGTAGACCAGGGTGGGGTTCAGGACCACATACACCCCAGGACTTTTCAATCAGGGCCACAGTTCATGTTCTGGAGCTGAACTGTGACTTTGAGTTAAGATCCTACAGGGTTTTTATGTCTAAAATCCATCAACTTATAATAAGTCTAAATATCTGCATCAACTTATTCCACCAATCTGGAATAGGGATAGGGGATTTCCTTAGGAATATGTCTTTAATGGACACTCATCCTGCACCCATTAGTTGGGGTATTCAACTGTGGCAGGGAACTTGCCTTATCTAACATTCAACTTGCCAATCAGGATGTTAGTTTCCTATGTGCAAGTCTCTTTCTATGAAGTAGGATGTCAGTTCCCACGGAGGTCTTGGAACTTATACTTTACTTGAACCCTACTCAAAATCTAAGTTTTATTACAAATACTGGTACAGGTGTCTCTCTCATGTTGGGGTCCATCCCTGGGGCAGCTTATAAAAACTAATAAATACCCTAAAAGCTTATACACAGGTGCAGGAAATGCTGGTGGGTGGTCAGTCTGGGTCCAAGGTTATTGTGGGTAACTACACAACAAATTGTTTGACTTACTTCTACCATGATTGGTTTCCAAGGGCACAGAACCAACAGAATATAGAATCAACTTGGGCATAAGAATGTTTCTCAGTAACAGCAGAAACAATGTATGAGAAAGTTTCCTTATATCAGTAAAGCACAAAATAGCAGGCTAGCCAGGTAAAAGTTACCTAGCCTTTAAATAATCTTACTTAAGACTTAACATTTTACCTAGGCCTTAGTATGCCATCTTGGACTTAATATTTTCTTTAGGCTTTAACATGCAATCTAAGCTTTACTATTTGTCCTAAGCTTTAGCAGCCAGCAGCTTTGTGCTCTGAACATGTATGGATGGATATGTCTTTCTGTGTTCATTTACTTATTACAGACAAAGTCTCTCTACATGGAGTCAAAACATACTAGACATACCTGGCTGGCTTCTGAAGTAGAGCCTCTGCTTCTGTCTCTTCAGTGCTGATATCAAAGGCAAGCATCACCTGCCTGCCTGCCTGCCTTCCTTCCTTCCTGCCTTCCTTCTCTCTTTCATTCTAGAGAAGTTTTGTGCTTGTTTTTTGTTTGCTTTTAAATTTCTCATTCTGTGAATTTATAGTACATTGACCTCACCAAGATTAAAGCCATCATGTGAATGGCAATCATCTTCTCTGGTGTCCCCACCAAGATGGACAGAACCATGTGTCTTCACTGCCATCTCATTTGATGTAACCAAACATGTAATATAAACCAGAAAGGCAGCAGAATGTTGACCCCAGAGAGTTTATTTACTTTTAATTTCTTGTAAGTTTAATTTGTGTGTCTGTGTTTAAGAATTATTTATTTATTTTATGTATATGACTACATTGTCGCTGTCTTCAGGCACATCAGAAGAGGGCATCAGATCCCATTACAAATGGTTATGAGCTAACATGGTTCCTGGGAAATTAAACTCAGGACATTTGGAAGAGCAGTCAGTGCTCTTAACCACTGAGCCATCTTTCCAGCCCATGTGTGTATGTTTATGTGTGTATTTGTTTGAGTGTGTGTGCATGTGAAAGACTACATGCATATCTGTCTGTCTGTGTGCATAGGTGTGAAAGAAGGCACCAGAATGTGTGTAAGTATGATAGTGCAGGCATGTGATTGAGATGGGTGTGTAGGTTGCATCCAAACTCTGTGGGGGTTTGGGTGCAACAAAGGCAGCTCCATGCCATTCAGTTCTCAATATTTGTTTAGTGTAAGTATGTATGTATGTATATATGTATATATATGTATGAGTGTGTGTGTATGTATGTTTGTACATGTGTATATATGTATGTCTCTCTAGATATAGTTTGAGTTAGTTCTAAAACTAACAGAGAGAGAACCATGTGACTCCTGAACTACCACAGCTGGACAAAAGCTAAACACTTCATATTTTATTATTTATTTATTTATTTATTTATTTATTTTAAATGTATATGCCTGTTTTATCTGCATATGTGATGGTATGCCAGAAGGGGGCACCAGAACCTTGTAGGACAATCTATGTGGCTCCTGGGAATTGAATTCAAGACCTCTAAATGAGCAGCAGACATTGCTCTTTTTTTTTAATAGTATAAAATAGAGTTTATTTGGGGCATGGAAAGGGGAGTTGAGAAGGGAGGAAAGAAAGAGAGACATAGAGACAGAGACACAGAGAGACAAGAAGAAGGAGGAGGATGAAGAAGAGTAGGAAGAAGAGGAAGAGGAGAAGGAAAAGGAGGAGAAGGAGAGGGAGAGGGAGAGGGAGAGGGAGAGGGAGAGGGAGAGGGAGAAGGAGAGGGAGAGGGAGAAGGAGAAGGAGAAGGAGAAGGAGAAGGAGAAGGAGAAGGAGAAGGAGAAGAGAGGCTGGTCAAGAATCCATGGAGAGAGAGTGGGAGGGGGAATGGGAGAAAGGGAGAAAGGGGTCAGGGAGAGAAGGAGGAGAGAGAGAAGAAGAGAGTAAGAGAGAGAGGAGGAGCCAAACAGCCACCTTTATAGGAAGTCAGGCCTACCTGGCTGTTGCCAGGTAACTGCTGGGCAGAGCATAAGGAATGCCCACACCCCTCCCTCTAATCCCTCCAGTAACTGGCTGTAGCCAATTTTATGTAACCAGTAGTTTTAAATCAAGGAACAAGGTTCACACAACAAAAGCTTGTAAACTGAGAGTTCACTCAAAGGCCTAGACCTTCTGGTACAGGACCAAGCACTGCAATACAATAGCAGTAGACCAAACCTCAACAGAAGGCTAGAGTGGCCTCGTCTCTCTTGTCTTCCTTTCCAATCAACCAAAGTGCCTCTGCCAACTAGTGGCTCCTGTAAGACCATGTGATAACCAGTAAGTCTGGGCCAGCAGGCATACCTGGGCTGTTCTCTTTTGAAACTTGGTTAAAGCCCCAGGTTTCTTATCTTCAGAGACCCCAAAGAGCCTCCTCAACTTTTCAACTCCTTTTCTTTGTTTTTCATATTTTATTTACATTTGAAATGTTTCCCCCTTTCCAGATCTCCCCTTTAGAACCTCCCCATTCCCTCTGCCCTCCCCCTGCCTCTATAGGGATATTCTCCAACCCACCTCCCCACCCCACCCCCCACCCACTCTCGTCTTCCCTCCTTGACATTCTCCTATACTGGGGGATATAACACCCTCAGGCCCAAGGGCCTCTCCTCCCCCTGACGGGTAACAAGACCCTCCTCTGCAGTCTTTGTGGCCAGCACTATGGGTCCCTCCATGTATATTCTTTAGTTGGTGGATCAGTCTCCAGAAATATGGGGGGTCAGGCCAGTTGCCAGTGTTGCTACCTCCCTGGGGCTGCACACTCCCCCAGCTCCTTCTGTCCTTTCTCCAAGCCCTCCATCTGGGACCTCGTACTCAGTACTACTGTTCCTGCGAAGTGACTCTTGGGTATTTCAAACTTTTAGGCTAATAACCACTTAACAGTGAGTACATACCATGTTCATTCTTTTGTGACTGTGTTACCTGGCTCAGAATGATGTTTTCAAGATCCATCCATTTCTCTACGAATTTCATGAAGTCATTGTTTTGAATAGCTGAGTAGTATTCCATTGTGTAAATGTACCACATTTTCTGTATGCATTCCTCTGTGGAGGGACATCTGGGTAGTTTCCAGCTTCTGGCTCTTGTAAATATGGCTGCCATGAACATAGTGGAGCATGTGTTTTTATTACATGTTGGAGCATCTTCTGGGTATATGCCCAGGAGTGGAATAGCTGGGTCCTCAGGTAGTATTATGTCCAATTTTCTGAGGGTCCACCAAACTGTTTTCCAGAGAGATTGTATCAATTTGCATTCCCACCAGCAATGGAGGAGTGTTCCTCTTTCTCCACATCCTCTCCAACATCTGCTGTCACCTGAGTTTTTGATCTTAGCCATTCTGACTGGTGTGAGGTGGAATCTCAGGGTTGTTTTGATTTGCATTTCCTTGATGACTAAGGATGTTGAACATTTCTTTAGGTGCTTCTCGGCCATTCGAGTTTCCTCAGTTGAGAATTCTCTGTTTAGCTCACTTCCCCATTTTTTGATAGGGTTATTTGTATCTCTGGAGCCTAGCTTCTTGAGTTCTTTGTATACATTGGATATTAGCCCTCTATCAGATGTAGGATTGGTAAAGATCTTTTCCCAATCTGTAGGTTGCTGTTTTGCCCTAATTACAGTGTTCTTTGCCGTACAGAAGCTTTGTAATTTTATGAGGTCCCATCTGTCTTGACCTTAGAGCACAAGCCATTGGTGTTCTGTTCAAGAACATTTTCCCTGTGCCCAGGTGTTCGAGACATGGCTCTTAACTACTGAGTTATCTCTCCAGCCTCCAAAAGCTAGAATCTTCCCTGACCAATTAAAGTTAAAAACAGTCAAAATGAAACATAGTAAGTAATTACTCGAGGTTATCAATAAAAAAGTAAATTTTAATAATATAGGTGGTAGATATTTGCCCAGCTCTTCTTGTGCTGCTTTTAAATAATAAAAGTTGTGTGTCTTTTATTCAAAAACTAAATAATCAAGGCAGGGTAAAAACCTCAGGTTGGGATTAAAAATTTCTACCATATAACTGTTAGTTTTGTTTCACATAACTAGAATTCTCCTCAGAAATACAAAGGATAATTTTGAGGGGGTGTAGCAGGGTGTATTTGAGACAGAGTTTTTCTCTGTCTGAGAACTCTGTCTGTTTTTCTCTGCCTCCCAGGAAATGAGATTAAAGACATGCACCTCCACATCCAACTTTCTTTTCTTCCTTTAACCGGGAAGGTTTTGTGTTTGAATATTTGTTTCTAATTCCTTGTTACATCACTCCATTGTGGAATTGAGAGGAGGCACCCAAAAGCAGCCAGAAGCCTCAAAACATCCCCAGTCAAGCTTTTCTTCTGTTCTTGTCTATTATTTTAAATTAAAATATATAATAGAAGATAAATATAATTAATAGTCTCAGACTTCTTCTGTATGCCAGGCATAATTAGTTTGGTTGGTGTATTTTAGATAGAGTTTCTCTGAGTAGCCTTGATAGACAGAGAGACAGACAGGAAGACAGACAGACAATAAAAGATGTATTAAGTAAACAGATAAAAATAAATATAAACATAAATATAATTAATTATCCTGGAACTTCTTCTCTAGATCAGGCAGGCTTTGAACTCAAAGATGAACCCTCACATCTCCTGTACTGATTCCAGTGTTCCTATTGCTCCTTTATCTCTCTGACATACAAATACACACTCGTTTGTTTGTTTCCTTGTAGTTTTTTCCTAGGAAGTGCAGCCTAATACCTACATAAGCCATTATAAGAAATAAATAAGTAAAGATCTATGAAACACAAAGCGGTGGTGGGCACTATGTAGGCCGTAGACACATACATGGGTGGGGACAGAGGGCATGAAACAATTTCAACCACCTTCCATGCATGTCTGCTTTATCTGACTATGGAGGAGAGATTGAGGAAAGTTAGAGCAGTGGATTCTACAGAAGCCCACAGAGTCAAGGAGCAGAGAGATTACTATACCAGCAGCTATTTCACTGAAGATCTCTCTCTCTATATATATGAGATATATGTATATATATCTGGATTCTGACTCTATCCTTGGCTGCTAAAAGTAATGGAAAGGGTCATGCATGAAGGGCACAAGAGAGTGACGTGTTTGTTGCTTTTTTGTTGTTGTTCCTCACAGTATTTTTTTAGTGGTAGTGGTGGTTGGTGGTGATGGATGTGGTAGTTCCTTGTGTATTTCTTCTAAGTATCTCTAGAAAATATTTTTCCTTTGATCTGCATACCTTTGAAACAATCAAGTATATATCAATTAAAATGGGAAAACTCACCTACACATGTATGTTTTTCTGCACTGTTTTTTGTTTCATGAGACTAGGAGTCTCCTCAGACATAATTCTGTAACAGTAAAATGGATTGAAGAAGCTTAAGGAATAGCCTATTTCAGGTCCTGCCTGTCATGTTTCTGTCTTTTAAGGCTCCAAGTTCCACCACCTACAGGGCAGGAAAGGACCAACTGACAGCCATTCATAACTTTAATTTCAGCAGATCTGACCTCCTTCATCTGGCTTCTGAATGCATGAGATCCTCACAGGGTTCATAGACAGAAAGATAAGTCCACAAGTCAGGTTCCAGACTTGAGCTCCTATGGGTTAAGATCCTATGGGTGTTTTAATGCCTTCAGTCCACAAAAATTCATGCAAAATTATTCCAGCCATCTGCATTTAGCGATTAAGTAATTCCTTAGGAACACTGTATACTTCTCCTCCCTTTAGTTGGGGTATTCAACTGTGGGGAGGGGACATGCCTGCTCTAACATCCATGTCTTATTCCAAAAAGTTCTTTATATGGGTGCAGGAATCTCTCTTATGTTGGGGTTCATCCCTGGGGCAGCTTATAAAAGCAAATGTATATCATAAAATCTTATACACAGGTACAGGAATTGTTGCTGGGTAGTCTGCTAAAGCCCAAGTACATTGTGGGTAACTATAAACCAAAGCAGTTCAAATGACTTCTATCATGACTGGTTTCCAAGGGCCCGGAACCTAACAGAATATGGAATGAACTTGGGCATGAGAAAGTTTACTAGTATCTGCAGAAACAACAAATGGGAAAGTTTTCTTATAATGTTAGAAACAGTACAAAATGTCAGGCTAGCCAGGGAAGAATTACCTAGGCCTTACCCAATCATATGTAGGCCATAACATTTTAGCTAGGCCTTAACATTCCATCTAACCTTTAATATTATACCTCGTCCTTAAGAGCTAGAAGGTTTGCACTCCGAGCCACCATACATGCTTGCATAAATATATGGATGGGTATCTTTTTTTATATACATTTATTTATTAGAAACAAAGTCTTTCTACTTGGTATCAAAATATACTAGAGTGGCCTCTCAAGTCCTGCCTCTGTCTTTTCAGTACTGAGAGCAGATGCATTAGAATGCTTCCTTCCTTCCTTCTTTCTTTCCTTCCTTTTCTTACTTCCTTTCCTTCCTTCCTTCCTTCCTTTCCTTCCTTCCTTCCTTCCTTTCCTTCCTTCTTTTCTTCCTTCCTTTCCTTCTTTCATCCTAGGAAGGTTTTGTGTGTTTTTTTTTTAGTTTTCGTTCTCTGAATTTATTGTACATTGACCTCACCAACATAGAACACACTATGTGAATGGCAGGCATATTCTCTGGTGACCCCATCAAATGGAAGCAACCATGTGGCTTCACAGCCATCTCAGTTGTTGTAACCACCTTGTAATATAAATCGGAGTGGCAGAAGAATGTTCACCCAGGAAGTTGGTTTGGTTTTGATTTCTTGTTAGTTTGTTGTCTATTTAATTTAATATCAAAATGTATTCATTTATGTGTGTGCTTGTGTGTGTGTGTGTTTGTGAGTGTGTGTGCACTTGGTCTTCAGTGCTTGTCTGACTGTCTGTGAACATTGATGTGAGAGCAGGCACGTGTATGGTTGTGTATGTATGATAGTACAGGCTTGTGATGGAGGTGTGCTGGGTTGGTGGCATCCAAACTCTGTGTGGGTTTGGGTGGAACAAACACAGCTCCATGTCATTTAGTTCTTGTTATTTGTTGTATGTATGTATGTATGTATGTATGTATGTATGTATGTATGTATGTAGTTACTTACGTACTTAGCTTTTATTTATTTGAAATGGCTTTTCTTGGAGAAGGATTTCATCTGCCAGGCATACTTTGAATTCAGAGATCCACCTGACTCTGCCTCGACAATGTTGGAAATAGGGTGTACTACCACATCCACTTTGGCTTTCTTTGTGTGTGTGTGTACCTGTATTTCTGTCTGTCTGTGTTTCTGTGTCTTTATATAAGGAGGGGATGTTTTGACTATGAAGCTATGAGCCAGACACTTTCTAGACGATAGTTCACAGGTTCTCAGTAACCATTTAAAGAAGAGAGAGAGAGAGAGAGAGAGAGAGAGAGAGAGAGAGAGAGAACTTTGTAATTATCACACAAGCTTCTTTTATTGCAGTCCCTGACATTAAGTAGAACTTGCTTTATTATGTGTACTATGGCAGCATCCCAGGGTATGTGCACTGCTAAAATTTATAGCTCTAATTGCCTACCTTAAGAAAGAAAAGGAGTCAAAGCTGAGGTATAAAATGCAGAAAAATTCTTCAATAAAATCCAACATGCTTTCATGATCAAAACTATACATTCCATAGGACTAGAGGGGATATGTCCCTATAAAATCGAAGCCAGAATCATTTTTGCTATGTTTTGTTCTGTATCTAGATAGATTTTCTTTTTGTGTAGCTCTGGCTGCTCTGGAGATTGCTTTGTACTAGTCTCAAACCCACAGAAATCCATCAACATCTGTCACCACTACCACTACTACCCCCAACCCTGCCAAAAGCTAGAGCCATAAATCATAAAAGATGAGAAACCTAGCCAAGCATGGTGGCACCCAGCTTTTATCCCAGCACTCAAAATGCAGAGTCATGCAGATATCTTTTTCCAGGCCAGACTGGTCTATAGAGGAACTTTCAGGATAGCCAGGGCTGTTACAAAACAAAGAGAAACAAACAATAAAACCAAACAACAACAGCAGCAGCAGCAGCAGCATCAGCAACAACAACAACAACAAAATGCTGTCTGTGGGAAAAAAAGAAAAACCAAAAAAACCTAAACCAAACCAAACTGAAACATAGCAAAACAAAATTACAGCACTTGGGAGACAGAGGGAGGTGAATCTAAGAGTTTGAGTCCAGCCAGGTCTACAGTGCTACAGTGTGAGTTCCTGGACTACACAGAAAAACCATAGAGAGAGGGAGGGAGGGAGGAAGGGAAGGAGGGGCAGACAGAGAGAGAGAAAGAGAGAGAGAGAGAGAGATTTAGCAGGAGACAAAAGGAGTGGTGTCCACTGAGCTCTCTTGCTATTCTCCAAAGTGCACCTAAGGAGAAACTTTGCCTTTGTGTCCCTGAGGATTATTGGAACACCTAAAACAGTTGCTATGTTTAAACCAGTGGATTCCCCTCAGAGGACACATGGAAATTTGAAACAATTTCAACCCCCTTTCATAGTAGACTATGGAGGAGAGATTAAGGAAAGCTGTAGCAGTGGATGCTATAAAAGCTTAGAAATTCAGGGACCAGAATGGCTTATAACAACAGTAACTATTTTGCTGAAGAAATAGACTCAGGTGTTCAAGATTCTGACCCCATCCTTGCCTGCTAAAAGTAAGGACAGTGGCCGTGCACAAAGTGAATAAGAAATTTACAAATCCCCATTTTTTTGTTGTTGTTCCTCATGTGAATAATGCTGCAAACTAACCTTCCTCCCTTTAGTTAGCTCTCTGTCTTTAGGGATACGTGATCTCCCTGTCTAGATTGAGTTTACTGTAGGAAACAGGAAAGAGACAGCAGGTGTGGGAGGCATGGTAGTCTATATTGCTATCCATATCTGAGTGTCTGCTTGCTTTATAAATGCTATTTCTCTCTCTCTCTCTTTCTCTCTCTCTCTCTCTCTCTCTCTCTCTCTCGCACACACACAGACACACACACAGACACACACACACACACTAATTTACAGATGTTTGATTCTTCTTTCACAAGAGCACAGGAACCCAATTTGACACTGGGTGGTAAGAAGAGGAAACTAGAGCCTTCCCCATGAAACCTGTTCAACTGTCCTATAGCCTCTAAGTTCCTTGTCTGACTATTGTGTCCTCACGGAGCCAGTTCAGGATCTTTCCTCCTCTTACATCCTGCTCCCCTGGTTGGTTAGCCCTTTATCTCTACAAGCCAAGAACAAGGCCAAACAGAATGCATGTGTTCCTACCAAGAGGGACATTCCAATTCCTTCTTATGCACCACTAGACCCTACACCCATTCACTTTTATCCAAGGGGCCATTCCTCAGTTGAAAATCTCAGTGAGGTTCCCAATTTTCTAGTTCACTGCATCTGATGGCTGGCTGATGCTTTTCAAGACCAAAGAGGGAAGGCTGGGTGGGCAGATGATGGCAACGTGAGCCTATGAAGGTAGAGCAGGCAATGTCAGTCCCATAAAGCTCTGTGATTATTATCATCAACATCTTCTTCCTCTCTCTCTCTCTCTCTCTCTCTCTCTCTCTCTCTCTCTCTCTCTTTCCCTCCACCTCCCTTCCCCCTCCCTTCCTCCCTCCCTTCCTTCCTCTTTGTCTGTTGAACTAAGGAAGCAATGGCAGACCAATGTTTGCCCCTTCTCTATAAGCCAGGCCATCCCAGTACTGCCTTCCTTTTTTTCCTAATATGTTTATTCCAAGTTAATTATGTGTATTTCTTTATTTCTTTAATTGAATCAGGATCTCTGCACATAGCCTGGGAGATCAGTACCTAATCAGGCCTGCCTTTAGCTCACATAGTTGTACCTTCCTTTGTCTCCCAGGTGGTCAGATTAAAGACATGCAGCACCACACCTGACTTCCTTTCATTGTACATTTAGTCTAATTTCAAATTTTATTCCTGTCTGGGGGGGGGAGGGAGAATGAAAGAACTGTAGGTCATAGTTAAATGTCTTCAGTAACTGTGTGGTGGCCACAGACCAGAGTGTAACTTTGTTTAAGATAAAGCATCATGGCAATAAACATATAACACCCAGTTATTTCCATTGAGCCCTCTGATTATCATCACATCTTTCTTTTAAAACATGTACTTGGAAGCAACACAAGGCCTTGCTTGTTTCATTTTCTTTTTCTTAATGTTCTCTTTTATTTGGATTCTGAGTCATTGTCACATAGGAAAGAAATGACCCAAAGTGATGGATGCATCACCCTTGGAGTTCTTTGCCTTGTCTTTTGTGGTTATTGTTGTTGTTTTCTGTGCTTTTCATCCTTTAAATGACAAGGAGGCAAATTCAGGTTACATATGGAGAATTGTAAGGAGGATCTTTTGATCTAGAAAATATTCTTTAAATAAAATGAGAATGACAATGTGTACATTTTCCCATCTCTTATGGATTTACAGACAGAAAAAATGATCATGAGATTTAAGAGAACCTAAGGCAGAGCAACTGATGCCCAAATTTATTGTTTAGATTTCTATTTAATTGGGGGAATCCTTCTTACTCCCCTCTAGCATGAGCTAGAAACTACGTAAGCTTACTTCACAAAACAGTCCGTTTTTACGATTGACCCCAGGAAGAATGAAGGAAGAGAGAAAGAAAGAATTAAAGAAAGAATAATTCGTAATTGTAATATCATCCTTCAATTAGAGCTGTTCTCTAAATGAGAGAGAAAACCTATTAAATGTGTAGTGCTGGGATTAAAGGTGTACACCATGATGGCCAGCTGAATTTCTCAAGAAAAGAAAAACAAACGAAAAGAAAAATGTTTTCTATACACACAAGCAAACCTAATTTGTTATAGTGTCCTCTTTGTGTAGTTTGGATACAATTTTACTTTATTAAGGAAGTTTTACAGAGTACTATCTTCAAAGAGTAGCCACAGCCTCTTTGTATGCAGGCAGTTATTGCCTGCCTTAAATATTTTCTTCAAAACCCCGGGGATTGCAACAGGTCTAAACATAGCTCTAAGAGGTGAAAATGGAGACAAAACTGAAATCCCAAACACAGATATGAGCCGCAATTGACAACCACAGAAGAAGGGAACCTTGTTTTTCTCCAATGGAGTCTTATATGTGTATAAGTACCTGAGACTAAACAGGCCATGGACCTAGAGGAGAACAAAATACTACTATCCTACCAGAGGAGCATAGCAATAAAAATACTAATTTGACATTATGCTATACTAATAGACCAGTGTCTTCCTTAGCCATCAGCAGAGAAAGTTTCTCCTGCAGGAGATGGGAGGAAAAACAAAGATACAGAGAACCATAACTGCCAACATGCAGGAAGGAGCTAGAGACAATGAATATTCAGTTTTTAATGGAATGTATCCTCTAAATGTTCTCCTCAGGGTTCAGGGTACTGTGCTGAAGAGAATGCAGAAAGACTGAAAAAGCCAGAGACTATGGAGAATACCAAGGGCATAAGGTCTTCTAGACACAGTAGGAGTGATGTGCATATGAAGTCACAAATGCTGTGGCAGTATACACAGGGCTTGTAGAGGTCTGTATATGTCCCAGTGCTCAGAGGTGAAGCTGAGAGAAGTACCCATTCCTAACCCAAAAGTTGTCTCCCATTGATGTCTGCTCACAACAAGAAATTATTTTCCTCCAATATAGTCTCACTGGGAATACAGTCCACCTTGTTGTCAACACAATGTAATAATTTTTTGAAGATTTTTTTCATCTCACAATGCTTTGTCTGGCTGTTTTTCTTATTATACAGGTCTTTGCTTTTATGTTATACTTTTTACTGTTGCACTTTCATGTGATTTTTGTGTGTATGAATGTGTCTTTCCTGGTGAATGTATGTGTTTCCATTGCTTTTTTTTAACCTATGTTTTTTGACTGTTTAGCTTGTTCTCTTCAGTTTTATTTTATGTTTTCTTTTAGATACCTCTTTGATTTCTAATGAGATATTCAAAGAAGTTGTATGCCTTTGGGTTGGTGAGAATATAGAGATTATGTGGCAGAAGTTAGGTGAGGAGAACCATAATGATTATATATTGTTTGGACAAATCTACTTTCATTATCAATGACATTTGGTTCTACTTTCTGTTCTAGGACCTTTGGGGTGGATATATTTAAAGCACTTTTGAGTGTACCACTCCTCATGGTCTGCCTAATGACTTCTTTTTCCCTCTTCAGCTTATTGACCTGTATTAAAGACCAACAGAAGACAAGAATATATAATGTTTGTAAAGGATTTTTTCTTACTTTATGGCAAAATTGTTCAAATGAGAGAAAAAGAAATATTCCGAGTGTTATGAATACCAAAATGTTGATCTCTATTGACAGACATAACATGGCTGATGATCAACTTTCACAACTGACTTACTCAGTAGTTGGGAGTCAGCATATAGCACAAGTCCCCATTAAGAAATCAGAGCTACTCTCATTACTGTTTTCATAAATACAAGGTGGACATCTGGCTGTCCCATGTAGTAAATGAATGAATACTGCAGGTTGTCATGAGAATTAAACTCCTCAAAGTTTGCCATGTTTCTAATGTTGTCCAAAGAAGTCAGTCTCTCCTTGATCTCTTCATTGTTTGATGGAATACTCTGACTGGGTTCCTATTTATTTTTAATGAACTTCTCCTACTATACCCGGAATCACCATACCACATGGCTCTGCCTATAGGCTGTACACAACCTGTTTCATAGACAGCATTAAGGACAATGATGACTGACAGATAGTAAGTCCAGCAACTGTTAAACTGAGGGAACTGTGCATCAGGCTACTGTGGCTGAACTTGAGCCTCAGTGGATGCACAGGTCTGGGTCTGGTTGTACTGGCAACACAGGGAACCTGTTTGTCAGGATATTTCAAGACCTGTGTTCTTGTGCACACACATCTTTATATCATTCATTAATGAGTAGTCTCAATTCTTAAAACAGAAAGAAATCTTAATTCAAGAACCTCATAGACTAAGGCAAATTTCAGTTTTATGTCATGAGAGTTCATCTTCTGTTAATTCCAATGAATGAGAGCAAAGCCAGTTATTCAACAAAAGCTTGATCAAAATATGCAAGCTTTATTTTTGGTCAGTGAGGGATAGATTCCTTAAATATGTTTGATACTATATAGAAAATAGTGGCATTTACAAAGTCCCAAACACTATAAACCTAGGACATTCTCAAGGTTATTGTTTATGTAGAACTTGGAAGAACTTCTTATAATTGTTTGGCGGAATGTCTTACTTTATAAGGATAGAGGTTAGGGTATAGTGTGTAGAACTTGTCAAGGCATGGTCAAACCCATGTTTTACAGAAAGCAAAAATGAATTTGTTTTGATCTTGTATCCTTGTTGTGGTTTCTACTGCAGTATCAAAACTCCATGACCATAAAGCAAGTAGCAGAGGAAGAGGTTTATTCAACTTACAGTTCCACATTGCTTCTATATTCACCAAAGAAAATCAGGACAGACACTCTAACAGGATAGGATCCTGGAGGCAGGAGCTGATGAAGGAGATAAGGTGGAGTTCTGCTTACTGGGTTGTTCACTTGACATGCTTAGCTTGTTTTCCTGTAGAATCCAGGACCACTCTCCCAGGTTTGCTACCCCATAATGGGTTGGGATCTCCCCTGTGCATTACTAACTGAAAAAATGCCTTATAGCTGACTCTTATGGAGACATTTTCTCAACCAACATCCTTTCTCTTTGATGACTCTAGCTCATGTCAAGTTGACAAAACCAGCCAGTCCACCTAGGAACAAGATGACTTTTAATCTTAAGATGGATTCATGCTGATTCATTAC
Source organism: Rhynchomys soricoides (assembly GCA_019843965.1). Lineage (NCBI taxonomy): Eukaryota > Metazoa > Chordata > Mammalia > Rodentia > Muridae > Rhynchomys > Rhynchomys soricoides. The sequence goes on from JADRCH010000012.1 coordinate 18,364,866, forward strand.
TTCAAAAGATTAAACCACACATGAAGTTTCATAATTAGACATAATTTTGTATGTAATTATGTACAATAACATAATTGCAACTTACAACACAGTTGTCTTTCTTATGCATTGTGATTCTATATTATTCGTGCAGAATACATGTTACAGAACCATGTACTTCATTTGCTGCTTACCCATGTTCTAATTCTTCCCCCACATTTTTTTTTTTTTGGTTATTATGATAGTTACTAGATATCTGATTAAGCTCTGACAGATGTTAGGCAGGTATTCTACCACTGAGATCATTTCCTACCTGGGATGGTAGAGTTTAAATCTGTCAATATTTACTTTTTTTGTAGGGAAATGGAGATTTCACCATAATTGCTTATATTGCACAGGTAGTGATAGCAGGGTACGATTTCCATGTTTCAATTTAAAATTCCATGTTCAAAAGTGCTACTTGCAGTAGTTGAGGTTAATATAATCTATCTTCTTTAAATAATCACTGGAGTGATTTGAAATTGTGCCAACTACACAGCAGATTTTGGATCTCCTTAATGGGAGATAGAGACAAAGGATTGAAGGTGAAATATACAAAAAGACATCCCAATGCCTGCTCCCTTGCTTGGTTCCATACCCACTTACTGTTTCAAAACAGATGTGATGCTTTACAATAACCACACTTTCTGGAAATAATTCTCTCATGCAGCCTTCATTTCTGTTTTTATCTAACATACACTATATGAAGTTGGAGTCAGGATGGTTATCATGACTTTATGATGGCAGATATTTGGATGGTCCAAAACAAGGCTCTAATCACAGGAGTTTATAATGAGAGATGAGCTTCTATTGCTAAATCTTAGTAGGTGCCCAGATCTCAGCAAAGCTGAATCCATGATGAAAGTACTATTCAGGCCATAAAACTCAGCATGTAGACAGTACCACCTCCTGAAATGAAAACAGACCTAATTCATTCAAGTGCATAATCCTGGGAAAGTCTCAAAATGTACTAAACTTGCTTTTTAAGTTTATTCAGTTCCATTTATGGCTAAGTGTTCTTAGTAAGAGAAGTATGTCAACCTAGGATATGTTTTTGTTTGTTTGTTTACTTGTTTTGGTGTGTGTGTGTGTTTATGTGTTTAAATAGTCACCTACAAAATGGATCGGCCCTACACTGGGACTGCAGTCTTCCAGTGTATTCACTATGTTGCAAATAAAGTCTATTGGCTTAAACCCATGCCCAACCATTCTTCTCTGTTGAATGCTCCAAACATTTCTTGAGGTCCCACTGAGATCCCAAGGGTCTAGATCTCAAAACATTTGACTTCTCAGATTACTTCCCTGAGTGGGGAAGCATGTGGTGACCAAGGAGTCCTAGAGGTTGCATGTCTCAGGACCTCCTTTGTTAAGTTTCTGTATATGCTTTTGAGTTGTTGGATATTTCCAACCCAAAAATGAAACAAATTAAAAACTCACCTGGTCTGCCACCTCCAGAGGTAATTCTGTTTAATATTTCTTCTATTTAGCCATGTAGGAGAGGTCAGCCATGCCTTTGATGATATAGTCTCCAGGATCCATGTAATTTGTCAGGTAATTGGATTCCCCATGTCTTTTCAAGTGTATGAATGTGTTCTAGCAATCCCTGATTGTTTCTCTCTCTCTCTCTCTCTCTCTCTCTCTCTCTCTCTCTCTCTGTATATCTGTGTCTGTGTTACTGTTAATTCCTATTGGGTCTTTTTCGCTGTATTGATGAGTGGATTTCTCTGATGTGAGAACCATCCGGCTTACAATTGTACCCCCTCCTATTGTGGACCCACTGCAAAATCACCAAAGAAGGAAGGGAAGAAAGAAAGAAAGAAAGAAAGAAAGAAAGAAAGAAGAGAGAAAGGAGAAAAGAAAAGACACAAACAAAGAAAACTGCCTTATTTTCATTCTGTGTAGGTGGGAACTTGCTCATTTCAATCATTGACTCATGCTCACTGTCAGGGCTGCTCCATGTGTGGAGGAGGAAGGCCCATGCCCTTCATTCAGGGACCCATGCCATCTAAGCAGAACGCACAAAGGGAATGAGAAATAGTTCTCCCAGTTTTGCACTTCTGCTCCAATCCCTGATTGCTCTAAATAGTGGCTAGAAAATAGAATAGTCCTCCAGGGCTGAGCACAAAGGAGAAGAAAAATTCCATTTCTTTCTTTTTTATGAATTATGTATTTTTAGCATTTCAAATAGTGATTTACATAATTGAGAAACTGAAAAAGGTAGGAAAAACCACCACCAGACTGGGAAGGGGTTATCACTATCAGACAGTACAGCCTAGCGAGAAAAGACTTTTCCTTTTGTCCAATACTGATCAAGGAGGCAGTTCTCAATAGGTCCTTCCCAGGACTAAAGGTAGCTGAAAAGAGGATTCCTCTGTCAAAATTTTGGCCCCAGACATTAGAAAGAAGTTAAAACAAGTAGAAAATTTAAAGGTAGAAGTTGTTATCAGTTGATGGTGGTATGTAAAAGGGTGCATATAAATAGAGAAGAAATCTGGGACAAGAATTTTGGATTAAACTAAAAGCCATTGTCACCTTCCCTGAGGCCCAGTTAGACTTAAAGATATCCAGTAAAATTTTGTTTTCTTACTCTTTTTCAGAAGAATATCTCCTAGCTAAAAGTCAGCATGTAATGAAAATATACAGTTGGACTAGCTCTCAGGTTAAAAAGAAAGATTCACAGAGCTACGTGCAAAAGTGAACTCCCAGGACTGTTGAAAACTAATCTTCTATAAGTATTTAATTAACTAATTCAACTACCTTCTTCTAGGTGAATCAATAACCAAAGGCCCTGGGGTTAATAATAAATATTGAAAAAATGCTGCTAGCCGGGCAGTGGTGGCACACACCTTTAATCCCAGTACTTGGGAGACAGAGACAGGTGGATTTCTGAGTTCAAGGCCAGCCTGGTTTACAGAGTGAGTTCCAGGACAGTCAAGGCTATAGAGAGAAACTCTGTCTCGAAAAACCAAAAAGAAAAAAAGAAAAAAAATGCTGCTTATGTTGCCTGGTTTGAAGAGACAGATTCCTAGTGTCCTGCCAGTCACCTTGGAAAATGACTCTCCTGACTATGTAAAACAGAGGATGTCTGATTCTCATGAGTCTGATACTTCCAGAGAATCAGGCACATACTCTCATGAACTGAATATCATCCAGTCTCACATTGGCAGAGATGAGTCAAATTATCTTTAATTTTAAATATACAGACCAACAATGAGGTTGCAATTTCCAACATACCTGGACCAGGTTGCCAAAGAACATAAAGACAGTAAATATAGACCAGACCTCCTGCCCTTCAAAGGTTTTCTGGAAAAAGCCACCACTATAAAAGGACACAGAGGGACTACTGTAAGAGTTTCAAGCCTTGGGGTACAGAATGTTAGGTAAGAAAACACAACATTTTATATCAGATGTTAACTTATTTGGCTACTAAGTGAGGAAAGGCAAAGAAGCCTGTTTCAGACAAGACTACTGCCATCCTTTACATCCCAAATTCCAAAGAGTACAAGACAGATTCAAGAGTTTTGTGTGCATTTAAATATTACTGCAACTAAATAAAAACATGATGGCTAAAAGAAGTTATTTAAAAGGGACAATCTGGTTAAATATCCTCCAGCATCCTAATTTACAGTATCATGTTTGTCACTAGCAATATCTAGGGTGCAAAAAGCAGCCAAAGTTTGCTTTACCGTGATGTTCAAATTTCTTTGTGGCATAAAGGGTAGGGAGTGAGGGATATGGGTTTCATTCTTCAGTAACTGCCCAGTGTTTTCTTTCGGATTGTTCTTGTATTTTTGAGAAGGATTCATTGTCTTGAAATTTAGCAATTAGGCTATACTCCGATGAGCAGTTAGGCACAGGGAATCAAACTTCCTCTACTTCTCCAGTGGTGGTATTATAAGTATTTGTCACCATGCTTGATTTTTTCTTATGTTTCTTCTGGATTCTGAACTCAGATCTTCATTCTTGCACAGTAAAGATGTTATCATTGAGTTAGATCCCCAGATTTAGAAAACAATGAAAGATAAACAAGTTGACTTGTGCCTTTACTAACAAATTTTGGGAGTTGGAGGCCACTGCATGGTTCCTTTGATGCAAGCCTGCAGTATATAGCAAGACCATGTCTCAAGCAAGGTACAGAAAATAGTCATGTGAGTCTTAACATAACATTTCCTGAGTACTTATGTGAAGAAACTTAATTATTCCAGACACAAAATAACGTATCCACCTTACTAGGAGCCAAACAGAAGATGTAGGATCAGAAACCAGAATTAACTCTTTGACTGTTACATATAGATCATTTCCAGGAATTAACAATGCTTATGAGAGTATAGGGGTTGGGGGAATCATTCTATGCACAACATATATGCATATGAAAATGTTTTTTAATATTTATTTAATGTATACACAAGTACACTGTCACTGTAAGAGAGCATTAAATGCAACTATACATGGTTGTGAGCCACCATGTGGATGCTGGGAATTGAACTCATGAACTTTGGAAGAACAGCCAGTGTGCTCTTAAATACTGTGCCATCTCTTCAGCCCCATGAAAATGTTTTTTTATTAATGAACATAAACAATGGAAACCTTTAAAACAAAATGTAAGCTTTGAATGCTTGCAATGTATTTACGTTTCAAAGAAAAACAATAGGGTACAATTTTATGCCCATTTGCAAAGTAAAGAGTAGTCATTTCCACAGATAACTGACTCCTTCTTTCTTTGTCAGTGTGTCACTGACCTGCTTTTATTTTACTGGCAGCATTAATGATTCTACCAGGAAGCAAACTGCAGTCCAAAGGTAAGACTCCTGGTCAACACAAGATACTCCATGCAGTTACAGAATGTGACCTTGGAGAGATGTAACTGGCTTAGGATTTCTGTAAAATCTCTTAGGTCAGTGATGGGAGTTTTGAGTATGAGGAATGCTGTCTGTGGCAGTAGAGACTGTTGTACCCAAAGGTCACAACTACCGGTAGTTCCCCCTAGCAAAGACACAGAGATTGAGACCAATGCAATCAGCAAGCGGTTTATTATTTCCAATGCATTGTGGTCATCCTGCACATGAGACAGAGGCGACCCTGAATACTCAAAGCTCACACACATTTTATACATTCTTGAGGCAGATTCTGGTCACAGCCTGAGTTGGCCAGTTGGCCTTATTTCTAGGGAGGGGAAGAGGGGAGGAGGGGAGAATGCCCATCCCACAGGAAATATCTGCTATCTAGGTGGCCTTATCTCCAGAGAGGGGAGGAGGGGAGGAAAAGCATTTCTTTCAATACCACACCTTTCCAATCCCAAATTCCTCTCAGAGAGTGCTGGTCTCCAATGAGTACTGACACAGAGGCTTGCAGGAGGGACAAGCCACAGAGAGAGCAAGATCAGCTAATACCAAAGATAACCAGATGGTGACAGGCAAGGGCAAGAACATAAGGAACAGAAACCAAGGCTGCTTGGCATCATCAGAACCCAGTTCGTTAAACACAGCAAGCCCTGGATTCCCCAACAAACAGAAAAAGCAAGACAGATTTAAAATCACATCTGATGATGATAGAAGACTTTAAGAAGGAAATAAATAACTCCTTTAAAGAAATACAAAAGAACACACATAAACAGTCAGGAGCCCTTAAAGTGGAAACACAAAAATCCCTTAAAAATTACAGAAAAACAAAATCAAACAAGAGAATAAAATGAACAAAACCATCCAGCATCTAAAAATGAAAATAGAAATAATAAAGAAATCACACAGGGAGACAATCCTGGAAGTAGAAAACCTAGAAAAGAGATCAGGATTCATAGACTCAAGCATCACCAAGAGAATAGAAGAGATAGAGGAGAGAATCTCAGGTGGAGAAGATACCATTGAAAACATTGAATAACAGTCAAAGGATGCAAATGCAAAATGCAAAATGCTCCTAACCCAAAACATCCAGGAAATCCAGGACACAATGAGAAGACCAAACTTAAGGATAATAGGTATAGAAGAGAATGAAGATTCCCAACTTAAAGGGCCAGTAATATCTTCAACAAACTTATAGAAGAAAACTTACCTAACCTAAAGAAAGAGATGAACATAAAAATTCAAGAAGCCTCCAGAACTCCAAATATATTGGACTAGAAAAGAAATTCCTCTTGTCACATAATAGTCAAAATGCCAAATGCACTAAACAAGGAAAAATATTAAAAGCAGTAAGGGAAATGGTCAAGTAATATATAAAGGCAGACCTATCAGAATTACACCAGACTTCTCACCAGAGACCATGAAACTAGAAGATCCTGGGCAGATCTCATACAGACCCTAAGAGAACAAAACTGCCAGCCCAGGTTGCTACTCCCAGCAAAACTCACAATTACCATAGATGGTGAAAACAAGATGCTCCATGACAAAACCAAATTTATATAATATGTTTCCACAAATCCAGCCCTACAAAGGATAATAGAAGGAAAACACCAACACAAGGAAGGAAACTACACCCTAGAAAAAGCAAGAAAGTAATCTTTCAACAAACCCAAAAGAAGATAGCCACACAATGTAAAAATAACATAGAAAATAACAGGAAGCAACAATTACTATTCCTTAATAGCTCTTAACATCAATGGACTCAAATCTCCAATAAAAAATCATAGGCTAACAGGCTGGATACATAAACAGGACCCAGTATTTTGCTGCATACAGGAAATGTACCTCAATGTTAAAGACAAACACTGTCTCAGAGTAAAGGGTTGGGAAACAATTTTCCAGGCAAATGATCCCAAGAAACAGGCAGGAGAAGCCATTCTAATATGGGATAAAGTCGACTTTCAATCAAAAGTCATCAAAAAAGATAAGGAAGGACACTTCATACTCATCAAAGAAAAAATCTACAAAGAAGAACTCTTAATTCTGAACATCTATGCTCTAAATGCAAGGGCACCCAAGTTCATAAAAGAAACTTTACTAAAACTCAAAGCACACATTGTACCTCACACAATAATAGTGAGAGACTTCAACATCCCTCTCTCATCAATGGACAGATCTTGGAAACACAAACTAAACAGAGACACAGTTAAACTAACAGAAGTTATGGACCAGATAGATTTAACAGATATCTATAGAACATTTCATCCTAAATCAAAAGAATATACCTTCTTCTCAGCACTTCATTGTACCTTCTCCAATGTTGACCATATAATCTGTCACAAAACAAACCTCAACAGATATATAAGAAGATTGAAATAATCCCATGCCTTCTATCAGATCACTACAGATTAAGGCTGGTCTTCAATAGTAATACAAATGACAGAATGCTCACATACACAGGGAAGCTGAACAACGCTCTACTCAGTGATAACCTGGTCAAGGAAGAAATAAAGAAAGAAATTAAAGACTTCCTAGAATTTAATGAAAATGAAGGTACAACATACCTAAACTTATGGGATACAATGAAAGCAGTGGCAAGAGGAAAACTCATAGCTCTGAATGCCTCCAAAAAGAAACTGGAGCAAGCATATACTAGCAGCTTAACAACACAAATGAGAGCTCTAGAACAAAAGGAAGCTAATACCCTCACAATAGGAGTAGATGGCAGGAAATAATCAAACTCAAGGCTGATATTAACCAAATAGAGACAAAAAGAACTATACAAAGAACAAACAAAACCAGGAGCAGGTTCTTTGAAAAAATCAGCGAGATAGATAAATCCTTAGCCAGTCTAACCAGAGGCACAGAAACATTATCCAAATGAACAAAACCAGAAATGAAAAGAGAGATATAACAACAGAAACTGAGGATATTAAAAAAAATTATCAGATCCTACTTCAAAAGCCTAAACTCAACAAAATCGAAATTCTGGATGAAATGGACAAGTTTCTAGACAGATTCCAAATACCAAAGTTAAGTCATGATCAGATAAACCATCTAAATAGTCTCATAATATGTAAAGAAATACAAGCAGTCATTAAAAGTCTCTGAACCAAAAATTCCCAGAACCATATGGGTTTATTGCAGAATTCTGTCAGACCTTCAAAGGAGACCTAATGCCAATGCTCTTCAAACTATTCCACAAAAGAGAAAGAGAAGGAACACTACCCAATTCATTCTATGAAGCCACAGTTACACTGATACCAAAACCTCACAAAGACTTAACAAAGAAAGAAAACTTCAGACTATTTTTCCTATGAATATCGATGAAAAAAATACTCAATAAAATTCTTCCAAACTGAATCCAAGAACAGATCCAAATGATCATTCACCATCCAAATGATCTTTTGCTGACTAATAAGATAGTTACACCATCTTGCTTTCTGGTCCTGTGTGACTGGTATATATTTTCCATCCTTAACATTAAAGTAGAGCATGTCTTTAAAGCTTACTTTCTTTAGCAGATAGATACATTTTATTCTTAATCTATTCAGCATATCCGTATTATTTGATTAAAGGATTAAGACCATGGACATTTAAAGGTTTTTACAAAATTAATTAATAATTTGTTTGTTTATTTATTTATTTCAAATTCCAGATTTTATTCCCTTCCTGGTCCACCCTCCAAATGTTCTACATCCCATACCTCCTCCCTGTTCCCCTGTCTCCACAAGGATGTCCCCACTTGCCACCCCCAACCCCACCAGACCTTTAAACTCCCTGGAGCCTCCAGTCTCTTGAGGGTTAGGTGCATCTTCTCTGACTAAACCCAGACCCAGCAGTCTTCTGTTGTATATGTCTTGGGGGTCTCATATCAGCTGGTGTATGCTGCCTGGTTGGTGGTTCAGTGTCTGAGAGGGAGTCCAGGTTAATTGAGACTGCTGGTCCTCCAACAAGGTTGCCCTCCTCCTCACCTTCTTTCAGCCTTTCCCTAATTCAACCACAGTGGTCAGCAGCTTCTGTCCATGCATTGCATGCAAATATCTACATGTGACTCTTTCAGCTGCTTGTTGGGTCTTTTGGAGGGTGATAAGTGCTAATTATGGTTGTTTGATTACTGTTGTTTTCCATTTTATATGCATGGTCCTAGTTAGTGTCACAGTAACTATAATTTTATTTTTCTTGTAATTTTCTTTGCTGTGTTAATCCCTCTCCTCATTCTGAAGTATTGCTTCCAGTATTCTCTGTAAGTTTGGTTTGGTGGACATGAATTCTTTTAACCTACTTATGTCACATCCATGTGTCTCAGCCTTAGATCATCTTTTTTCTTAAATTTATTCTCATATTACATCAAGTCCATGGTTTCCCTTCTTTCTTCTCTCATTCTATACCTCTACCTTATCTCTCTCTATCCCTTCCATCATTTCCCATCAGAAAATGGTAGAATTCTCACAATATTGACCAAACACATATCAAGTTGCAATAAAATTAGACCCTCCCCTCTTATTAAGGTCAGATAAGGTAACACAATATCTCCAATCCATGCAAAAGCATCAGAAACAGCAGGCAGTCCATCTGATAGGAGATTCACAAAAACACTAAGTTAAACATTAATAACATATATACAAGGACATTTGTTTGACCTATGTATGCTCCCTGATTGTCAGTTCAGTCTCAGAGAGCCATTATGAATGGAGGTTCCTTGATTCTGTGGACTTTTCTGTGATGTCCTAGATCCCTCTGGATCTTCCAATTCTTCTCCCCTACTACATCAGAATTCCTTTAGCTCTGCCTAATGTTTGGCTGTGGGTCTCTGCATGTTTCTATCAGTTGCTGGATGAAAGCTCTCTGATGACGGGTTAAGAACCAATCACACTTCTCTTTTTTTGTCTGCATTAATTCATTCAGGCTGATTTGTTCACTTTCTATCCATTTGACTGCAAATTTTGTGATATAATTTTCTTTAACAGCTGAGTAATACTCCATTGTGTAATGACCACATTTCCTTAGTCCATTCTTTGATTGAGAGACATCTAAATTGTTTAAAGTTTCTGACTATTATGATGGAAGTTGCTATGAACACAGTTGGGCAAATATCTTTGTGGTAGGATAGAGTGTGCTTTGGGTACATGCTCAGGAGTGGTATAGCTGGGTCTTGAGGTAGATTGATTCTCAATTTTATGGGAAACTTTCATATTGATTTTCAATGTGGCTATTTGAACTTCCACCAGAATTGGGGGAATGTTCTCTTTGTTCTACATCCTTGACAAAATGAGTATTTATTTATTTATTTATTTATTTATTTATTTATTTATTTAATGTATGTGAGTACACTGTCGCTGTCTTCAGACACAACAGAAGAAGTCATTAGATCCCATTACAGATGGTTGTGAGCCACCATCCAGTAGCTGGTAATTTAACTCATGACCTTTAGAAGAGCAGTCAGTGCTCTTAATCACTGAGTCATCTCTCCAGCCTGCCAGCATAAGTTTTTATCTTAGCCATTCTGACAAGTGTAAGATGGACTCTCAGAATCATTTTGATTTGTATTTCCCTGATGGCTAAGAATGTTGAACATTTATGTAAGTGTTTCTTGGACATTTGAAATTCCTCTTTTGAGAAATCTCTATTTGAATCTATACTCCATTTTTAATTGGATCAGTTGATTTGTTAATGTCAGGAAGAAGGTAAGACTGTCTACTATCTGTGTATCTATTCAATATAGTACTTGAAGTTTCACTTAAGCAATAAGACAACTAAAGGAGATCAAGGAGACACAAATTAGAAAGAAGACATCAAAATATTGCTACTTGCTGATGATATAATAATATACATAAGCATCCCAAAAAAATTCTATCAGGGAACTCCTTCAGCTGATAAATACCTTCAGCAAAATGACTGGATGCATGATTAAGTCAAAAGGTCAGCATCCATTCTATATAAAAATGATCAATGGGTTGGGAAAGAAATCAGAGAAAGAACACCGTTCCCAATTCCCTTAGATACTAAAAAATATACTGTGGTAACTTTATCCACACAATTGAAAGACTTGTATGACAGCAACAAAGTCTCTGAAGATAGAAGTTGAAGAAGATATCAGAAGATAGAAAGATCTACCATGCTCATAGATTAGCATATTTAATGTAGTGTAAATGACAATCTTACCAAATACAATCTATAGAATAAACAAAATTATGATTAATATTCCAGGACAATTCTTTATGTACATTGAACTTACAATACTCAACCTCACATGGAAAAACAAAAAACCCAGGATAGCTAAAAATGATTCTGTACAATAAATGAACTCTATGATCTATCAACATCCATGCCTTTAAGCTCTACTGCAGAGCTATAGTAATAAAAAGTGCAGGGTATTGGCAGAAAAATAGAAAGGTTCATTAGTATCATCAAATTAATGACCCAGACATAAATCTACTCACCTGTGGACACTTTTTTGTTTAAATATAGAAGCCAGAATTACACAGTGGAAAAAAAAACTTCAACAAATGGTACTTATCTAACAGGATGCTTGAATGCAGATTAATACCAATAGATCCACGTGTATTACCCTGTATAAAACTCAAGTCCAAGTTGATCAAAGATCTCAACATAAAACAAAGCACATTGAACCTGATGGAAGAAAAAGTGGGAATAGCCTGAAATACATTGGCATAGAATATAACTTTCTGAACAGAACACCAATTGCACAGGCATTAGGATCAACAATGGGATTCAGAATCAGATTAAGATTATAAATGGGACCTTATAAAACTGAAAATTTTCTGTAAAGCAAAAACAATCAGCAAAAGGACAAGATGGTAGCCCACAGAATGGGAAAATATTTTCTCCAACACTGTATAGGGCTAATTTCCAAAATATATAAAGATATCAAGGAAATTTGACTGTCTTGTAATCTGTACTCAATGGTCCTCTTCCCAATATGCTCCCCTTCTCTGTTTCCAAGTTGTAACTTTCTAAAAGAGTCTTATTTATTTAGCCACTCTAGACATTTTTCTTATTATCTATAATTTTATAAGATAGTATGCTACTTACATATGTATTCATTACTGTAGTTTTCCTAGTAGATTCTAACTTACCCACCAATGATACACATGTTCTTATAGTAGCTTCTAGCTTATTGCAAGTAGCCTGTAAATCTAACTTACACACAGGCAGGTCTCTTTTATCCACCAACGATATACATGCTTTTATAGGATCTTCTGGCTCACAGTAAGCGTCATATAAATATTTGCTTCATGTTCAGTGCAATATTACCCAGGTCATTGAAATACATTGTAAATTGATGACTACGTGGGATTTGTTAAAAACTCAGCTTTTACATATACAGTCTTCTGAAAAGAAAGCATTTTTCATGTGTGAAAGAAACTGAAGTTCAGGAGAAGAAAAAATACCTCTCCTGCAAATCCATCCTCCTTAGTATCCCACGATATAACTTGAGAAAGCTCATAAGAAAGATCAAGGTATCTAAGAACAGTAATGTTGAAACAGTTACTGCAGTCCAAATACCTGAATTTGAACCACAACTCTAGTCATTGTTATTAAGGGACTTTGAAGTTCTTTGTGTCTCTGTTTGTCTATGATGTAGTGTAAGAAGAGTACTTACTTGGGCTATATATCCATATGAGTCAGAGCTGTAAAGTGTTTCCTTAGTGCCTGTCACATAGCATTTATGAAATAGAAAATTTATTAGTCACCTTCTTGAGCCATATTAGAATTGACTCACATTAGAGTATCTGAATAGACGTATGGGGATGGGCATCAATTTAAAGGTAGATCTAGACATAGATGTGAATATGAACCTGGATGCGGACCAGCACGTGAACATAGCTGTGGATATAATCATAAATTCCTGTCTTACTTTTGTTGTGGCAAATACCTAACATAATTATTCTGAATGAAATAGGGTTTCTTTGCCTTACAGTTTCAGGAGCTCAACAAATGGTTGACTAGCTCCTTTGCAGTGCTGCTATGTTCATCCTCATGTTATAGGAACAGATGGTAGATAGAAGTTCCTTATTTAATGGTGAGTATGAAGTAGAAACAGGAATGCATGTTTGCTATGTTCTGCCTTCAGAAGCACAGACCTAATCCTAACCACATCTCCTGTAGGCTTAGATTTTTCAAAACCTTCTTTAATACTTCTTGAATGTTTCAACATTCCTTATAGCCTAACTGTCAGAAGTAGTGGAAAAGAAAGGTTAATAGGAGATGGGGGTTGTAGAACTGTTTAAAAGCAATTCTTTGGGGCAATTCCGATTTTCATTTTCAGGATATCAGCAGTCCCATTTAAAATGTCAAACACAAATTAGTAGCTGCAGTCCAGTCTAATAGGCAAAGAACAAATCAGAATCAGTAGCAGTATCTTGATCCTGAAGAAACCTCAAGGCTTCACCAAGTTGGGCAGGAATCTGTGGAAGTGGCAAAATGCAGCTGGAATACCAAGAGAAATTCTCAGGTGCATTTCTCTCTATGAAGTCATGACAAAGATCAGTGAAGAATTGCAAGGCAAAGCAATGTCACAGCATTTTCAGTGAATACCATTAAAGTGTCTCAAGCCAATTTAATGTAAGAGTATTGTCCACTGTCTATTTTGGTTTATACTTATAATCTTTTCAAACATCACATGACCTCTCAAACATCTGTTCCAGCAATATATCACATGCCCTTTAACAAAACAGCTTCTAGAAAAAAAAAAACCACACGTCTTTCAAGACATCCTCTTATGAGACAACTTCCAGAAAAACATCACATGACACAACTGAGTCACCAAGGAAACCAGAAATTTCACTTCAGCCTTCTTACAAAGACCATACAACAAGATGTTAGAATCCAAGTGCAACATCTGTGTTAGAAAGCTTCCTAATAATAAAATTATTAGGAATAAAATTCTTATAGCTATAAAAAAGAGATGTTTTATAGTTTTATAACTTATGATCCATCAGTTGTCCACTTTATATTGGATCTGTGGGAAGGCAGCTCAATAGCAGTGGGAAACCAGTAGCAAAGCAAAGAATGCCCATGGCAACTTTACAAATAGAGAAAAAAATGGAACACAGAACCATAGTACCCATAAAAGGCATGCCTCAAACCACCTGAAACCTCCCCACTCTCTTTCCTTAAAGATTCACAATATTCTACTAAATCTATTCTAGGAACCAAGCCATTAAGATGTACGGGCTGCTAGAGAACATATCCAATGAGTAGCATTTCTATTCTCCATTCATAAATTTCTTACTTCCTTCCATGAACTTAAGAGGAAATCCAAGGCCAAAATATACAGAAGTTCAGTCTTTTTTTTGTACTTTATTTACATTTCAAATGTTTCCCCCTTTCCAGATCTCCCCTTTGGAACCTTCCCATTCCCTCCCCTCTCCCCCTGCCACTATGGGAGTATTCCCCCACCCACCCACCATTTCACTCTCCTCTTTGCTCCTTGGCATTCTCCTATACTGGGGGATCTAACAACCTCAGGCCCAAGGGCCTTTGCTCCCACAATGGCTAACAAGACCCTCCTCTGCGCATATGTGGCCAGCACCATGGGTCCCTCCATGTGTATTTTTTGGTATCGAGGGGTCAGGCCAGTTGCCACTATTGCTCCCTCCCTGGGGCTACAAACTCCCTCAGCTCCTTCAGTCCCTTCTCTAAGCCCTCCATCTTGAACCTCACACTCAGCCTTATGGTTGCTGTGAAGTTAAGTCTTGGGTATTTCGAACTTTTGGGCTAATATCCACTTATCAGTGAGTACATACCTTATTCAGTCTTTTGTGACTGCGTTACCTCACTCAGGATGATATTTTTAAGATACATCCATTTGTCGGCAAATTTCATGAAGTCATTGTTTTGAATAGCTGAGTAGTATTCCATTGTGTAAAGGTACCACATTTTCTGTATCCATTCATCTGTTGAGGGTCATCTGGGTTGTTTCCAGATTCTGGCTATTATAAATATGGATGCTATAAACATAGTGGAACATGTGTCTTTATTACATGTTGGAGCATCTTCTGGGTATATGCTCAGGAGTGGAATAGCTGGGTTCTCAGGTAGTATTATGTTCATTTTTCTGAGAGTCCCCCAAACTGATTTCCAGAGAGGTTGTATCAGCTTGCATTCCCACAGCAATGGAGGAGTGTTCCTCTTTCTCCACATCCCTGCCAACATCTGCTGTTACCTGAGTTTTTTATCTTAGCCATTCTGACTGGTATGAGGTGGAATCTCAGGGTTATTTTGATTTGCATTTCCCTGATGACTAAGGATGTTGAACATTTTTTTAGGTTCTTCTCAGCCATTCGAATTTCCTCAGTTGAGAATTCTCTGTTTCGCTCTGTTCCCCATTTTTTGATAGGGTTATTTTGATCTCTGGAGTCTAGCTTCTTGAATTCTTTGTATACCTTGGATATTAGCCCTCATAGGATGAAGGATTGGTAAAGATCTTTTCCCAATCTGCAGGTTGCTGTTTTGTTCTATTGACAGTGTCCTTTGCCTTACAGAAGGTTTGTAATTTCATGAGGTCCAATTTGTTGATTCTTGATCTTAGAGCCCAAGCCATTGATTGGTGTTCTGTCCAAGAACTTTTCCCCTGTGCTCATGTGTTCGAGACTTTTCCCCATTTTCTCTTCTATTAGATTCAATGTATCTGGTTTTATGTGGAGGTCCTTGAACCTTGGACTTGAGCTTTGTACAGGGAGATAGGAATGGATCAATTCACAATCTTCTACATGTAGACCTACAGTTGAACAAGCACCATTTGTTGGAGATGCTGTCTTTTTTTCCACTGGATGGTTTTAGCTCCTTTGTCAAAGATCAAGTGACCATAAGTTCACTTATGGGTCTTCATTTCTGAGTC
The DNA here is from genome assembly GCA_019843965.1 of Rhynchomys soricoides. Lineage (NCBI taxonomy): Eukaryota > Metazoa > Chordata > Mammalia > Rodentia > Muridae > Rhynchomys > Rhynchomys soricoides. Next base: position 18,380,589 of record JADRCH010000012.1, read on the forward strand.
TTCAATTCTATTCCATGGATCTACTTGACTGTCACTGTACCAATACCATGCAGTTTTTATCACTACTGCTCTGTAGAACAGCTTGAGGTCAGGGAGGCTGATTGCCCCAGAAATCCTTTTATTATTGAGAATAGTTTTTGCTATCCTGGGTTTTTGTTATTCCATATGAATTTGAGAATTGCTCTTTCTAAGTCTATGAAGAATTGAGTTGGGATTTTGATGGGGATTGCATTGAATCTGTACATTGCCTTCAGCAAGATGGCCATTTTTACTGTATTAATTCTGCCAATCCAGGAGATTGGGAGATTGTTCCATATTTTGAGGTCTCCTTTGATTTCTTTCTTCAGAGACTTGAAGTTCTGGTCATACAGATCTTTCACTTGTTTGGTTAGAGTCAAAAAAAGATACTTTATATTGTTTGTGACAATTGTGAAGGATATCATTTCCTTAATTTCTTTCTCAGCCTGTTTACCCTTCGAGTATAGGAAGGCCAATGATTTGCTTGAGTTAATTTTGTATCCAGCCACTTTGATGATGGTGTTTATCAGCTGTAGCAGATCTCTGGTGGGGTTTTTCAGGTCACTTAAGTATACAATCATATCATCTGCAAAAAGTGATATTTTGATTTCCTCCTTTCCGATTTGTATCCCATTGACCTTCTTTTGTTATCTAAGTGCTCTAGCTAGAACTTCAAGTACTATATTGAATAGAAAGGGAGAAAGAGGGCAGTCTTGCCTAGTCCCTGATTTTAGTCGGATTGCTTCGAGTTACTCTCCATTTAGTGTCATGTTGGCCACTGGTTTGCTGTACATTGCTTTTACTATGTTTAAGTATGCTCTTATACTGATCTCTCCAAGCTTTTATCATGAGGAGATGTTGAACTTTTTCAAATGCTTTTTCAGCATCTAACGAAGTGACCATGTGGTTTTTTTTTTCTTTGAGTTTGTTTATGTAGTGGATTACATTGAAGATTTTCTGGGTATTGAACCATCCCTGAATCCCTGGGATGAAGCCTACTTGATCATGTTGAATGATCGTTTTGATGTGTTCTTGGATTTGGCTTGTGAGAATTTTGTTGAGTATTTCAGCATCTATATTCATAAGGGAAACTGGTCTGAAGTTTTCTTTTATTGTTGGGTCTTTGTGAGGTTTTCATCTCAGTGTAACTGTGGCCTCGTAGACTGAATTGGGTAGTGTTCATTCTGTTTCTATTTTGTGTAATAGTTTGAAGAGTACTAGTATTAGGTCTTATTTGAAGGTGTGATAGAATTCTGCACTTAACCCATCTGGTCCTGGGATTTTTTTGGTTGGGAGAGGGTTAATGATTGCTTCTTTAGGGGTTATGGGACTGTTTAGATGTTTTATTTGATCCTGATTTAACTTAGTTGTTTGGTGTCTGTCTTGAAACTTTTCCATTTCATACAGATATTCCAATTTTGTTGTGTATAGGCTTTTGTAGTAGGATCTGACATGTTTTTGTATTTCTTCAGAATCTGTTGTTATATCTCCCTTTTTATTTTTAACTTTGTTAATTTGGATACTGTCTTTGTGCATTCTAGTTAGTCAGGTTTAAAGGTTTATCTATCCTGTTGATTTTCTCAAAGAATTAGCTCCTGGTTTTGTTGATTCTTTGTATAGTTCTTTTAGTTTCTACTTGGTTGATTTCAGCCCGTAATTTGATTATTTCCTGCCTTCTACTCCTCTTGCATGTATTAGCTTCTTCTTGTTCTAGAGCATTCAGGTGTGCTGTTAAGCTGCTAATATATGCTCTCTCCAGTTACTTTTTGGAGGCATTCATAGCTATGAGTTTTCCTCTTAACACTGCCTTTATTGTGTCCCATAGATTTGGGTATGTTGTACTTACATTTTCATTAAATTCTAGGAAGTCTTTAATTTCTTTCTTTATTTGTTCCTTGACCAAGTTATCTTTGAGTAGAGCATTGTTCAGCTTCCATGTGTATTTGGGCTTTTTGTTGTTGTTGCCATTGGAGAACAGCCTTATTCTATATTCATCTGATAGGAGGCATTGGATTTTTTCAATTTTCTTATATCTGTTGAGCTTTGTTTTGTGACCAATTATATTATTAATTTTGGAGAAGGTACCTTGAGGTACTGAGAAGAAGGTATATTTTTTTGATGCACTATGAAATGTTCTAAAGATATCTGTTAAGTCCATTTGGTTCACAACATCTGTTAGTTTCACTATGTATCTGTTTAGTTTATGTTTCCAAGATCTGTCCATTGTTGATAGTGGGGTGTTGAAGTGTCCCACTATTATTGTGTGAAGTGCAATGTGTGCTTTGAGCTTAGTAAAGTCTAGTTTATGAATGTGGGAGTTCTTGCCTTCAGGGCATAGATGTTCAGTATTTAGAGTTCTTCTTGGTAGATTTTTCCTTTGATGAGTATGAAGTGTCCTTCCTTATCTTTTTTGATGACTTTTGGTTGAAAGTCGATTTTATTTGATATTAGAATGGTTACTCCAGTCTGTTTCTTGGGGCCATTTGCCTAGAAAATTGTTTTCCAGCCCTTTACTCTGAGGTAGTGTTTGTCTTTAACTTGGAGGTATGTTTCCTGGATGCAGCAAAATTCTGGGTCCTCCTTATGGATCCAGTCTGTCAGTCTATGTCTTTTTATTGGGGAGTTGAGACCATTGATGTTAAGAGATATTAAAGAATAGTGATTGTTGTTTCCTGTTATTTTCGATGTTGTTTGTATGTTTGTGTGGCAATCTTCTTCTGAGTTTGTTGAATGATTACTTTCTTGCTTTTTCTTGGACATAGTATCCCTCCTTTTGTTGGCATTTTCCATCTATTATTCTTTGTAGGGCTAGGTTTGTGGAAACATACTGAGCAAATTTGAATTTTTCATAGGCTATTTTGGTTTCACCATCTATGATTATTGAGAGTTTTGCTGGATATAGCAGCTTGGGCTGGCATTTGTGTTCTCTTAGAGTCTGTATGAGATCTTCCCAGGATCTTCTAGCTTTCATAGTCTCTGTTGTGAAGTCTGGTGTAATTCTGATAGGTCTGCCTTTATATGTTACTTGCCCTTTTTCCCTTAGTGCTTTTAATATTCTTTCTTTATTTTGTGTATTTGGTGTTTTGACTATAATGTGACAGAAAGAATTTCTTTTCTGGTCCAGTCATTTTGGCATTCTGTACTCCTTGTATAGTTATGTTCATCTCTTTCTTTAGGTTAGGGAAGTTTTCTTCTTTAATTTTGTTGAAGATATTTACTGGTCCTTTAAGTGGGAATCTTCACTCTCTTCTATACCTATTATCCTTAGGTTTGGTCTTCTTATTGTGTCCTGGATGTCCTGGATGTTTTGGGTTAGGAGCCTTTTGCAGTTTGTGTTTTCTTTGACTGTTGTGTCCATGTTTTCTATGGTATCTTCCACACCTGAGATTCTCTCTTCCATCTCTTGTATTCTGTTGGTGATGCTTACATGTATGACTCCTGATTTCGTTCCTAGGTTCTTTAACTCCAGGGTTGTCTCCCTTTGTGATTTCTTTATTGATTCAATTTCTGTTTTTAATTCCTGGATGGTTTTGTTCATTTGTTTGATTGTGTTTTCCTGTAATTCTGCCCATTTGATTGTGGTTTTTTGGTAATTCTTTAAGGGATTTTTGTGTGTCTTCTTTAAGGGCTTCCAGTTGTTTACCTGTTTTCTCTTGTATTTCTTTAAGGGAGTTATTTATTTCCTTCTTAAAATCTTCTATCATCCTCTTGTGTTGTGATTTTAAGTCTGAGTCTTCTTTTTTTGGTGTGTTGGGGTATCCAGGGCTTGCTGTGGTGGGAGAACTGGGTTCTGATGATGCCATTGTAGTCTTGGTTTCTGTTCCTTGTGTTCTTTCCCTTTCCTTTCGCCATCTGGTTATCTCTGGTGTTAGCTGGTCATTCTCTCTCTGACTGTGGCTTGTCTTTCCTGCAAGCCTAGGTGTCAATACCACTTGGAGACCAGTTCTCTCTGAGAGGAATTTGGGTTTTGAGAGTTGTGGTGCAGGGTCAGCTCTGGGATGCAGACAGAAACAAGAAAGATCTAATCCCCAGCTGTCCCTTGTTTCCTGTGTTCTTTTTGGATCTTCCAGGATCCCTCTTGGTCCAGTGAATTTCAAAAGAAGTGGTGGTCTTGCCTGTGTTTAAAGGTGTGTCTGCACTCCTGATATACCACCTCTCTCCTTGCACTATTTGAGTACTGAGCCTTGTGTCAATGGATTGCTCTCCAGCCACCAAAAGAAACCAGATCCCTGTTCCTTAGTCCCTGTGACCTGTGTATTTCAGGTGAGTCCCTCTGCACAGTCAGTCTTGTCCCCACTCCTGGGAGGGTAGCTTTCTCCCTGTTTTATTTGGCTATGGAGCCCTGGTTGCCCAGGCAGAGGTTTCCCGCCACAGATGGAAACTGGAAGATTCTTACCTCCCGCTGTTCCTCAGTCGCTGTGTCTGGAGCCCTACTCTTGCTGGCTTTTCCACACCCGTGGGCAGCTAGCATTCTCCAGGCGCTGTTTGGCTATGGAGCCCTGGTGGCCCAGGCAGACGTCTCAGATGTTCAGTCTTGAAAATAAGTTATTTTTCTAAGAAAAAACGTTTTGCTTACTGTAAGCCTTTAGGGAAGTTTCAAGAGTTGAAAGAGAAATTGGTGGGGAAGAGTACTGAGTGAATCTGAACCTGAAACTACAGTCCTATGTCAATATTATGCAAATTGGAAATTTATGTAGTAATAAAAACGATTTTAAAAAGTTCTTTCTCTGTATGTACAATGATGCGCACATGCACACACACACACACACACACACACATACTCACACACACAAAGTGCATACACCCAGAGTTGTATATATACAAAACATATAAATGATCTTCCATCCTATTACATAAGGATACTTTTAGGACTTGAAAACTTAACACTGATAGAAAGTCAACACATTATTTATGAGAATGTGAGTACACATACTAAATTGTGATTGTAGTCATCTAATGGTTATTCTCGGTATTTAACATGATTGTAATGAAAATCTCTTTGGATATAAGTAAATCACGCAGCTGACTGTTTCTGTGTCTCGTAAAATTAGATGTCATGTTAGACAACAAGCAGGAATAAAGACAAGTTTTTTCTTTTATAGTGTTGACCATTATTATTTATCATAAGGCTTCAAAGGGATGGTTAATTTTTAGTGCTTTGATGTACTTTTTTAAAAAAATTCTTCCTGCAGTTAACTTATTACAAGAAGTCTGGAAGCATACAGTACTTAACATAATCTATGGTGGAGATTGAACTGAGTTAGTAACTTAACAGAGAGCATGAATTTAGCATATGTGAGACAATGATTTCAATTACCCACTCCAAAACAGAAGGGAAGGAACAGCAAATGAAAAGAATAATAAGAGGACAAATCCAAGACTTAAGCCTGATCTTCTTTTGTGAATGAAATAGGTTATAGTAGGCAATTCTGCTCTCTGGCTCACCCCCTATCCATCCAAGTGAATAGGATAATAGGAAATTAGGGAAAGCTACTGTAGAGAAATAGGGCATAGATTTGACAAGTATGGAGCAGAAGATGCTAAATTCATCTGAACTCGTTTAGGTATGGCCTAGCACTCTGTGCAAATGTAGTGGTAATGTTTTTAAAAAGTTAGATGCTGGCCCTCTATGACTTATCTGGGTATCCCGAGAGCTGCTAGATTCAAATATGATGCCATAGATTTGGATTCATGACAAGACTGTGTACAGGAAGTGCAATAGTAAAGCATGAACAGACCTTCTGTGTCCCTAACCCTACATGTCACAAGAAGCAGAAAAAATAAAGGGTCCTGGAGAAAGTCAAGAGGATGTTTGTAGAAATGTTAGAGATGAACTGTATCCAGGACACATGAGACTATATTAGTTATATCATCTTTAAAGTAGAAGTTAATGTCAATTAAGATCATCATGGTAGATCTCAATCAAAGATGATAAGCTTGCTGAAAGAAGTGAAGAATATATATGCTAAGGACGATCATGTATGAAGAAAGAAGGAGAAAATGTAATCAACAACTACAGAGAGTAGATCTGTTTACACCTTGACTGTAGGCTTTTAAGATGCAGAATTAATAGGAAATGAATACCTGATGTTTTATGTCAATTTTAGCAATGGGACAGGACATCAGCAAGAAATAAATGCAGAACGTCTCTGGATGATACCTAGCACCTTGCACAGCCTCACTGCTCAAGCAGCAAAAGTCACTTAGGGCTCTGCCATGATAAACAGATCACTCAGAAGGAAGCTCATAATAGATTATTAGAGATAGAAACGGAACCAGTTCTTTGAAATGACCCCATTTGGCAATCATTTATTGATATATTCTGTAAGACTGCACAGACCAAAAGTAGCATTATTAGTCATGTGAGATTATAGGGTTGCCTCAGGTTGAGTTTCCAATGCTGTGAAGAAACACCATCCAAGGGAAAATTTGTAAAGGAAAATATTTAATTGGGTCTGGTTTACAGTTTCAGAGATTATCATCATAACAAGAATGGAAGAGAGGCATGATACTGAAAAAGAAGCCAAGACTTCTACATTTTCATCCCCAGGCAGCCCAGCAGATACTGCATTGTGTAGAACTTGAACATAGGACCTCCAAGCCCACCCCCATAGTGACACACTTTCTCCAACAAGGCCACACCTGTTCCAATAAAGACACACTTCCTAATAGTGTCACTCCCTGTGGGCCAAGCATTCAAAGACATTAGTCTATGAGGGTCAAATGTATTCAAACAACTGCAAGGGTTATATTGATGTGTTGGTTACTTTTGTGTTGCTGTTATAAACACTGTAAACAAGTCAAAAAATGAAAGAAAGAAACTATATTGGCTATTCGTTCCAGAGATTTAGAGTCCATGATGAAGGACCAAAGACATAGCAACAAGAATAAGTAAGTGCTCACACACCATAGCTTTAAGCAGGAGACAGACAACATGCTGGGAATGCCATCAGTCTTTTGAAACCTAAAGCTCACTCCCAGTGACACACCTTCTAACCCTTCTCAAATAGTTCCACGAATTGTGGCCAATTATATAAACACACTAGCCTACAGGGACCATTCTCACTCAAAGTATCACAACTGGTATAGAAATAGGGCACACAGCTTTCTGAGGAAGGTCATCAGCCATCATACTTATTTCCAAACTCTTATCCATCAAAAGCTCCTGTTCTATCCCCACTGCAGAGATCTGGGAGTATTAAGGAGTAGATCTCACCTAGCAACAAGGTTCCAGACACAAAGGTGAAAATTATCTTAGGTTTGACCATGGCCAAATATGTGAGGGATTACTATAATTTCCTAATTTGAAATGGGAAGACCTGCCACCAAAGTAGGTGATACCATTTCCTGAACCCAAGTTCTGAATGGAATAGGACAAAGAAAGGCAGCAAAGCAGCAGTATTCATTTCTTTCTTCTTCCTGACTGTGTAAATCATATATAACAGCATGTCTCAAGCTCTTGCTAATATGCTTTCAGTAAAATGTAATATATCTTCCTACTGTGAGTCAACATAAAGTACTTCCTTCTTTAAATTACTTGTGTCAGGATATTTCATCACAACAACAGGGAAGGACTGTTAGCTAGAAATCATCCCTCCCTTGGTCTGAACCAGATTTTGATCTGAAGCCTAGTACTGTGGTTTTTTAAAACCACAAACAAATTTTTAAATTTCTAGATCCTTATCTTGATGGAGGAACTATTTTATCACAGCCTTATATTGAAGTTCCACATAGAAGCTGATTTAGTTGAAAAGAGGGAAACTTCAATTTCTTCTAATCTTTCTTCACTGGAAATTGAATGCTCAAATCCAGCTCTCTCTAAACACTATATCACATATCACTACACTCTATATATCTATAATGCCTATCACTATAATATATCACATATCAGTATATTGAAGTACATACATTATAGTTGCAATGTTTGAACCAAAGTAAAAAATATAAAAATCACAAAATTAACATTTTATACTTACCGGTATATTTTAATTTATATTTTCTAGGATTATTAATGTTTTATACTATATATCTAACCTAAATTACACATAGTTCCACCAGTGTTTGAAATATAAGGAAGAGCTAAATATCATTCATTGATATATAATAAATATTTTAAACTATTGTATCATGGGAAATCTTTACTTTTGATACATCATTCAGGAATATATTCATGACATTTTCTCTCACCAAAAGAGACACCTGGATGGTATGGAAATGCAAAAATCAAACCACAACATTCTTTCCAATTCTGACTATTTGAACATTTGGATGAAAGAATGAATCTAAACAGTTTATATTCCAGAGTTTTATACTGAAAATGCAAATCAAAATTTATTTATTGAGATTTTAAATCTAGGGTCCAAATATTTTAGCTATTCCTAATTTCTCAATAGTAGCTATTGAATAGTAAATCTTTATAGATCATGTGTAAATTATTACAATAACTAAGTAAGGTTCCAGGTCTACATGTTGGGTCTTCTTACATGCAATGCTTCATTTTCTTTTCTTTAAGGACTGGGGAGGGCAGGGAATACTTAGTATTCATGAAGCACTGGATTCAATTCTCAGCACTACCATAAAAATCAAACCAAGATAAGAAGGAAAGAACAAAATGAAGAGAGGTAAGAAATGAAGGACAGAAAGAGGAAGACAGGAGAGAGGAGGGTAGAGAGGGGGAAAATAGTAAAGGAAGGAAGGAAGGAAGAGAGAAAATGGCCAAGTTAACCCCATTACCTAGAATAGATTTGAAACTTTAGCATTGCTAGTAAATAGGCAATAAATAGATTAAAAGTAGAAGACATGAATTTACTAAATGCATACAAGTTTAATGTATGTAGCCACAGAAAATATGAAACTCAAAGAAAGACCAGATGATTGAAGAGATTGAAGCAAGGAAGTTGTAGACAAGTTTACAGGGACAATAAATGATTTTAAAGTAAAATAGACATCTAATGGCACATGACAGAGTTGCTCTAGATTTGATGATATTCTTTAGGTAGTGTTTTAGATTTTTTTGTATTACTTTAATGTATACAGCAAGGTCTGATGTTTGTTTAGCCTTTATTGGTATTTTTCTTGAAGAACAATAACAACATGTACAATAACAACATGAAGAAGGACAAGAGAACCAGCTTGGGTCTCTTTGTATAAAGCTGTCGAAGCTCTCATGCAGTTTCTGTCTTGTGATCTCATCTAACTAACCCAAAGACCTCCCACCAAATACCATAAGCCTAAAATTAGAAGATTCATTTTTCAACATATGCACAAACTTTAGAGGATTGATTGGAACCATAGCATTCTGTCATTTCCCACAAATGTGTGTTGGAATCTCAATTCAAAAGCATCAATTACATTTTTAACACTTCCTTATAATACTGACTCAAAAGGCCACTCATATTAAATACGGGTGAGACTCAAAGCATGAACTATCTCTGGGCAAATTCACTTCAGTTGTAAAACTTAAATCAGTACAAATCATCTACATATAAGTGAAACATTGGGTCAAGCAAGGGGCAGACATATATATTCAAAGGGGGATCATAGGAAAGCACATAATGAAAGGCCCCAATCTTCTCAAAACAGAGAAATCACGAACTCTTAAACCTAGAGAATATTGTTCTTGACTTTTGTTATACCTCCAAGGATTTGGTGAGTTAAGACCTCATTTCTTTTCATCTTTTTGTTAGGATTCTATCAAGTACAGTTTTTCTATTCTAGAATCCTTGGTAGGAGTCTTCAGTTTCTAGATCTCGATAATGGTATATTGGTGCTGTTGCCTCACTCTTCCTCTCCCCCCCCCCGTTCTTTTTGTTTTGTTTTTGTTTGTTTTTTAATTATCTTTAATCCTTTTTTTTTTACAGTCCAGCCATTATTCCCCTCCCAGTCTGCCCTTTAACAGCTCCCCATTCCATTTCCCCATCCCCTGTCTGCAAGAGGATGTCCCCACCCCCTACCCAACAATGCCTCCCTACTCCCTGGGGCCTCAAGTCTCTCTAGGGTTAGGTGCTTCTTCTCTCACTGAAGCTAGACCGGGAAATCCTCTGCTGTATATGTGTCAGGAGTCTTGTACCAGCTAGTGTATGCTGCCTGGTTGGTAACTCAGTGTCTGAGAGATCTCAGGGGTCCAGGTTAGTTGAGACTCCTGGTCTTCCTATGGGGTTGCCCTCCTCTGGAACCTCTGCTAGCCTTTTCCTAATTCAATCACAGAGGTCCCCAGCTTCTATCCATTGGTTGAGTGTAAGTATCTCTATCTGTCTTGGTCAGTTGCTTGTTGGGCCTCTCAGAGGGCAGCCGTGCTTGACTTCTTTCTGTCTTCCATCCTGAGCAGGGTGGAAGTATCAGCACATGCTTGGAGATTCTTCCTGGATATTTATCCAGCCTCCACTAGCTGGGCTTTCCAGCCTACAAAATCTGGACAGTCATTTTTTTTTTTCAAAGAAATCTCCCTTCTTCTTTGTATAAATGTTAGGAAAAAGTGAGTAATTTCCATAAGAAGTAAAGAAGCATAAAGAAAACAAATATATCCCAATGAGGAAATTCTTTTCTAAAAAATGCTGCTCCAGAACCCAAACTGGGCTGCTAGACCCAGAGGTGAACAAGGCTGTTGTCTTTTAACTCTAATGTAAGTGGTAACTTCAGCTCATTCAATTGGTGGCAGCTCAACTTCGAAATCCAAAGTAGTTGACTGATTGCAGAAAGGGGAAGCAGATGGCTCAACAAATATAGCTTCTTCCCAAGCTAAAACTTTTTCTTAAATTATGCATCTACTTTTTCTATTACTCTGGGTAGCACTGGCTAACATGCAGGTGTTACCAGTTAAATTATATTTCAATTTCCTGTCAAATTTAGTCAGTAATATATGAAAGTCATCTGGGTAGATGTATGTGTTTGTGCTATATTATTTCCTAAGTTGGTTTTCCATGTAGTGCTGCAGAGCAACATTTCACTCACATGAATACTTTATTTCATTTATACAGGATGTTAACTCTACCTTTCCAGTGAGTTTTCAACACAGTGTATTGCAAAGATAACTCTTGAGCTTAGTTATAGAGAAGATATGATTGTAGATTTGTGATTACAACTGTTGATTGTAAATACCTGCATTCAAAATACTGAAAGTAAATGTGAAAAGAACCATAGATGCCATTGGTAAAAGAATTCTAAGAAACAAATATTCACAGCAACTCTACACAATAACTTACCCACCTTTGCTTGCATGAATCCTGAGATAGACGAATACTTTCTTGCTTAGGTTGGTGTGTCTATCTTTGAGCTATTGTGCTTTTATCCTAGATTTACATAACATGAAGTTGCAATGTAAATAACATATAATAGTTCTTTACCAATTATCCCTTCAGATGTTGGTTAACATGTCATAGCTATGGGACTCATATGAGTCTCCTAGAAGTTAATATCTCAGATCTTCAGGCACTGACTTTTATAAACATTTTTTTATAAAAATTTTATGTGTATATCTATAAATCATGAAATCTTTTATGGTCTGACTTTCTGGGTATAAAAAAGAGCTATTTCCCTTATTTACAATATTATCATTTTACTCACTGTGTTGACACTACCATATGACAATACTTGTGTATTATTATTTTTTGTTTTTGTGAGAGTGGTTTATTTCATTCAATAAAACATATCTAGGTTCACTTATTTCCCCTAAGGACTACAGATTGTTTTCTTCTTTAGGGATGAGTAAAATTCTATTATGTGTATGTACCACATTTTGTTTATCCATTCGTTGCTTGTTGAGCCGTATCTTTTCCATTGTATATAGAACCACGGTAAATGTGAGACTATAGATTCCCATACTTTCCCATTGCTGTGACAAAACACCCAACAAGGAGAAAATTAGGAAAAAATGGGTGTTTTTTGATTACAATACAAAGGGGATACAATTCACCATGCAGAGAAAACATAGCAGCAGGAGCAGATGTCTCCTGGTCACATATCAGCTGAAGTTAGGGAGTAGAGAGTCATGAGCTCTTGTTCTCAGCTCACTTTCCTTTCTTTAAAATCAGTCTAAGACTCTACACCATAGTATGCTAATGAACATTTAGGCTATGTCCTCTTATGTTAATTAACATAAATTAAATAAATATAGATATGTTCAGAGCTTTGTTTTTATGTTCATTCTAAATCCCACCAAATTGATGATTAGCCATCATTAGCAGATATTTCTTCTTCTTCTTCTTCTTCTTCTTCTTCTTCTTCTTCTTCTTCTTCTTCTTCTTCTTCTTCAAATATTGGTTATTTTATTTATTTACATTTCAAATGTTAAGAGAAGGAAGACTAAACTGTACTAGTTTAGTACTAATTTAGAAGTACTAGTTAGAAGGGGGAACAAAATAATCATGGGAGGTAGAGGGCGGGAGGGAATTGGGAGGAAGAGAGGAGGTCAGGAAAAAGGAGGGCAAGATTACGTGTGGGAGGAGACAGGGAAGATGTACAGAGGGTCAAGAAATTGAAAGGAGGTGTGTAGCAATGGGGAATGGTGAACTGGGGGTAGCCACCAAAAAGTCCAAGATGTGAGGAAAGCAAGATACTCCTAGAACCCAACGAGGATGACATTAGTTGAAATACCCATCAAAGGGGAGAGAGAAGTTGTAGAGACTATATCCAGAGGTTAAGCACGGCCCCAGTTGAGGAATGGGGCCAGCTACCCACCTCAAAAATATTAATCCAGAATTGCTACTGTCTAAAGGAAATACAGGAACAAAGAGTGGACCAGAGACTGAAGGAAAGACCATCCAGAGCCTACCCCAAAAAGGTATCTATTCCATATACAGCCAACAAACCCAGATACTATTGCTGATGCCCAGAAGTGCTTGCTGATAGAAGCCTGATATAGCTGTCTCCTGGGAGACTCTGCCAGAGTCTTACCAATACAAATGAGGGTACTTGCAGCTAACCATGAGACTGAGCACATGGAGACCCCAATGGAGGAGCTGAAAGGGTTTGCAATTCCACAGGAAGAACAATAATTCAACCAACCAGACACCCCAGAGCTCTCAGGGACGAAACCACCAACCAAAGAACCATGGATGGACCACCATCCATGGGTCCATCCATGGATGGACCCATGGCTCCAGCTGCATATGTATCAGAGGATGACCTTATCTAGCATCAATGAGAGACCCTTTGTCCTGTGAAGTCTTGATGCTCCAGCATAAGGGAATGCTAGGGCAGTGAGGCAGGAGTGTGTGGATTGATGGGGGAACACCCTCAAAGAAGCAGGGGTATGGGAATGGGATAGGGGTTGGCAGAGGGGAAACTGGAAAGGGGGATAATATTTGAAATGTAAATAAATAAAATAACCAATAAAAACCAATACTTGTGTACTTAAATTCTGTGCTACAGCATAAGCATGGGATGAGGGAATGATACTAAAGCCAAACTAGGTCTGAGTAGTGGGAGGTCCCAGCACGTTTATCAGTCTCAGTATTCTAGAAGCAATAAATCTAAGGGCTTTTGAAGCAGAAATGCCCTGGGAGCTGGTTCCTATATGCTAAGCAAACAGCAATGAGCAAAGTCATCTTTCTGCTAAAACTACCTAAATCTGTTCTTTGTCTGGACTCTGGCTTGGTCCTAGCTTTCAAATTACCCACTAGTGTCTGTGGGAAAGAACATGTAGAGAGACAGAAGAAAACTGTGAATGTCTTGAAATATTTCAGCATTATTGATGGGATGATTTTTGTAAATGATTTCTGTAGATGATTTGTGTAAAAAATGTTTATCGTGTATGACTTTGTGTAGGGAGTAGAATTTCCTTCGAAAATTTTACATTTTTTTCTGACTTATCAATGGTTATGTGAAAATATTAATTTGGAGGCTTTATGTGAATTTCTTGTCTTGAGACCAGGACTGTGAATAGGTCAAAATTTAGGAGGCATACAGTGCCTAGGAAGGATAGTGATGATGACTAAAGAGAGAAGGCAAAGGTCTGTGTCTGGCATGTCACAGTATCAATACTTCAGAGTGTATTTCAGTTACCAATTTACAAAACTGAAATTACATTCAGTGGCATACTGAATGTAAGTGATAAGTGATAAGAATATATCACTTTCTCCCACATCTACAAGTTGACTACACTTCAACAGATCAAAGTAAGACGGCTTGGGTATGACTCTAAGCTAATGTCGTATCATGGCTTCTAATTCTTTCTGTCCCATTGCCTTATGTTGTTTTAACTACCTTCCACTTAGGCAAAATCTAGTGACAATTGTTTTGAAAAAGCTTGCCACATTGATGAGCCTACCAAGATTTACCAGCAACAGAACTTTAAAAAATATTAGCAAATTTGATGTATATTTGCAAAACGGCAAGATAGCTTATATATCCTCTCTCTTGAAAATAATTCTGCATTATTTCATGGAAACATGTTTATATTTAAGTTTGCTGTTTCACTGGGTAAATTCCTACTTTCTCAGGGAACTGAAGGGACAGTATTGGCCCTTTATTCACACGATAATGACTTTTCAAATTTCTATCTTAGTTAATTTGCTGGTTAGAAACTAGCTTACCCGTTACTACTATTAATTTTAAGTTTTCATTTAACAGTATCACAATAGTATATAACAATTGCTTGGTTAGCAATCTATTGTTATAGACCAAGCAATATCCAATATTCTAACTATACATAATAATGAACACTGACTTCTCTCTCACATAAAGTATGTTCATTAGTCCTTGACTTACTATGAGCTATGATGGTCAGGGGTTATATTATTCATGACTACAAACATAAACCTCTTACTATTTGGATATATTTTCCTCTCAATATAAATACCAAGGGCACAGAAGGCCCAAATTCAACCATGCAAGTACATTTCCATTCTTTCTTTCTTTCTTTCTTTCTTTCTTTCTTCCTTTCTTTCTTTCTTTGATATTATGATATTATGACATTGGACAAAGATGCATTGACAATTCCTAATGTGACTAAAAAAATGTTTTCAATGTTCTGGCATGTCTGTTAAGTTTCATATGCTTACAGCACAATAACATCATATTCAACTTAAAGAACTTCTCCTTAGCAAAAATGAAACCCTTAGTGTCCAGAAACCCAACTAGAAAGACATCACAATGGATAAAACAGCATTTGGCTCAGCTTTGCTGGACTTTGTTTTGTTTGTTTGCAGCACAAACAGATGTGCTGGCTCTTGCCACATTTTACTAGTCATGGTTATGCTACCCATGGGGCAGCATAAAGTAGGAAATTGCTCAATTGAGGTTCCTGATTTCAGCTGTTATGTTCACACTCAAGATTAACATTTGTACACTCCAAAGAAAACAGTTTGTATTTATTTATTTTATTGGTTATTTTATTTATTTACATTTCAAATGTTATCACCTCTTCCCAGTTTCCCCTCCACAAACCCCCTGTTTCATCTCCCTACCCCTGCCTCAATGAGGGGGCTCTCCTACCCACCCATTCCCCCCTTAGTGTCCTAGCATTCCCCTATGCTAGGTCATTGAGCCTCCACAGGTCCAAGTGACTCCCCCTACCATTGATGCCTGATAAGCAGGGACTAAACCACCAATCAAAGAGTACACATGGGAAGATCCATGGATATGGCTAGATATGTAGCAAAGAATTGCTTTATCTGGCAAACAGTTCTTATACCAGCAATACAGGAGAGAAATTGGATCTTGAGGCTTAGGTCTCCTGCTCATTTTCCTATACACATATCTGAGACTAGTGAAGGTACTTATACCTCTCTTTTCCTACCTGCATATAATAATAACTGAAATATCTTATTTCTATCTAAAACAGACTCTGACTTCATTTTGTCAGTATGCCCTTTCTGTCTCAAAAAGCAGGCTATTCAATGTTCTTTTCAGTATACCATTTCAAACTCCATTAAGCATATACTTACTAAAGTGTTCCCATTTGCTCTCCAGAAGAAATCAAAATGATATGACTGAATACCTTGCTAAAAACAATTTAATAGATCATGGTATTTTGGGGGTTTACAACTCCAAATTACAGTTCATCATTGCAAAGACATTAGGGTGGCAAGATCTTGAAGGAGAGTGTCACTTTATATACATAGACAATATCAGAGACCAATGAGTTAATGTATGCATGCTAGTATTCAACTGGCTCTCTCTATTTTATACTTCAAGATGCTCTGTGTAGGACAATATTTTGCCCAAAATTAAGATGAGTTTTCCCAAATCAGTTAACTAAATGCAATCTCTCACAGATGAACTAAGATATAGTCAAACTTCAACAATTTCTCACTTGTGACTTCCTTCATCTGTGAGAAATTGGCAATTTATACTAATTATAACATATTTTACTGTGTTTATGTAGGTAAAAAGACTCCCAAGTTTCTCTTGGACTACATTTAGCCTGATATTACTAAAGAATATCCAATGGATCATTCCAAGAGAGCAGCTTGGTTACTCCAGCACTGAGATGCTCTTACAAATATTATATGGGCCCAAGTGAGAACTTTTATGTGGCACTGGGAAATAATCTAACACAAATCAACAACATCTAGGATCTTAGGTGTTTGGGAAACATTCTTTTGTACTGGATTCTAACCAGTATGTTACCAACACAAAATACTTGAGACAACATGGCCCCAGCTCAGGGTAAAGAGAAAGAGAAAGAATTATGTTATGCACATCTAAATCCCTCTGAAAACAAATTATAAATAAGAACTCCTTCCTTGTAGCTGCATGCAACACTGTTTATGTATTTCAAAATAAGCAGTGTGGTTCCTGCTTTTACACAACATTGATGATATCCTTATGCAGAATAAGACACAGTACTTCCTTTCTCTCTCTATAAGAACCTGGGATCTCATGAGAACTGCTTCTGGGCACAATGGGGTTCTTAACACCAAACATGCTTCTCCTAGACGCCTGGACCCACATTCCTCACAGTGTCCTGCTATTGATTCTGCTTCTGGGACTCAAAGGTAAGCATGCCCCAAGAATAGAATCATCTTCCTGCCTCTGAGCTACTCTTACCATTGAAAATAAAAGACTTCAGTTAATTACCTGAACTATCACAGGAGAGAAGGTCAAAACATTGTCTCACATAATAAAGCCAGAATTCTGAGCACTGCCTGAACTGGCATGTGAGGTTATAGCTTTGATACATAGACTATAAATTATTCATCCATAACAGCTTTCCACACATCCCTGCTCTTCTTGACCTTCTCCAGTGAGCTTTAGTTCCTTGTATTTGTGCCAAAAGGGATTACTGATACTCTGCATGGTGCCTGTATGTTCTCAGCTTTCTTTCTTGCTTGCTTGCTTGCTTGCTTGCTTCCTTCCTTCCTTCCTTCCTTCTTTCCTTTCTTTCTTTCTTTCTTTCTTTCTTTCTTTCTTTCTTTCTTTTTTATTGGTTATTTTCTTTATTTACATTTCAAATGACATTCCTCTCCCCAGTTTTCCCTCTGCAAAATCTCTATCCCATCCCCCACTTCCTGCTTCTATGAGGGTGCTCCCACACCCACCCACTTACTCCCACCTCACCACTATAGCATTCCTGTGCATTGGGGCATTGAGCCTCCACAGAACCAAGGGGCTCCCCTCCCATTGATACCAGATAAGGCAGTCCTCTGCTACATAAGCAGCAGGAGCCATGGGTCCCTGCATGTGTACTCTTTGGATGGTGGCTTAGTCCCTGGGGGCTGGGGGGGGGTGTCTCTGGTTTGTTGATATTGCTGTTCTTTCTATAGGGTTGCAAACCCCTTCAGCTTCTTTAGTCCTTCTCCTAGCTCCTCCACTTCAGTCCCTTTGCTCACTCCAATGGTTGGCTGTGAACATTCGCATCTGCATTGGTCAAGCTCTCACAGCACCTCTCTCAGGGGAAAGCTATATCAGGCTCCTGTCAGCAAGCACTTCTAAGCATCAGCAATAGTATCTGGGTTCATTTGGTGTCTGTAGATGGGATGGATACAGGTGGGGCAGTCTCTGGATGGCTTTTCCTACAGTCTCTGCTCCACTCTTTGTCCCGGCATTTACTTTAGACAGGAACAATTCTGTGTTCATATTTTTGAGATGTGTGGGTGGCCCCATCCCTCAAATGGGGCAGTGCCTAACCTCTGGATATGATCTCTACAGGTTCTCCCTTTTGTTGGGTATTTCAGCTATTGTCATCTCCATTGGGTCTTGGGAGCCTCATGCTTTACAGGAATATAGAACTTTCCAGTGGCTACCCCCAGCTCCCCATCCCCTGCTGCTACATACCTCCTTTCAATTTCCTGACCCTTTGTACTTCTCCCCATCTCCTGCCACATCTAATCCTGTTCCTCATTTTCCCCCTCCCCTTTCTCCCTCTCAGGTCCCTCCTTCCCTCTATCGTCCCTAATTATTTTGTTCCCCCTTTTAAGTCGGACTGAAGCATCCACACTTTAGTCCTCCTTTTTTTGAGCTTCATATGGTATGTGAGTTGAATCATGGGTATTTCCAGCTTTTTGCCTAATGTCCACTTATCAGTGAGTACAAACCATGTGTGTTCTTTTGTGACTGGGTTACCTCACTCAGGATGTTATTTTCTAGTTCCATCTATTTGCCTGTGAATTTCATGAAGTTGTTGTTTTTACTAGCTGAGTAGTATTCCATTGTGTAAATGTACCACATTTTCTGTATCCATTCCTCTGTGGAGGGACATCTAGGCTGTTTCCAGCTTCTGGCTATTATAAATATGGCTGCTACGAACATAGTGGAACATGTGTCTTTATTACATGTTGGAGCATCTTCTGGGTATATGCCCAGGAGTGGAATAGCTGGCTCCTCAGGTAGCATTATGTTCATTTTTCTGAGGGTCCACCAAACTGATTTCCAGAGAGGTTGTATCAACTTGCATTCCCACCAGCAATGGAGGAGTGTTCCTCTTTCTCCACATCCCTGTCAACATCTGCTGTCACCTGAGGTTTTGATCTTAGCCATTCTGACTGGTTTGAGGTGGAATCTCAGGGTTGTTTTGATTTGCATTTCCCTGATGACTAAGGATGTTGAACATTTCTTTAGGTGCTTCTCAGCCATTTGAGTTTCCTCAGTTGAGAATTCTCTGTTTAGCTCTCTTCCCCATTTTTTGATAGGGTTATTTGGATCTCTGGAGTCTAGCTTCTTGAAATTCTTTGTATACATTGGATATTAGCCCTCTATTGGATGCAGGGTTGGTAAAGATCTTTTCCCAATCTGTAGGTTGCCTTTTTGTCCTATTTACAGTGTCCTTTGCCTTATAGAAGCCTTATAATTTCATAGGTCCCATCTGCGATTCTTGATCTTAGAGCACAAGCCATTGTTGTTCTGTTCAAGACCATTTCCCCTGTGCCCAAGTGTTCAAGACTCTTCCCCACTTTCTCTTCTATTAGATTCAGTGTATCTGGTTTTATGTGAAGGTCCTTGATCCACTTGGACTTGAGCTTTGTACAGGGAGATAGGAATGGATCAATTTGCAATCTTCTACATGTTGACTGCCAGTTGATCCAGCACCATTTGTTGA
Organism: Rhynchomys soricoides; assembly: GCA_019843965.1. Classification (NCBI taxonomy): domain Eukaryota; kingdom Metazoa; phylum Chordata; class Mammalia; order Rodentia; family Muridae; genus Rhynchomys; species Rhynchomys soricoides. Next base: position 18,400,084 of record JADRCH010000012.1, read on the forward strand.
AGGTGCTGGTTTTTTTCCACTGTATGGTTTTAGCTCCTTTTAATGAACCATCGCTGCATCTCTTAGATGTAGTTTACTTGATCATGGTGAATGATTGTTTGATGTGCTCTTGGCTTCAATTTGTGAGAATTTTATTGAATAGTTTTGCATTGATATTCATAAGAAAAATTGGTCTGACGTTTTCTTTCTTTGTTGGGTCCTTGTGAGGTTTTGGTATCAGTGTAACTGTGGCCTCATAGAATGAACTGGATAAAGTTCATTCTATTTCTGTTTTATGGAATAGTTTGTAGGGTATTGGTATTAGGTCTTTTTTGAAGGTCTGATAGAATTCTGCACTAAATCCATCTGATCCTGGGCTTTTACTGGTTAGGAGAATTTTAATGACTGCTGTTATCTCTTTAGGGGTTATGGGACTATTTCAATGGTTTATGTGATCCTTACTTAACTTTGCTGTTTGGAATCTGTCTAGAAAATTGTCCATTCCATCAAGATTTTCCAATTTTGTTGAGTATAGGCTTTTGTAGTTGGATCTGATGATTTTTTGAATTTCTTCAGATTCTGTTGTTATATCTCCCTTTTTAATCTCTGATTTTGTTTATTTGAATACTGTCTTTGTGCCTTCTGGTTAGTCTGGCTAAGGTTTTATCTATCTTGTTGATTTTCTCAAAGAACCAGCTACTGGTTTTGTTGATTCTTTGTATAGTTCTTTTTGTTTCTACTTGGTTGATTTCAGCCCCGAGTTTGATTGTTTCCTGCCTTCTTCTCTTCTTGGGTGTATCAGCTCCATTTTGTTCTAGAGCTTTCAGGTGTGCTGTTAAGGTGCTAGTATATACTCTCTCCACTTTCTTTCTGGAGGCACTCAGAGCTATGAGTTTTCCTCATACCACTGCTTTCATTGTGTCCCATAAGTTGGGTATGTTGTACTTACATTTTTATTCAATTCTAGGAAGTCTTTAATTTCTTTCTTTATGTCTTCCTTGACCAAGTTATCATTGAATAGAGTGTTTTTCAGCCTCCATGTGTATGTGGGCTTTCTGACATTTTTGTTGCTATTGAAGGCAGCTTTAATTTGTAATGATCTGATAGGAGGCATGGGATTATTTCTATTTCCTTATATCTGTTCAGGTTTGTTTTGTGACCAATTATATAGTCAATTTTGGAGAAGTTCCCATGAGGTGCTGAGAAGAAGGTATATTCTTTTGATTTAGGATGAAATTTTCTATAAATATCTGATAAATTCATTTGATTCATAACTTCTGTTAGTTTCATAGTGTCTCTAATTAGTTTGTGTTTCCAAGTTCAGTCCATTGATGATTGTGGGGTGTTGAAGTCTCCTACTATTATTGTGTGAGGTATAATCTGTGCTGTGAGCTTTTGTAAAGTTTCTTTTATGAATGTGGATGCCCTTGCATTTGGAGCATAGATGTTCAGAATTGAAAGTTCTTGATAGATTTTTCCTGTGATGCGTATGAAGTGTCCTTCCTTATCTTTTTTGATGACTTTTGGTTGAAAGTTGAATTTTTATCCATATTAGAATGGCTACTCCAGCCTGTTTCTTGGAACGATGTGCCTGGAAAATTGTTTTCTAGCCCTTTACTCTGAGGTAGTGTTTGTCTTTAATACTCAGGTGCATTTCCTGTATTCAGCAAAATGCTGTGTCTTGCTTATGTATAGAGTCTGTTAGTCTATGCTTTTTTACGAGAGAATTGAGTCCACTGATCTTATGAGATATTAAGGAATAGTGATTGTTGCTTCCTGTTATTTTCAATGTTATTTTTATGGTTATGTGTCTATCTCTTTTGGATTTGTTGAAAGATTACTTTCTTGATTTTTCTAGGGTGTGGTTTCCCTCCTTGTGTTTGTGTTTTCCATTTATTACCTTTTTTATGGCATGTTTGTGAAAAGCTATTGTGTAAATTTGGTTTTGTCATAGATTATCTTGGTTTCACCATGTATGGTAATTGAGAGTTTATTTGGGTATAGCAGCCAGGTCTGGCAGTTGTGTTCTCTTAGAGTCTATATGTGATCTGTCCCAGATCTTCTAGCTTTCATATTCTCTGCTGGAGAATTCTGATAGGTCTCCCCCTTTATTTTTTACTTGATCTCTTTTCCTTACTGCTTTTAATATTTGTTCCTCATTTTGTGCATTTGGTGTTTTGACTATTATGTGATGGTAAAGAATTTCTTTTCTGCTCCAATCTATTTGGAGTTCTTTAGGCTTCTTGAATGTTTATGCTCATCTCTTTCCTTAGGTTAGGGAAGTTTTATTCTATAATTTTGTTGTTATTACTGGCCCTTTAATTTGGGAATAGTCATTCTCTTCTCTACCTATTATTCTTACATTTGGTCTTCTCATTATGTCCTGGATTTCCTGGATGTTTTGGGTTAGGAGCTTTTTGCATTTTGCATTTTCTTTTACTGTTGTGTCAATGTTTTCTATGATATCTTCTGTTCTTGAGATTTTCCTATCTCTTGTATTCTGTTGGTGATGCTTGCATCTATGACTCCTGATCTCTTTCTTAGGTTTTCTAACTCCAGGGTTGTCTCCTTTTGTGATTTCTTTATTGTTTTATTTTCATTTTTAGATCCTGGATAGTTTTGTTCATTTCCTTTGCTTGTGTAATTGTGTTTTCCTGAAATTCTTTAACTGATTCTTGAGTTTCCACTTTAAGGGCTTCTAGCTTTTTTCCTGTGTTCTTGAATATATTTTTTAAGAGAGTTATTTATTTCCTTCTTCTATCATCATCATGATAAGTGATTTTAAATCTGAGTCTTGCTTTTCTGGTGTGTTGGGGTATCCAGGGCTCAATGTGGTGTGAGAACCAGGTTCTGATTATGCCATGTTGCCTTTGTTTCTGTTCTTTATGTTCTTGCCCTTGCCTTTCACCATCTGGTTATCTCTGGTGTTAGTGGGGCTTGCTCTCACTGACTGTGTCTTGTCCCTCTTACAAGCCTCTGCCTTAGTACTCCTTGGAGATTAGATCTCTCTGAGACAAATTTGGTTTTGGAGAACTGTGGTACAAGGTCAGCTCTTAGGTGTAGACAGAAACCAGAAGATTCCTGTTATCAGTGGTTTCTTGGTTCCTGTGTCCTGATGGCTCTGTGAGTGTCCATCTTGATCGAGGAAGTTGAACAAAACTGGTGGTCTTGCCTGTGCTTGAAGGTGTTTAGGCACTCCTGGAAGACCTGCTCTTCCCTGGCACTATTGGGGTATGGAGCCCTGTGTCACAGGACCTCGGCTGCAGAAGGAAAATGGAAGTCCACTGTAGCACCAAATGCGCTGGGTGGAAAGAAGCCCCACATGTCTGTCCTGGGCACTGGGGCTCTGGGTCAGACAGGAAACATGTGGGAAGTGGCCTCGCATCTTCCCACACAGTCCAACAAGCAAGTGCAGGCTGTGGGAGGCCTTTGTGGGCCCTGCCCGTGGGTGGGGGAGGGGGATACGCAGCAGCTGTCTCTGTGGGTTTTCTAGCCCAGGGCACAGCAGTTGCCACAGTGTACCCGCAGACAGGCTAGTTGGAGCGCAGCTGTGGCTCCCGCTGGGACCTGGTCTCGGCGGCTTGGGGCCCTGGGCTATATGCTTGGGCTTGGGTGAATGGGTACCATTTGGGAGTGCTGGGAAGCCCTAAGCTAGAGATTAGATGAGGCATCTTAATCGAGGGCTGGATCCCTCGCTTCCCATGATGGATCCAGATGAAGAGACAGTCCATAATTCTAAGATGTTTATTTCCATCATGTGGAGAGTTGTGTGGATGGAATTGTATCCCCGCCCCTCTGGGAGAGGCGTGGCAGATATAGTAACTGGGAAGGGGTGTGGCTAAGCCTCTAGCTTAACATTGGGATGGCTTGGCACCATGTGACCATGCCTCTACCTGAGGAGGGGTAGTATGTGACCAGAGCCAAAAGCCTCCCAGAAGCGTTGGCATAATGTTTCTGGTCCCTTGCGGATTTTGCTGGGTCACCCAGAGTTTAGGCCTGTGTTCAACTGGGTGCCAGACTGCCTGTCACAGATCACTGCTCCACAGTCCACTCTTCAGTCCCTGCGTCCTGAGGGTTCTGTGTGGGTCCCTCTGAGCAGAGGTTTTGGTCTTACCCCAGCTCACAAGTGTGTCCTCATTCTTGGGAGGCTAGCTCTTTCCCTGAGTTATTTGGGTATAGAGGCGTGTGGCACAAGCCAGAATCATCAACTCAAACGCCTTTCTGGTATTTTTTAATGGATCTATTCATTTATTATTTTAAGGCCTCTATAATCTTTATAATGTTATTTAAGGTCATTGTCTTGTGTTTTATTTGTGTTATTACATCCAGGACTGGCTGTCTTGGGATATCTGTGCTTTGGAGATGTCATATTGCCCTGGCTTTTGTTGACTGTGTTCTTGAAAAGTCTTGTAGCCATCTGGATGGACTGGCTGTCTTGGGATATCTGTGCTTTGGAGATGTCATATTGCCCTGGCTTTTGTTGACTGTGTTCTTGAAAAGTCTTGTAGCCATCTGGATGTTTTTGGTCTTGGTTGTTCTTACTGTAGTAGGTACTAGGAAGGGTGTGAACATCAATGGTTCTGATGTGACAGGCCTCTGATGGATATCCTTTGGCTGTATCCTTATGTCTGGTCTATATGGTTCAGGAGCTGCAAGGCTGATAAATGTGGCCATAGAGGTAACAGAAGAAGAGAGGTCTTCCTGGGCCAGTAGGCTCCTCACGGGAGCTTGGCTAGGCCCAGAGTGCTCAGAGATCATGGAAGATTAGTGTTCTAAAGGAAACTTACTTGTATTACTCAGGAGTCTGAAGAAGGTGGAGGACACGTGGTGGGGAAATAATGGTCCTCCTGGGCTAGCAGGCTTCTCAAGAGCACTTGGCTTGGCCCAGAGGGCTCAGAGATCAGGGAAGATGGGTGGGGGAAGTGAAGCTAACCTGTATGGTTCAGAAGTTGCAGGTCTGATAAAGGTAGGGGTAGGGGTGACAAAAGAATGGAGGACCCCTGGGATATTAGGTGCTCAAGGCAACTCAGTGTGTCCAGTGTGGGTCAGAGAGCAGGCAAGATAGGTGGGGAAAGGGAAACTTACCTGTATGGTTCATAATCTGTAGCGCTGGTGAAGATCGGGGAGAGGTGGCAGTAGAATGGAGGTCTCCCTGAGATAGCACCTTCTCAGAACAGCTTGGCTTGTTCCAGAGGGCTGACTCAGAAAGCATCAAAGATGGAAGGGTGAAAGAAAGCTTACCTGTATGGCTCAGGATCTGCTTGTCTGATGAAGTTAGGGGGAAAGGTGGATGGAGAATGGACATCCTCCTAGGACAGCAGGTTGCTCAGGGCTAATGATCATTTTTCTTATGATTTAGCTGTATTAGAATATTCAAGGATTGGTGTAATAGAATAGACCTTCTTTTTTGTAGCCCTAATGGGTCTTTGGATTTTAGCATGATTATAATTTATTTTACAGCTAACATCCACATAAAAGTGAGTACAAATTATGTTTTTCTTTTTATTTATGAGTTACCTTAATCAGGATTTATTTTGTAGTTTCATCCATTCCTTTAATCCGTTGATTTACTTTTTAAGGACCTCTATCATTTTTATAAAGTTAGATTTATGATCATTTTTATGCTTTAGAAATATTGCAATGTTCAGGGAAGTGTGTAGTAAGATAGGTGGACTCTGGTGATGCCATATTGCTGTAGCTGTTGTTCATTATGTTCTAACACTGGTGTATTGCCATCTGCATTTAGGATCAACATCACTTTAGGAGCCAATTTCTCAGTTAATTTCTGTTGGATGATGATTTGTTCTTTGTTTTTGTTTTGTTTTTGGTCTTCTGGTCTTTGTCATCTATATTCCTGGTGTTCACCTTGACCTTTGTTCAAGCAGGGAGTCTCAGTTAGAAAGGGGACTAGATTTCTGGTAGTTAGCATGGCATCTGGTCCATCCTTGTTCTTCTGTCTGGCATGGTCTGTACTCACTATACATTATCTATCTATGGAAGGGCAGGGTATGGCAACAGGGAGCAGGTAGAAGATGTATTATCACAAACTTGGTCCTTTTTACCCTGAAAGGAGGTTTTTGGTGGGTTCAAATGGCAGGTGGGGATCATATCTTGTCTTCCTTGTGTGGCATGCACTCAGACAGTCATGATCTGTCCTAGTAACAAAATATATATGGAAAAGGAAGGTGGACAGCAGGATGTGTCAGTGTCTTGTGCCATGAGTACCTTCCAGAGTAGGAGAGTTAATACAGCAGGTATGGCTTTTACCTATTCTGGCTGTCATGGCATTCACCTGAGCAATGAATATCTTCATGAATAGCAGGAGTGTGGGGCTACGGGGTGGTGTGGAAGTGTAGGTGTGTGCTGGTGCCAGGACCCAGTCCAACCTGGAATGAATTGAAGTGGGACATATCATTGGACATAAAGGCAGCATGGAAGACTAATGGTCTCTGGTCTTCTATCTCTCTAACTATACTGGATTGTGGCTCATAACTTTTAAAAAAATTCTAAAACCTTTCTTGCTTATTTTGTATTTAAATACCACTTGCTTGGGTGATTATTACCTGGTGGCTAGCAGCAGAGATTGGAGAAAATTGTAAAGCTGTTGCTTTCTACTCTGTCCAGGCAGCCACACTCTGGCTGGACCCAACTGTCTGTCACAATCAGCTCCATAAGCATTCAAGGATGCTTACATGCATACATATATCACACACATACATATAGACAAACAAATATACACATTTGGATGAATGGATGGATGAATGGATGAGACAGAGCTCCCCAAGGCAAACCATCCAACAACACATGGAAGCAGAGGCCAAGTGCTGGTCAAGGTGTCAGAAGTTTCAGTCATTTTGTTCTGAAAGGAGGGAATTGGAGGGGTCAGATTGGAAATTGGTATCTTACCTGTTCTGGCTTGTGTACCCTGAACATGAGCAGTGGATCTCTGCCAAAATAGGGGAAGGTACATGGACTGGAGTGACAGTGGCTTGGGTAATGGCTTTAAAACTAAAGGAGTGGGAAGTTCAGACTATAGGTAGGGTTCTTGCCTTTTGCAAGTGGTATGGCCAGCACTTGAACAGTGAATGTTCACCTGAGTAGTGGAACTGGGGGCAGGGTAAAGTGAATAAGGAGTTGTAGATTAATTTTAAGTGTGATAAGCTTGTGTCTTTGGGCTTTAAATCAAGGAGTGGGAATGTAAGGGTTCAGGCAGCGGATGAGGCTCTTACCTGTTCTGGCTGGAGGTTTTATTTCTTAGTTAAGATGCATGTTATTAGGACCTATCTATGGCATGATCACTCTACCTGATAAAGCAAACACCATCATACAGATCTTGTAATCAAATGTATACCTCATTATACTTAAGCACTTACATTAATATCTCATTGATGTAAAAGAGTCATACAATCACATCCAACACTAGTATAATAGACTTTCCCTAGGCCACATTCACAGAAAATAAAATAGAAGCAGATACTGGTGAAGCATGATAATTCAAAATAAAATTAAGGCTTCAGTCATAATCCTGCCAAGTTCCAAGTGTCTCTGTTATTCAATTTTCTCTTTTGTTCTATATTCTTGTATTGAAATGCCCAAGTTAGAAGAACTATGCTTGTGAACATGTTGAGCTCTAGTGAGTAACATGTGTTTTGGGTTTTTTAAATCACAAACTTCAGGAGCCTGTGGTTTTTCATCATGATGAGCACTAACTGATTTCTTCTGCAGGAGCAGCTATGGAAGAGCTGAAGGTGATCCAGCCTGAGAGATCGGTTTCTGTTGTTGCTGGAGAGTCAGCCACTCTGAATTGCACAGTGACATCTCTCTTACCTGTAGGGCCCATCAAGTGGTTCAGGGGTGTAGGACAAAGTAGACACTTGATATTTAGTTTCCCAGGAAAACAGTTCTCCAGAGTAACAAATGTTTCAGATACTTCAAAGAGAAACAACCTGGACTTTTCCATCCGCATCAGTAATGTCACTCCTGCTGATGTGGGTACCTACTACTGTGTGAAGTTCCAGATAGATGTAGTAAAATCTGCCATTGAGATTCACTCTGAAGGCGGCACTGAGTTGGTAGTACTTGGTAAGTACTTTATCCTTTTTATCCTTCATTTCTCCTATAGGTGAAATAGTGTCCAATACTCTGTGAACAAGAAGTAAGAGGCAAGTGTAGAAGGGACCTTAATATAAAAAGGTTCACTTTACTTCAATTCTGGAACAAGGAAGCTAAGAAAATAGGACATGCTATATACTAGAGGTTTCCCCTCCTGGAAAATGGGTGTAAATTCATACATTTGGCTGCCTGCCCCACCAAACTATTCTTTCTCAATCTATCTAAGATTAGTAGTTGGCTTTTGTCAGTTGGATTACAATGTGTGCTTGTGTGCTGGCCTCTGAATTTATATCAAATGAATAAGTTCACAATGTATGATATCCACTGTTATGTTATCAAACCAGGAAGATGTGAGAGAATATTTTTTCAATAATGTGTCCTTAGTACAAACTAGTTATTTTCTTCCCTGTTTTTCATCATTGTCCCTGAACTTCCGACTAAGTAATGTTACTGTATCCATTTCTATGTTTGTAATTATTTTCATAAATGCTCAAATCATCTGTATACCTTGTAAATTTTATGTCTAAGTTATCATAAATCTTGACTTTCTAACACCATTAGGTTCCTGCTTACTGGTTCTCTTTGTTTTTGTGTTCTTATTTTGCTATCCAGACACTTCACTTTCTTTACTGCTTTCCCATACTTTCCCTTTCCTCTTTTCATAATTTCAATGAAGATTGCATAGCTTTTGTCAAATAGTATAGTACAGTGAATGAAGTACAGTACAGTCTTTCCTGATCATCAAAGTCCAGACAAGAAGGGGTCCAAATTGTCAGAGTCATGAGAATCAGATTTACTGAAAAATCAGGGTGCAGTGATGGGAAGACAGATGACATAGGAGAGTATCCTCAGGAGACCAAACAATGTTCAAGGTCAGAAACTGGACCACCAGGACACTGGAGATATGTGACCCCTTATTCATTGTCTTGACTTACCTTCTGAACCACAAAGAATAAAATAATAAATGCCTTTTGTGTGAAGTCACAAACTTTACATGATGCTATTATGTCAAACTTAAAATTTATATAATTCAGGGGCTGGAGAGGGGTTTATGGATCAAGAAAGCTTCTGTTTTTTTTTACAGAGGACAGATTATATTATATATAATATGATATAAAATGTATTATAATATATTTTAATTGGTAACTTTAAAAAAACTTTCTTATTTCCTTCTTGCATGACATAATTCAATTATAAAATCTTAAGCATCTAATATATGTGATGGCTAATTTAGCCTCCATGTCCCCCCTTATTTCTAATCTTGACATCTTGTCTAGGGTCACTACTCCTGATTCTTGGGCATTTCCATTGATATTTTTCAACATCATTCCCCACATATCCCCAAATTCCAGTCTTTCTTCCTATATACCCCTAGCTTTATCTACAACCACAGGATTCTTCCTGTTCCCATACTCACACTCGCACCCCCAGGACTCCTGCATCTATTCTGTTTCCCAATCCCAGGCAGATTCATGGTTCACCCTATGAGCCCTCCTTTCTACTTAGCATATCTGGTTATTTAGAGTGTAGCATGATTATAATTTATTTTACAGCTAACATCCACTTATAAGCGAGTATGTTCTATGTCTATCTACGTCTGGGTTTCCTCAATCAGAATTTTTTTTTAGTTCCTTCCATTATATTTCATTCATTAATTTTCTCTTTAAGGACCTCTATCATTTTCATAAAGTTGGGTTTATAATCATTTTATGCTTTAGCAATATTGGAATATACAAGGAAGTGTGTAGTAAGATAGGTGAACTCTAATGATGCCATATTGCTATGGCTGTTGTTGATTGTGTTCTTAAACTGGAATCTTGCCATCTGCATTTAGGATAAATATCAGTCTAGAAGCCAATTTCTGAGCTTGGTGTTGTTGGATAGTGTTTTATTCTTTGCTTTTGTTTTGTCTTTGGTCTTCTGGTCTTTCTGGTCTATATTCCTGGTGTCCAGTTTGACCTCGTTCAAGCAGGGAGTTTCAGTTAGAGATGGGGACAAGATTTCTGGTAGTTAGCATGACTGTCTTAGTCAGGGTTTCTATTCCTGCTCAAATATCATGACCAAGAAGCGAGTTGGGGAGGAAAGGGTTTATTGAGCTTACACTTCCATGCTGCTGTTCATCATGATAGGAAGTCAGGACTGGAACTCAAGCAGGTCAAGGAGCAGGAGCTGATGCAAAGGCCATGGAGGAATGCTGCTTACTGTCTTGCTTCTCCTGGCTTGCTCAGCTTGTTTTCTTACAAAACCCAAGACTACCAGCTCACAGATGGTACCACTCACAAGGGGCCCTCCCCCCTTGATCACTAATTGAGAAAATGCCTTACTGCTGAATCTCATGGAGGCATTTTTTCAACTGAAAATCCTTTCTCTGTGATACCTTCAGCTTGTGTCAAGTTGACACACAAACTAGCCAGTACAATGGCATTTGGTCCATCTTTGTTCTTCTGTCTGGTATGGTCTGTACTCACTATACATTATCTATCTATGGAAGGGAAGGGTATGGCAACAGGGAGCAGGTAGAAGATGTAGTATCAGAAACTTGGTCCTTTTTACCCTGAAAGGAGGTTTTTGGTGGGTTCAAATGGCAGGTGGGGATCATATCTTGTCTTCCTTGTGTGGCATGCACTCAGACAGTCATGATCTGTCCTAGTAACAAAATATATATGGAAAAGGAAGGTGGACAGCAGGATGTGTCAGTGTCTTGTGCCATGAGTACCTTCCAGAGTAGGAGAGTTAATACAGCAGGTATGGCTTTTACCTATTCTGGCTGTCATGGCATTCACCTGAGCAATGAATATCTTCATGAATAGCAGGAGTGTGGGGCTACGGGGTGGTGTGGAAGTGTAGGTGTGTGTTGGTGTCAGGACACAACCCACCCTGGAATGATTTGAAATTGGACACATCATTGGTAGTAGAGGCAGCTTGGAAGACAGATGGTCTCCAGCCTTTTATCTCTCTAACTATACTGGATTGTTGCTTATAACTTCTAAAAAATTCTAAAACCTTTCTTGCTTATTCTGTGTTTAAAAACTACTGGCTTGGACGATTAATATGCTATTGGCTAGACATGGGGAATTGAATGAATATTTTATTGCTATTGCTCTCTACTCTGTCCAGGCAGCAAGAAGCCTCTTTGATGAAGCTTGTTAACTCTCTGTGAGCCAGAGAAGAAGGAAAGGAAATGAATTATATTGCTTTATATAGGCAAATATGTGTATATATATATATATATATATATATATATATATATATATGAATTGATGTATCTATATTGCTACGTATCTACGTATCTACATATAAATATATCTGTATATCTACGTATCTATATATCTACATATCTATGTATCTATGTATGGCCATATATCTATATCTCTATATCTTTATATCACTATGCCTATATACCTATACCTCTATACCTCTATATCATTCATATATATATATATATATATATATATATATATATATATACACACACACACACACACACTCACACTATGGCTGAGCCCAAATGTCTGTCACAATTAGCTCTACAAGCATTCATGCATGCATACATATATCTACACACAAACTTAGACAAAAAGACATACACATTTGGATGGATGGATGGATAGATGGATGGATGATGGATGGATGGAAGAATGAATGAATGGATGGGGCAGAACTCCTCGATGCAAACCATCCAACAACATATGGAAGCAGAGGCCAAGTGCTGGTCAAGGTGTCAGGATTTACAGTCATTTAGTTCTGAATGGAGGGAGCAGAAGGGTTCAGACTGCAGATGGGGTTCTTACCTCTTCTTGCTTGTGTGCCCTGAACATGAGCAGTAGATCTTGGCCCAAATAGGGGGAGGTACATGAAATTGGGCAAGGGCATTGTGTAGGGGAAGGTGTTAGTGGCTTGGGTAATGGCTTTAAAACCAAAAGAGTGGGAAGTTCAAACAGTAGGTAGGGTTCTTGCCTTTTGTGAGTGGTATGGCCAGCACCTGAACAGTGAATGTTCACCTGAGTAGTGGAACTGTGAGCAGAGTAAAGTGGATAGGGAGTTATAGATTCATTTTAGGTGTGATAAGCTTGTGTCTTTGGGCATTAAATCAAGGAGTGGGAATGTAAGGGTTCAGGCAGCGGATGAGGCTCTTACCTGTTCTGGCTGGAGGTTTTATTTCTTAGTTAAGATGCATATTATTAGGACCTATCTATGGCATGATCACTCTACCTGATAAAGCAAACACCATCATATGGATCTTGTAATCAAATGTATAACTCATTATACTTAAGCACTTATATTAATATCTCATTGGTGTAAAAAAGTCACACAATCACATCCAACACTAGTATAATAGACTTTCCCTAGTCCACTTTCACAGAAAATAAAATAGAAGCAGATACTGATGAAGCCTGATAATTCCAAACAAAATTAAGGCTTCAATCAGAATTCTGCCAAGTTCCAAGTGTCTCTGTTATTCAATTTCCTCTTCTGTACTATATTCGTGTATTGAAATGCCCAAGTTAGAGGAACTATGCTCATGAACATGCTGAGCTCTAGTGAGTAACATGTGTTTTGGGTTTTTTAAATCACAAACTTCAGGAGCCTGTGGCTTTTCATCATGATGGGCACTAACTGATTTCTTCTGCAGGAGCAGCTATGGAAGAGCTGAAGGTGATCCAGCCTGAGAGATCGGTTTCTGTTGTTGCTGGAGAGTCAGCCACTCTGAATTGCACAGTGACATCTCTCTTACCTGTAGGGCCCATCAAGTGGTTCAGGGGTGTAGGACAAAGTAGACACTTGATATTTAGTTTCACAGGAGAACGGTTCCCCAGAGTAACAAGTGTTTCAGATACTTCAAAGAGAAACAACCTGGACTTTTCCATCCGCATCAGTAATGTCACTCCTGCTGATGTGGGTACCTACTACTGTGTGAAGTTCCAGATAGATGTAGTAAAATCTGCCATTGAGATTCACTCTGAAGGCGGCACTGAGTTGGTAGTACTTGGTAAGTACTACATTTACCTTTTAATCCTTCATTTCTTCTACAGGTTGAAATATAAGTTGTCAAGACTCTGTGAACAACTATTAAGAAACACGTATTAAAGCGATCCTAATATACAAAACTTCACTTCACCTTATATCTTGTCCAAGAAACCTGAGAAGAAGAGCGGACATGCTATGTGTTAGAGGTCTCCCCTTCCGTGAAATTCATATGTTTGTCTGCATGCCCCACGGACTTTATATTTCTCAAACTATCTCAGATTATTGGCTGCAGTAAGACCATTAAAAAGATAACTTCCCTATCCGGTGACAGGGTCAGACCAGGCCTGTCATCTACATAGTATACTTTCATATCTGAATAAGTCTTCTCTTTCTGCCCAACCTGGGGCTAGACATGCCAGATTCAACTCTAGATATCTATACAGACAGCAGTTAGCTTTCATGTAGGAACATTTTATTGAAGTTGTATGTCTCCTCCTTCCCAAGATGAAAAGTACATTACAGCAGAAAGATCCAGGCCAGTGTGTGTTTCCTCACTTCCTCTTCATTCACAACACATAGAAAATTCCAGAGATGCCCACATTCTCTGTGGAATCTCATCCCTGATTTAGATGTAGGCAACAAGCCTAGCCTTTGACATGGGACTGTCAGATAGAATTTGTATCAGAAGCCTATTCACACAGGAACTGAAGGTTTGAGACAATGTTGACTTGCTACCTGGAGGAAGCCTCCATGTGCATCATATTCAATCACCAGCCAAGGCAGCCAGATGCTCAGTTTGAATTTCCTGACAGAAACAAGAAATTTTCTATCTAGGTCTTGATTTTGAGAATTTTACAGCATGAAGGACAGTCACATTATCCAGCCCAATCTTGGTAGAGAAGTGAGACATGTATGCCAGTGCCCTATCCATGAGCACACACCCAGTTAGTATTGAGATCTGTAATGGAATCCACTTCTCATTCCTGCCCAACTTCTTACTGTCCAAGCCAGAGGTACCATCTCTACTTAGGTGCCTGATGCACAAGAGATGTTGAATCAGAATTTCATGAACTCACACAGCATTTTCATTCATCACCAACTCCAAGTTTCAAGATTTTCCTCAAACTCAGATCCCAATATGTAATAATTATCAGAAAGCCACCCAAATGTCAACAATACTCTCACTTCATATTGTATGTGAGATTCTTCCCTATTAGAAACAATAGTGCAGCAGGTAGAGATACCATATTTCAGATTTTAGACCATGAATATTTCATGTGTTTTTATTTTTGGCTACTAAAAGAGTAATCAGTCATTAGTGATTTGCAGCTACATGTTCAGAGTAGACCTACTCCTGTATTTACCACCCTGGCCAAAAAAAAAAAAAAGACAAAACAAAAAATGCCCTCTCTGTAGGAAAGCTGTGACACTTGCGGGGGTATTAGTTCATAAGGATGCTACCATTTTCCCACTTGGGTGTGGTGTTGCAAATCTTCTCATAACCTTTCGTTAAAGAGAGACAAGGAGAATGGGTTCACCCTGAATTCATATATATCATAAACAAGGACAACGAAGTTCTAGAAAATGTAATGTATAGGAAACCCCAACCAGCAAGTGACTGAGGTAAGATGCAGTCTATATCTTCCAGTGATAATAGTGTCATCTGCCATGTCATTTGTTATAAGGATGCTTTTAATGATGATGATGGCAGACAGAGGAGTAACAAATAGCAATTGCTATATGTCATATCTCTGTTATGTTTTTTCTCCATAAGCATGTTCTATAAAACTGAGGTCACTTTTTCCCTTTAGAGAAGACCCTGAGCTTCATAGAAGGATCTGACATGTGAACAGGTAATGATGAAAAACGTGTTGACTACAACCTCTGCATCATAGTAACACAACACAGATGCTTTTCTTTCTACATAACTTATTCTATGAGCAGCAGGCACAGAACAGAACTGCCAATTGTTTCTAGAATTGAAAATGTGAAGAACAAATGAATCAGGATATGTAGGAATCGTTCCCCTGAAGCAAAGGCCTCTTTCTGCCCAAAGCTACCTGGAGCTGGGATCTAGCAAAGAATTCCCCAAGTTGGGTTCTTACAGTAGAAATAGAGCAATGTCAGTGGGATGGCTCTAGCAGAGGACAGCAGCTTTCTTTTGGGAAATGAATGTTTAGACCTCTGAAATATAGTAAGGAATAAAAGATGGTTTTTGTTTCAGCCTCACTGTCTTTATCTATAATGAGATGATGATCACAAATCGTTCAGAGGGAATGTCTGGGCCTCTCTATATTACCCAATACAACAGCATGTCAAAGCACAGGTAGTATATCATGGTTGTTAAACCTGACCCTTAGTTTTCCTTCTGTAGAATGAGGATACCTGTGCCCATTTTGAGATAGCTATGACTACCCAGAGAAACAGTGAGTGTCTGGCATCAGGAGGCCATGGCGTGAGAAATCTTCCTCTTTGTACAATACTCAGTTTCCTTTGTTGTGATAACTACTGCCATGGCCAATGGTATGTGTTCCTTGAGAAAATAGAAAACATGCATGTATTATTGGCTGTTAGTGTCAGGGTCATTAGGAGCAGCAGAATTTTAGCGGTCTTCACAAAAGAGGACAGAATCTAAATGCCTTGCTATGCATCCCAGCTCTGTTACACTTTGACATGTATCCAGGACAGGATCTTCAACATAGGGTACTCCCTCCCTGCCACCACACAATATACACTTGCTCTAATGGAGGAGTAAAGTCATACAGCATACTTAGAGAAGCCGCTGATTGTTAGGAAATGTTATATTACTGGAAGTTTGTTCCTATTGGGTCATGTGATCTTCGACATTCCATTTTCCCTCTGTAGGCGTTTGGTTCATTGACATGAAGTTAACCTCTTCATCTGACTACTTTTGGAATTTCCTTGGAAACTGAGAGAAGTTCCAGGTCCATGTTACTTTTGTTGTTCTAATATGGGTCTTGGTATCTGAAATATCATATACACTATTTGAGGCAAAAGGAGATATTTGGGATTATTCCCTTGATAGAGGTGTGAGCACACCAAGTTGAGACATGAGAAGCCCTCATGCCTCAGAAAAGCAAGGACCATCCTGTTGCACATAGCCCGCTAAAATCTGTGTAATGTGCTAGAGACATCTTTTAGTGAATACATCCAAGTTTCCTAAGGTTCAAACAATTGAGAGCCTTCTTCAACTCTAATCTCAGGGTGAATCTTTCCTATATTGCATGCATCTGCATTAGAACAATTTCTGGGGCCAGAAATTTCTCCCCTTTACTCAGAAATGTATGTTAATGATACAGAAGGTCAACAACAGCTCTGTGTTTCTCCTATCTCATGGTCATGTGCTCTATATAATTATTCCACCTGGAGGAAGTGATTATATTGTGAAAGCCACTGGGGAATTTAGTGAGTATATTACTAAGAAAAAGGAGGATGTCAAGGTATAGAAGATTCTGCTCTTTAGGTGGGATTTTCATGGTAGTGCCAGAAACAAAACAGAGACACACTATATTGTTTCTGAGTGCCTTTTCCTACACACAGATGGCAAAAATGTATAAGCATGTGATCCTAAAAGTAGTAACAAGGGCAGTAATGAGGATGATTTTTATGTATATACTTAGCCATGAAATACTACCTTCATTCTTCATTTTCTTCTGTATAGGCTGAGGGTTTTATTACTATTATTATTGTTGTTGTTGTTATATATGTTTATACAGTTTAGTCATTATAGTGTACCTCCTGGTCCACCCTCTCACAGTTCCTCATCCTATTCACCCTCCCCTGTCTCCAACATTATTGACCATCCTCATTCCCCCATCCCACCAGGCCTCCCCATTCCCTGTGGCCTTAAGTCTCTCAAAGGTTAAGTGAATCTTCTTTCACTGAATCCAGATGAGGTTGTCTTCCACTGTATATGTGTCAGAGGCCTCGTATCAACTAGTGTATTATGCCTGGTTGGTGGTTGGTCTGAGAGAACTTGGGGGTCCAGGTTAGTTGAGACTGATGGTCTTCCTGTGGGGTTGCCCTCCTCCTCAGCTTCTTCCAGCCTTGCCCTAAATCAACCACTTGGGTCTCCAGCTTCTATCCATTATATAGGTGTAAGTATTTGCATCTGACTCTTTCATTTGCTTGTTCTGCCTCTCAGAGGGCAGCCATACTAGATTCCTTTCTGTAAGCACACCATAGCAGCAGTAATCTTGTCAGGCCTTTAAGCCTCCCTTGAGCTGGATTCCAATTTGGGTCTGTTGCTGGACCTCCTTTCACTTAGTCTCTTCTCCATTTTTGTCCCTGTTAGACAGAAGCAATTCAGGGTCAGAATTTTTGACTGTGGGATGGCAACCCAATCACTCTACTTGATGCCATGTCTTTCTGCTGGAGGTGGATTCTACAAATTCTCTCTCCCCACTGTTGCACATTTCATCTAATGTCTCTCCTTTTGAGTCCTGTGCATCACTTACCTCCTAGGTCTTTAGTACATTTTAGAGGAGTCTCCCACCTCCTACCTCCCGAGGTTGCCTCTTTCCATTCATTCTGCTGGCCCTTGGGGCTTTACTCTTGTTCCCCCCATACCTAATCATGTTCCTCCTTTCCCTTCCCTGTCGTTTCTCAAACCCAGGTTCCTCCCTCCATCTGCCCCCATGATTGCTTTCTTCTTCCTCCCACCTGGGATTGAGGCATCCTCTCTTGAACCTTTTACTTGTTAACTTTCTTGGGTTTTGTGGATTGCATCCTGGGTATTTTGTACCTTTTTGCTAATATCCACTTACTAGTGAGTACATACTGTGCATGTCCTTTTGGGTCTGAGTTAACTCACTCAGAATCATATTTTCTAGTTCCATCCATTAGCTTGCAAAACTCAGGTTGTCCTCATTTCTAATAGCTGAGTAGTATTCCACTGTGTAAATGAGCCACATTTTTTTTTGTGTCCATTCTTCTGTTATGGGACATCTGGGTTGTTTCCAGCTTTCTGCTATCACAAAGAAGGCAACTATGAACATAGTAGAACATGTCCTTGTGGCATGGTGGGGCATCTTTTGGATATATGCCCAAGAGTGGTATAGCTGGGTCTTGAGTTAGATTTAGTTCCAATTTTCTGGGAAACCTCGGCATTGATTATAACAGTGGTTGTACCAGTTTCCAATCCCACCTTCAATGGAGGAGTGTTCTATCTCCACCTTCTCACCAACATATGATGTCACCTGATTTTGTAATCTTAGCCATTCTAATTGGTATAACATGGAATCTCACGGTTGGTTTGATTTGAATTTCCCTGATGACTGGAGATTTTGAACATTTCTTTAAGTGCTTCTTATAGGCTGAGGTTTTTATTTCAGTTTTAATGAAAGTATTAGGAAATGTATCAGCTCAGGATGCCATCAAGACCTAGCTATCAGTCCAAAGGTAATTTATTTTTTCCAGAGGGACAGAGGGCATGAATAAGAGGAAAAGACAGTAGATAGAGGGTGATGGAAAAGGGAAAAGAAAAATGAGGAGGGAGGAGTCTTTGTCCCAGATATCAAAGGACTGCCTCTGGATAGAAAGGAGATAGATATGTCACATAGGAAAATGGCAATTAATATAGGTAAAATTGGAAATCCTGTGTTTTGATGAAGTGTTTAATTTTAATTAGGAATATTATTTGCATGAGGCAAAAGGGGGGGTTGATTGCTGGACTTCAATACTTTGATAGCTGGACCTTTGTAGTAGGCCTCAGGGGGAGGAAGTGGCCAAATAAGAAACAGATCTTGGTGGGTAGCTGTAGGAACATAATCTAATGGCTTTTAGCAAGGTAGAGAGGGAGTAAGGGAGAAGGGCAAGGCCTGTCCAAGCCATGCTCAAATGGACCAGAGTCCCATCAAAGGAGACATTGATGCATATTAATTAAAGTTCATAATTTAACCCATCACCTTCTGGACGTCAAATGAATTTTGACTTTAACATGTGTAACATCTCCACCCACATATACTCTGATATTAATCTTACCAAAGGTTTGGTTGCTACAATCTTGGCAGTATCAGATTACCCAGAAATTCCCAATAAATTTTGACTGGCTATACTCTTTCAACCCTGTAAGGACATTAGGTGTGCTGGTATTTAGATAGCCTGACTTCAGAAATCACTTGTTTGCCTTCCTGACTTCATTAAGAAGGAATCATATATGTACAAATACAATTGTGTATGATAATTGTCAAATGCAGCCTGTTGCACATAATAACCTCAGTAAATGCATGTACAGGGAACACTGTCTTCCTCCCAATGATCTAGGACTGTATGTGCTTTTAAGACTAGAGATTATTTCTGTATGATCGATGGACTTGCATCTGTGTCTCTTGAGGTTAACAATTTGAAAATGAATGAAATCTGGCTTCATTGATAGAGGGTGATTTCTGTATTTTACTAGAGAATAAGTACAATTAAAACCTACAAATGGAGATGCAGATGATTAGGCTCTCAATTTTAAATTCAGTTCTTAGGATAGACTAGACATGGGCATATAGGTACAGAAAGAGAGAGAGAGAGAGAGAGAGAGAGAGAGAGAGAGAGAGAGAGAGATTATGTTCCCCTCTTCCCCTTCCTGTCCCCTTTCCTACCCAGGTTCCCTTCTGTCTCCCCTCCTGTGATTGCTTTCTTCCCTCTCCCAATTTGGATCGAAGCATCCTCACTTGGGCTCTTCAGCTTGTTAACTTTTATTGTATCCCGAGTATTCTGTACTTATTTTAGTCAATATTCAGTGATTAGTGAGTACATACCATTCATGTCCCTTTGTTTCTGAATTACCTCATTCAAGATAATATTCTCTAGTTCCATCCATTTGCCTGCAAAATTTCGGATGTTCTTAATAGCTGAGTAGTATGAGTAGTATTCCACTGTATAAATAAATCACATTTTCTGTATCTGTTCTTCTGTTGTGGAACTTCTAGATTGTTTCCAAATTCTGGCTGTCACAAACATAGCCACTATGAACATAGTGGAGCACATTCCCCTGTGGCATGGTGGGGCATATATGCCCAAGAGTGTTTTAGCTGGGTCTTCAGGTAGATTTATTTCCAATTTTCTGAGGAATCTCCAGATTGATTTACAGAGTGGTTGAACAAGTTTTCAATCCCACCAACAATGGAGAAGTGTTCCTCTTTCTCCACATTCTCACCAACATGTGCTGTCACCCGAAGCTTTGATCCAGTCATTTTTATTTGTGAAAGGCAAAATCTAAGGGTTGTTTTGATTTGCATTTCCCTGATGACTGAAAACTTTGAACATTTCTTAAAGTTCTTCTCAGCCATTTGAGATTCCTATTTGGAATTCTCTGTTTAGTTCTATATCCTATTTTTTTTATTGGGTTGTTTTTTTGGTGGATAGCTTCTTGAGCTATTTATATAATTGGGATATTAGCCCTCTAAGCCATGTGGGTTTAGTGAAGATTTTCCCAATATGTTGGCTGCCAATTTGTCCTAGTGACTATATCCTTTGCTATACAGAAGCTTTTCAGGTTCATGAGGTCCCATTTATCAATTCTTGATCTTAGAGCCTGAGCCATTGGAGTTGTGTTTAGGAAATTCCCCTCTGTGTCAATGAGTTTAAGGCTTTTTCCCACTTTCTCTTCAATTAGATTCAGTGTATCTGATTTTATGCTGAGATCCTTGATCCACTTGGACTGAGCTATTTGTCAAGGTGACAAATATGGGCCTATTTTCATTTTTCTACATATGGTCAGACAGTTAGACCAGTACCATCTATTGAAGACGCTTTCTTTTTTCCATTGGCCTCATTGTCAAAGATCAAGTTTTCATAAGAGTGTGGTTTTATTTCTGGGTCTTCAATTTTATTCTATTGATCAACATGTCTATCTCTGTACCAATACCATGCAGTTTTTATCATTATTACTCTGTAGTATAGACTCTTATCTATACAATTTTCATCCTTTTCTTGCATGTTTTCCAGCAAGTGTTTCCATTTGGATGTTTTACACTTCACTAGATTTCATTTCATTTCCCCAAATTTGAAATTTTCCAGGAGGCTTTTCCAGGAATTTTCAAGGCAGCCTGACAACTCTCTTCCTTTCCCTTTACCATTCTTTCATGAGTATGTCCTGTTCACAGCTATTCCTGAGTACTTGAGAGACTGAAACTATCTTGGTCTAAGGATACTCTCTCAGGGATCATCCAAAGTACCATCAATTAGGAGCATCTTTGGATCCTACTAACCTTGTAACTCTCTTTAGGGTTCAGTTCTCCCAGCAGAGTGGAAACTGTATTCTCTGACCCACAGGATTCTGAAAATCAGACATTTAACAGATGACATAGAATGACAACTCTTTCCTCAAAGAGGACAAGAAATATTTCAGTCTGAAACCAACTATCAGTGACCATGCCCCCAGGAACACAGGTTTTGGTCATCTGAAAGCCTACCATAGAAGCAGTTTATAACTTTTTTGTAGTAATAGAAGAAAGCTATAAATCAAGACTCTTCTAAAATTTTTGTTGAAAACATGGATGAGGTGGGGCACCATATAACAGAGAAACCTATTTGAGACTTCAGATGCTATCTGATGAAGCTCTAAATATCTGAGTTGGTTGAGACCAGAAATCTGCTAAATTAATACATTCCAAAAGAAAACTAGTACTCTGCTTGTACACTCCAGATGATTCACCTAAATTGTCACAAAGCTGTTCTGTCATGGACAATGGAAGACAATCCATGACTATTAAGAAGGATAAATATGATCCAAAATAATTTTTCAGGATCTGCAACATGCCAGAATTCATTCAAGTTCTAAAGATCCAATCACCCTTGTAAATGGTTCAGTTTGAAGGTTCTTCTACTTTGTATAAAATTTTGTTGATAAAATACAATGCTATAATTTTGAAACCTACATGGGGCTAATAGAGAAATAGTACCTATTTTTTTCTTTCTTTTTCTTTTTCTTTTTCTTTTATCTTTCTCTTTCTTTCTTTCTTTCTTTCTTTTTTTACATATTCACTTTAAATCCTATTCGCTGCCCCTCTTAGTTACCTCTTCTCACAATCTTTCCCCTATCCCTTCACCCCTTCTCCTCTAAACAAGTTGGGGTCCCTCTGATAATCCTCCACCAACAAGGCATATCAAGTCTATATGATGCTATGCAGTTCCTCTCCCACTGTATCCAGACAAGACAGCCCAGCTAGATGAGCATACCTCATGTTCAGGCACAAGCTTTTGGTATAGTCCCTGTTGCAGTAGTGAGGGACCCACATGAAGGTCAAGCTGTACATCTACTATTTATATGCAGGGAGGCCTAAGTCCATCACTTTTGTTGGTGTTTCAGACCCTGAGAGACCCAATGGTCGAAGTTAGTTGACTCTGTTGTTCTTCTGTGGAGTTCCTAACCTCTTCATGGCCTGCAATCTTTCCTACTATTCTATAGGAATCCCTAAACTCTATCTGCTGTTCAGCTGTAGGTGTCTGTATCTGTTTCAGTCATCTGCTGAGTGGAACCTCTCAGATGATAGCATGATGCTATCTTCAAACAACAATATCATTAGTAGGGTTAGGAATTGGTGCTCGATCATGGGATGGGCCTCCACCTTGACCACTTATTGGATGGCCATTCTCTCAGTCTCTGTTCTATTCCCTCGTTTCTGCATTTCTTGGAGACAGGAAATATTTGGGATCGGAAGTTTTGTGTGTAGGTTGGTAGCTCTATCGCTCCACTGGGGTTACTGTCTGGCTACAGATGGTGACCTATTCAGGTCCCACACCCCCAACGTAGTAAGTCACAAGTAAGGCCAACCCCATTGATTCTTGGATGCCTCCCTTATTCCACATCTCTGTCTCATCATAGAAATCTTCCCTTGTGCTCACCACTATCAGTTGCAGATTTCCAATAATTTTTATGGCCATCTAGTCATCTCTCATGTCCTTCCCCACACCTGATCCTGAAGCCCTAATACCTTTCACCAAACTTTTCTTTCCCAAAATTCTACCTCCATCTGCCTGTTATGATTATTTCCCCTTCTAAGAGAGATTCAAGCCTCCTCGATAGTGCCTTCCTTCTTGTTTAGCTTCTTACCTGTATTTTATAATTAATATCCATTTACTTTTTAAAATTGGCAATTTTCTTTATTTACATTTCAAATGTCATCCCCTTTTCAGGTTCTCCTTGGAAACTGTGATCCCATTCCCCTCCCCCTGCTTCTATGAGGGTGTTTCCCCACCCACCCACCCATCCATTATTGCCTCCCTGTCCTGGCATTCCCCTGTACTGGTACATTGAGCCTTCACAGGACCAAGGTCCTCTCCTCCCATTGATGCACAACAATGCCATCTTCTGCTACATATGAGGCTGGAGCCATGGGTCCCTCCATGTGTACTCCTTGGTTGTGGTTTACTCCTGGGAGCATTGGGGGAGGGGGGTGTCTGGTTGGTTGATATTGTTGTTCTTCCTATGAGGTTGCAAACCCCTTCAGCTCCTTCAGTCCATTCTCTAACTTCACAATTGGGGACTCCATGCTCAGTTCAATGGTTGTCTGCAAGCATTTGCCCCTATATTTGTCAGACTATGGCAAAACCTCTCAGGAGACAGCTATATCAGGCTCCTATCAGCATGCAATTCTTGGCATCCACAGTAGTGTCTGTGTTTGGTGACTGTATATGGGATGGATCCCCAAGTGAGACACTCTTGGGATGGCCTTTCCTTCAGTCTCTGCTCTATGCTTTGTCTCTGTATTAGCTCCCAAGAATATTTTTTCCCCATTCTAAGAAGGATCAAAGCACCCAAACTTTGATTTTCCTTTTACTTGATTTTCATGTTGTCTGTTAATTGTATCTTGGGTAATCTGAACTTTTGGGCTAATAATCACTTATCAGTGAGTGCATACCATTTGTGTTCTTTTGTGATTATGTTACCTCATTCAGGATGATATTTTCTAGTTCCATCCATTTGCCTAAGAATTTAATTAATTCATTGTTTTTAAATAGCTGAGTAGTACTTATTTGTATAAATGTACCATATTTTCTGTATCCATTCCTCTGTTGAAGGACATCTGGGCTCTTTCAATCTTCTGGCTATTATAAACAGGGCTGCTATGAACATTGTGGAGCATGTGTCTTGTTGTTGGAGCATCTTTTGGGTATATGCCCAAGAGTTGTATAGATGAATCCTCATTTATAAGTAAATACCTACTACATCTTTCTTTTTGGTACTGGCTTACCTCACTCAGAATGATAATCTCAAATTCTATCCATTAGCGTGTAAAATTCATGATGTCTTTGTTTTTCATAGCTGAATATTATTCCATTGGGTAGATTTATCATATTTTTTAATCCATTCTTCAGTTGAGGGACATCTATGTTGTTTTCAGTTTCTGGCTATTATGAAT
Source organism: Rhynchomys soricoides (assembly GCA_019843965.1). Classification (NCBI taxonomy): domain Eukaryota; kingdom Metazoa; phylum Chordata; class Mammalia; order Rodentia; family Muridae; genus Rhynchomys; species Rhynchomys soricoides. Next base: position 18,424,518 of record JADRCH010000012.1, read on the forward strand.
AAAGCAGCTATGAGCATACTTAATTAGTTGTCTTCTTGGATTGTTAGAGCATCTTTTGGATATATGACCAGCAGTGGTACAGTTCAGTCTTGAGGTAGAACTATTCAGTTTTCTGAAAAACACCAAATGGATTTTGAAAGTGGTTATATAAATTTTCACTCACACCAGCAATTAAAAAGTGTTCTTGTTGCACGCTATTCTTACCACTTGAGTTTTTTCCTTAGCTATTCTGACAGATGTAAGATAGAACCTCAGGCCCTCAGTCTGGGCAGGTGCCCTGAGCAAACCTTGGGTGCAAACTCCTCAGCCAGTCCCACAACACCCAGAGGAAGCTCCACTCACAAGTGCTCTAACACATACAGGATCATAGGATCAGAGGTGAGAAAGATTCAACATCTGTTCCAACATCAGGAGTAAATGGGACTAGTGGGATCCAGAGACTCAGGACCCCACCAGACCAGTGGCACAGGTTCCTTCCTTTCTGGGCAGGTGCCCTGAGTGAACCTTGGGCTCACATTCCTCAGCCATTCCCAGAACACCCAGAAGAAACTCCACTCCCAGGTACTCTAATATGCCCAGGAACACAGGATCTCAAGATTTCCAGGGGCTTGGTGACACCAGGATCACAAGGTCGCAGAGGCAGCTTGACTCACAGGAGCTCTGTCACACTCAGGCTTTAAGGATCACAAGATCACAGAATCACAGGATCCCAGAGTCAGCTGGTCTCTGAGGTGTTCTGACACAACCAGGATCACAGGAAGGACAGGATCCAGTCAGATAAAGGGAGAGCAGGTAGCACTAGAGATAACCAGATAGCAGGAGGCAAGCACAAGAACATAATCAATAGAAACCAAGGTTACCTGGCATTATTAGAAACCAATTCTCCCACCATAGCAAATCTTGGATACACCATCACATGGGAAAAGCAAGATTTTGATCTGAAATCACTTCTCATGATGATGATAGAAGACTTTAAAAAGGACATAAATAGCTCCTTTAAGGAAATCCAGGAGAAAACAGGTAAACAGCCAGAAGCCCTTAAAAAGGAAACACAAAAATCCCTTAAAGAATTACAGAAAAACACAACCAAACAGGTGAAGGAATTGAACAATACCATCCAGGAGCTAAAAATAGAAACAGAAAGAATAAAGAAATCACAAAGGAAGACAACACAGGAGTTATAAAATCTAGGAAAGAGATCAGGAGTCAAAACACCAAATGCACTAAACAAAGAACAAATATTAAAAGCAATAAGGGAAAATGTCAATTAACATATAAAGACAGACCTATCAGAATTATATGAGGTTTCTCACCAGAGACTGTGGAAACTAGAAGTTCCTGGGCAGATGTCATACAGACCCAAAGAGAACACAAATGCCAACCCAGGCTACTATACCCAGCAAATCTCTCAATTACCATAGACGGAGAAAACAAGATATTCCATGACAAAACCAAATTTACACAATATTTTTCCACAAATCCAGCCCTACAAAGTATGATAGATGGAAAACAGTAAGAAAAGGAAGTAAACTACACACTAGAAAAAGCAAGAAATTAATCTTCTTTCAACAAACCCAAAAGAAGATAGCCACACAAACATAAAAATAACATCAAAAGTAACAGGAAGCAAAAATCACTTTTCCTTAATATCTCAACATCAATGGACTCAATTCCCCAATAAAAATCCATAGACTAAGAGACTAGATATGTAAACAGGACCCAGCATTTTGTTGCATACAGGAAACACACCTCAGTTACAAAGACAGACACTACCTCAGAGTAAAAGGTTCGAAAACAATCTTCCAAGCAAATAGTCCCAAGAAACAAGCTGTAGTAGCCATTGTAATATCGAATATTATCAACTTTCAACCAAAAGTTAACAAAAAAGATAAGAAAGGATACTTCATATAGGTCAAATAGAAATATTTAAGGGGTAACTTCAGCAAGTGTTATAGGTATCTGATGAATCTCAGTGTAATGACCTTGGGAAACACAAAGGAATGTTGCTCTTTGCTCAGAGTGAAGCTAACGTATCTTCAAGGGAGAACATTGGAGGTATTTGAATTTTATGTTCACATTAGGGAGGCGAGTCCTGTATATTTTAGAAGACTAGTATTTATTTTCTCTGAATTTAGTCAAGAGTTCTCAACTTATTTCTAGTTGAGTGTGACAGTAGTAAGATTTTCAAATCCCACTGAAAACAAGGAACATTAAACTTGTGATTTATGAGATTAGGTTGTGTGCTATTTTAACTGAAGTCAACTTTCCTTTGTCATTTCAAAGGAGAAAAAAATGAATGGCCTATAAGACTGTAAGAGTTAATCTGTCAGAAATAATTTCCAATTGCATGTTTTTAAAAATAGATTTAATTTATTTTAATCATATTTTTAATGTGAAATCAAAAGATGATGATAATCTTGGCTTCTAAAGTTTTAGCCTAGAAAATAACATTTTAATTATTATAGAAATTTCTATAAGTAATTGCATAATTTATTACTTCTGTATTTAATTTTGACATGTTTCTCATAATTCACCTTAGTATATAATACTGTGATAGATATCCCACACTACATACATATTTTTGTCAACATAAATTCCTAGAAGTAAGTCTAATAGATAAAATTTTATGCGCAAGTCAAAAAATATATAAAATAGATAAGCTTAACATTATTCATAACTTCAACTCTTCCCATTGATACTCTGTACTCACAAAGACAACTGAGAGTTTACCAGTCTTTGGCTAGAGAGTATCAATCAGTAAAAAGCTGATTGAATCAATTTGTCAACAGGAATGTAATTACCATTAGAATGTATGAAGCAAAAAAAATTTATATTTAACAGATTATTTTCTAACCTCAGACAACTAGATGAAGAAAAAAACTTTCACAATAAGCTGAGATCTAGTTCAAATATAACTGACAGGTTTTCTGTTTTTGCTTTGGTTTTTTTGTTTATTTGTTCTTTTTGTTTTTGTTTTTGTTTTGTTTTGTTTTTTGCTAAATCTAATGGATAGTTTTCATGTGAACTCAGTAAAGCTACTCTTTGTTGAAAAGAAAAGATAGAGCCACAGAGCTGTTTTGATTTTCATTTCCCTTATGACTAAATATTTTGAACATTACTTTAAGTGTTTCTCAACCATTCCAGAGTCCTCTGCTGAGAATTCTTTGTTTAGCTCTATAAACATTTTTTTTTTAATTTTGCTATTTGGTTTCTTGGTGACTACCTCCTTGAGTTCTTTGTAAATTTTGAATATTACCCCTCTGTTAGATGTAAGGTTGTTGAAGATCCTTTCCCAATTTAAGCTGCTGTTTTGTCCAATTGACAGTGTTCTTTTTCCTACAGAAACTGCAGTTTCCTGTGGTCCCATTTATCAATTGTTGGTCTTAGAGTCTGAGCCAATGTTATTCTGTTCAGGAAATTGTATCCATTACTTATGTGTTCAAGGGTATTTTCCAGTTTTTCTATGAGATTTATTGGATCCTATCTTATGTTGTAGTCTTTGTTCTACTTGGACTTAAGTTTTGTGCAGGCCAATAAATATACATACATGTATTTTCATTCTTCTACATGTGGACACTCCCTTTACCAGTCTTCTACATTGAACTCATGCATTTAATGAGAAAAGAGAACAGACTCAAACTCCTCAGAGCACTATTGGGCTTAGAAGTCAACCAGTTGACCAAGAAATGATCACTGATGTGATTTATCTAATGTTTTCTCCTACTCCTTGATTTTCAGAACTGAAGACATCAGGTATTGCTAAAATCCTTGCATCTGTGCTCCTGGGACCCAAACTAGTGTTGATAATTGCTGTCACTGTCACTTACATGTACAAGAAGCAAAATGTCTAAATGTAAGTTAGAAGGGATAGAGATATATTAGTTAAATTTCTGTTACTGTGACAAAACCCCATGATTAAAATAGTTTGTAATGAAAGGTTTTATTTAACCCCTTACTATTTCAGTATCTCATGAGTCCATCATGCTGGGGAGTAGTGGCATCCAATACAGACAGCTGAGTGCTCACTTTCTTAAGCAGAAAGCATGAAGGACATTGAACAAATTGGAAGTGTAAAAAGTATTTAATCACAAATTTCACTATCTGTGATGTAATTCCTGTAGCAATGCTGTGCCACCTAAATCTTCCAAAGAGCACCATCAACGTGGAACCAAGATTCAATATCCTACTTAGTATATAGAGAACAATTCTTACTCAAAACACCAGATGTTTTAGTCTATGGAGTTCATAGGAGGGGCGAGATCAATATGAGGGCCATGCTGTTCATTACACACAGTTTAGATATAAAGCCTCCTCAAGAATCTCAAAGAGTACTTTGAGACAGTCTAACCTCCCAGAAAGTCTGTTCATATTGTAGAATTGTTCAGTACAGGATCAATAGGGATGCCCAATGTATCCTAGAAGATGTGATGACTCTAGGCTTGGGTTAGGATATTGTGTATTGGCCTCAACACACCTATTTGATTTTATTACAGTAAAAGACAAGGAGTGCATGGGAAAGATCAATCTAGATTATGTGCCAAAATTTAGACATCTCAGATGGCATGTAAAATGATGGTTTCTGCTTTGACCTGTCTGTGACCATGGAGAATAGACTCAGAAGACTGCATAATTATGATTAAGGAGCTAGACTGAAATACTACATGTCACTTTGTCCTCTATCACATTAGAGCCTAAATATCTGCCATCACTTTTCTTGTAAGGGCTCAGCATGGAAAAAAATGCTGATGAGAAGCCATTGAATACACCTCATAAAGACACCATTAGGAGGACAACTTCATTTCAAAATTTCTTGTTGTTCCTATGCATATGTATTGTTAACCCAGAGATTTAATGCTGTGTATATTGAGTTATATTCTTGATATCTTTATTTTCATTATTACAAAAATTAAGTATGTACATGGTAATATCTATTCTTGATTGTCAACTTGACTATATCTGGAATGAACTACAATCCAGAATTTGAGGGCATACCTACTGAAAAGGAGTTGCAGATACATGATATTCTTTGGCTTAATGTTGATGAGGGTATTTTAAGGGTCAGGGAAATTGCAATTCTAGAGTGGATATGTTAGATAAAACCTAATCTTCCACAGTGGTAAGTCCCAGAAGATACGCTTTTCATCAATCTTATAAGACACAAACTTGTGAGGGGAACACGGACATTTGAAGAGTTTTGTTCTCTCCATTTTCCTTGTGCCAGACCTTAGGGTTGGAGATGCTGCTGCTCAATTGGATGAATTAAATGCAAAGAGTTTAATTAGGCCCTGAGGAGCAAGGGCCAGATGGGACCCTGATTCCAGAAGATCCCAAGGAGCATTGTTGCCCTCCAGTTAAAGTAGGAGTTTATGATGTCATAGTGATTAATGGAGTTTTGGCTGATGACTGACTCACAGTTGGTCCAGTAGGTTCTTGAACACATCCTGTGGTCATTTTCACAGCTACAGAATGTATAATTGGGATAGATATACTAAGAAGTTGGCAGAATACTCACATTGGTTTTCTGACCTGTGGAGTGTGGGCTATTGTGGTTGTAAAGGCTAAATGGAAGCCTCTGTCAAAGAAATTAGTGAGTTAAAAACAATATCTTATTCCTGGAGGAGTTGCAGAAATTACTCCCATCATCAAGGGCTTGAAAGAAGCAGGTGTGTTGGTTCCCACTGCATCTCCATTTATCTCTCCTATCTGGCCAGTGCAGAATACAGATGGATCATGGAGAATGGCAGTTGTGGACTGAAAACTAAATCAGGGCTCCTCTAGTTCACCTAGGATAATGACAACAGCTGAAGTACTGAACATCAGGAAGAAACTCTATGAGGGTAAAACAAAAGAAGCCTATGAATTGTTAGATAATCCAGTAAGAGTCCTCCTACAGTCCAAGGACCAGATTACAGCAGGAATCTCCAGCTGCATAGTTCAGTTGTTACAGAAAGCTGATATAAAAACTGCTTTCACCAAGAAATTAGGGCAGACTGCTTACCTTGCACCCCAGTGTGAAATGATTCCAATTGAATGGTATGCCGAAGAATAGCAACTGCATCTTTTTTAAAAAGAACCCTGGTGTATACCCCTCCTTATAAAGGAGGGGTATAAGTTTTATCCACCAAAAGTGGAGATGTTTTTTAAGGATGATGCCAATAATGATCCACGGTTGTCTGAGGAGCAACTCATCACAGAAAAATTTTGTTTTGCTTGATTTGTTATAGGGCAGACAGAAGTGGACATCATGAGTCATTCCACACAAGCTATATCTGAGATTCTGGAGAAATCCTGGCTGCCCCAGAAGTATATGCTGGTTGATATGAAGATTGAATTTGTCATTGATGTAACCACCAAAGAGATTGTTCTTGCTGATGTCATCAATAATAATTCCTGGAGACTATGACCATCAGGAGATTGGAGCCAGCTGAAAGACAAACAGTCTTACCATGATTTCAAGGAAGTAACTCCAAAAAGGACTCCAGATTGTAAAGAAAAGCTTTGAGTGTGTAGCAAACATAGTTGAGTTGCTTCTCAAGTCAGACAGTCAGTGAAGGGTGGTAGTGCTAATGGGTTCAACCTATGACCTTGGTCACTGTGAAAAAGTTAAGAATACTTGTGGAAATTTTGGGATTCCCTGTGAACTTAGAGTAACATCTGCACATAAAGGACCAGATGAAACTTTGAGGATTAAGGCAGAATATGAAGGGAATGGCATAGCTACTGTATATGTTGCAGTGTCAGGCAGCAGCAATGACTAGGCCCAGTGATGTCTGGTAATACTTCATATCCCATTATCAGCTGTCCTTCAGTCAGGGGTGCTCAGGATGTGTGGACATCTCTTCAACTGCCCAGTGTTCTTGGCTGTTCAATTATACTTTCTACAGAAGGATCAGCCCAGTTTGACACTCAGATATTTGGTTTAAACAACCATTTGGTGTGGTCCAAATTTTGAGTGAGTGTATTGAACACATGGATATCCTTAAAGCAGGCTGATAAGAAAATCAGAAAATGCAATTTGTAAAAAAGCAACTAAATTTTTGGGAGAAACTTACATATTCCTAGTTTGGATTTAAAGAAAAAAGATCAAGCAAAATTATTTCACATTGGTGAAAACAATTTAATTTACTAATGAATAAATGGTCCTCAGTGTTTGGGCTGGCATATTGCCAGTGGATATTATTAATATTTTTTAGCTTTACACAATGATATGTCCCTGTAACCTTAGCACTGAAGAGGCTGGGGCATCAGAATCACTAAATTCAAGACCACCCTGAACTGTGTATTGAGACCATGAACTTCCTGGAGAAGGAATCTTTGTAGTTAGTAAAAAATGGCATGGCACTGCTAAATTACATCTCACCTGCTGTATAGTCATTGTTGGGTAAATATGTAAATATGGGACTGTAACAATATCTCTGCTCCATATCATGAATCATGCCACACAAGCTATATTTGAAATTCTGGAGAAATCCTGGCTGCCTCAACCAACTGTATGTTGGTTGATATGAAGAATGAATTTGGTGTTGATGTAACCAACTAGTATGGCATTCTTACAGGCAACCTGAGTTTGGTTGCCAGCATTCATGTAGACAGCTTTATGATAAATAACCTTTAACTCAGGGAATCTGACCCAATTCCTTATGCACCTGCTCTCAAATACTATCATATTTCCCCACTCAATACACACAATTTTTTTAAAAAAAATTTTTACTTACTTTTTAAAAGAGTATTATTTCTAAATGCTAATAACTTTTTTTTATTAATCAGTAGACACTGCTTGATCTTTTGAGTTGACACTTTGTAAATTAAAACATTTGTATTGTGCATAACAGTTAAAAAAGAAAACTAAATCAGGTAGTGACAACAATTGCAGCTGATATACTAGATATAGTTTTGGTATTCTATTCTGAAGAAGAGAGGATTATAAATTAATATAAATGCTTCTGTTTTATTTTGTTAAGAATACATTTGTATAGATATTTGTGCTTTCTTCCAGTTTCTTCACATCAATCGGTATTTAAGCTGAGATATTAAACGATTGTCCCCAAGGGACACTGACCTATTTTAAATTAGCATATGTATTTCTGATTGTAGAGGAATAGTTATATCATGTTAGTATATTTATGACTTATTGTTTTGTTTGGACATAAGATATGATTTGTGTCAAGTTTACAAAGTTGGATGCAATGGTTGACAACTTTACCATATCAGAAATGAACTACAATCCAGAATTGGAGGGAACACGTATGATCCAGATCTTTAAGCTGGAAGACACAAGTTTCTCACCTAAATCTTGGCATGAAGATTGTTAGGAATAGGGGCCATGAAAAGTTTAGGTTCAGACAAGATACTACATGACTTTAATCCCAGGAAATTGAGGCAAGGAGATATCTGAATTGAAGCCCAGCCTGGGACAAAGCAAATTCCAAATCCAGTCTTGGTGGTATATACCTAATCTTCTTCTGGGGGCCTACATAAGGGCATTGGAAGAAGAAAGACACTCTTTGACTGCTTGTACTTATTTGCCAGCACATCTATTGGAACCTTTTTCTACAAAATACTAGCTTAAACAACTAGTCACTTGGGACTGAGCAACTACTAGATTATTAGGCTTCTCATCTACAGATGTTCATTGTTGGGTTAATTGGACTACAGATTGTAAGACATCATAATAAATCCCCTTAATATATATAGGTATTCCATAAGTTCTGTGACTTTAGAGAACCCTGACTAATATACACATAACATTAAAAATTAACATATTCAAACATAAGAAAAATTCCCTGGGCAGGCATTGTATAAATCTCAGCAACCTCATGGAGGAGAATGTAATAGCACAAGGCAAATCCTAGGTGTTTCAAAAGGCATGGATGTCCTATATATGGTGGATGAACTGCCACTTGCTGTAAAGTGGGAAACCTTAGAAAATTACTAAAGAAGCCAAAAATATAAAAACTGGTATACTCTGGTTCTTGTGGGACAGGGAGTGGGGGGTAAACAAACAAGAAACCTCAAGGAAATAAGTTTTCTATGTTCAGCCTAAGAAAAGTATGCAGACCCAGCTGAATTATAATGTACACTATAGGTCTGTGCTGAGTAGGAAGACTTCTGGGAAAGTAAGAAGAAGTATATCAGCTGATGTGAAAATTGTTTATTTTATTTTATTTTTTGAGACAGGGTTTTCTTTGTACCCTTCAATGTTCTGGAAATCACTATGTAGGCCCAGATGGACTTTAACATATAAGATCAATTTGTGCTGGAATTGATTATGTGCTGAACCTTCACATCCATCTACAAGAAATATTACACCTATCTCTTTAGTGTGGTGTAAAAAGGGTTCTTTGCATAGGTGATTAACCCCACCAATCTGGAATATTAGGTTTCCACAAAGGTCAAAATTCAGATCTTCAAACTGTAAATTTCTTTAATGTTATTATTTATTTATTTATTTTTGGCTACTCTAAAGCACCTCTGAACATCATTTAGGAACTACATCATGCATCAAAGCCTCCAAACACTTTTGGTATCACTGGTCCTTCTAAAGGAGAAGACCGTAAAGAGACTGGATTGTAACTTCTAGACAAAATGGAAGATGTTTCTTTGAGATCTCTTTACACTAAATATCATGTTCTGTTTCTATCACTTATTCTTACCACAAGGTCCTCAGCATCAGTTGGATAAAAAATGTTCTGAGCCCCTCTTCAGAGTATTAAGAGTTGTTTTCTGAGCACATCTAGGTGTCTGTAATATATTGCCATGGGGTTGCCCATCACTACACACTATAGTCCATGTTCTCTGATGCTACTCTGGATTATACTCTTCACAATTCCAAACAGTACTGATGTTTCTATTTAGCTATATCATAATTTTAATTATATATTATTCTGATTCATAGGTTCAAAGGTGCTCAACAAAAACCACATAAATAATTAGATACTCTTCAATTTGATTTGAGAATGTATCACCTTTATTGTTCTCACTCCTATTGCCATGATATAAATGCGATGAAAGTTGACAGCTTATGAATCATTTACATTTCTCTTTCTCTTCTCTCTCACCACACAATGATGACATCAAAATGGACATCTCTTCTCTTGAGATCATAAATATACAAAATTTGCTTGTGAACAGAGCTGAAAGTATTTTTAGGTAGAGTTTGTACCATTTATTCCATCATGTAAATACTCACATCAACTTCCATTTCAAGGAGCCATCATATTAAAATCCAATTTGACCAACTAAAACAATTTCTCACAGAAATGTTGCAACCTAGACTACATACCAGTGCATTGTTTCTACAGCCTGACCATGGCTTATCTCCTGTGCCACACACACACACACACACACACACACACACACACACACGTAACATAGAGTCATCTGTGAAGTTCCTATGTGTCTTAAAATGAAGAAAAAAATCTGCTTTATTTTCTGTTGCTGTGATAAAATACTGTGACAATAATCTTAGGAATGATGGAATATATTTTTGCAAAATATCAGTGTTTCAGTTATTTTGGTGGGAATGTCAAGGTGACAATAGCTTGAAGTACCTGATCATATTATGTCTACAGTCAGGAAGAAGAGAGTGGTTATTGTTCTTGTTAAGCTTTCTCCTTTTATCATGCTAAGATCAGAGGGAATTTTACTGCCTACCTTTAGAGTGGGACTTCACTCTAAAGTCATCATGAGGATGTCAGTTAACCTAAGCAAATGATCCTTCACAGACATGCCCAAGCACTAACCCAGTCTGCAATATTGTACACAGGTATGCCAAGAGAATTATATCCTGTGTGACTGTAGACTTGCACAAATTAATAATCAATTTTACCATTAAAAAGTGTATAGTAGTCAGCACTTTGCCAACAAATTGTTAGCGAAGGAATGTGTTGATGTTTGGTCATGTGCTGTGTATGGTATTGGGTAAATACTGGCCCCCAAGTCCTGATGCCCACAGGTACAAGAAAATACACTCATACAATTCAACCCTGCTCCTTAATTTAAAATTATTTGTTAAACAAAAATGCCAACAGCCAATAGCCTGACAGAAGATATAGGCAGGAATTTGGGCAACTGAACTTTGAGTCTGAGAACATGGAAAGTTGTAGCTTGGCAATATTGTGGGGAAGTAGATATTAATGGCATAGAGTTTAGGTATCTACCCAACTCTAGTGCATTAAATGGTTATTATAAATATAAAGGTTGTGTGGTTTTTATCTGGGAACTGACTAACCAACAGCAGGGTAGAAACCCTGAATGAGATTAAATATACCTACGACAGGGATGAGATTGGTCCTTAATGGTATTGAACACCTTTTAAATCAATATATGATAATTTAGATTTTATTACTTAATTATTTTATTTATTTACATTCTAATGTTGCCCCCTCCTGGTCTCAGTCAGAGAGATATTTACCCCATATACCACTTTGCCTATGAGAGGGTTCCTTCTGGATATCCCTCCCCCTGGGGCTACAAGTCTCTATAGGTGAATCCTTTCCCACTGAAGCCAGACAACCCATATTGATTTATCCCCTCTTCTACTTAAGTGCTGATGGCCTTGGAACAATCTGTTTATGCTCTTTGGTTGGTGGTTCAGTGACTAGGTGCTCCTCGGGCTCCAGTTAGTTGAGAGTGTTGTATTTCCTATAGTCTTGTCATCTCCTTCCATTCCTTCAATCTTTCCCCTAACTCTTTCACATCCCATGGACAGGCACCAATCTCTAAAACTCTCACTGATGCTATGTTGTGCTTGCAGACAGAAGCCAAATATGGCTGTGCTCTGAGAGGTTCTATGAACTGATGACTGACATGCAGACACTCACAGACAAGCACTAAACAGCAGTAGGGATCCCCTATGGTGTTCAACATTCTTAATTGACATCTGCTGACTAAGTCATAAATGGTCCCGTATACAGATATCCATATGGTGAACATTAAACACATAAATGAATAAGTAAACCAGTGAGTATAAGAGTTGCTTTCTACAACGTTTTTCCATGTATCCTGTACATTCCAGCTAATTCCTGAAAGGGTATTATACCACATCAAAATGCTATATTTTCATAGATTGGGGCACAGTTACAATCAAAAATAAAATCCAAAGTCAGGGATCCACTCACAACCTTCTGGGCTCCTCCAGGTGCTTGGCTCACTTTTCCAGCTCTGCCTTTTGAAGAACGCACCTTATCTTCTAGGCTCCAGCTGCCTTTACTCCACTGCTGTTGCTATTTTGGTTGTCATCTCATGGTACCACTCTCTCCATAACTCTGCTGTCTTCCATTGCATCCTGCCTTCACAAATAGCCTTTCATAGGTTCTGTTCATGTTGACAAGCTTCGAATCTTTTGCATGACCACTTCTGTCCTTGGCCATCAATGAAAATTGAGGCTACACCTTCAACAATGGCCTTCTCTGGCCTCTCACAGTGAGAAGCCTAAGCTGCTCTCCATGACCCCTTCATGGCTTCAAACAAGGACCACCTGTGTGACTCTTATATATTACCAAGTCTAACTGCAGCACTAGATACAACCTTGGCTATCTCTGGAAACAGCTTCTTTGTGCTCTCAGAAAACACTTCCCAGAATATTTCACCTCAGTGATGCTGGTCTCTTATTAATAACCATTAATTTCTTAGCTCTAGTTAACCAGCATCAATAGTCCCACTAATGCAAAGGTTTTGCTTTAGTATTTCTGGTATCTTGTTAATCAAAGCTCATTCTTCAGCCCCAGCTAACCAAAACCACAGATTTTTTACAATCAAAACAGCAATGGCCCCGATAAGAGTCTTTAATCTTCCCACTGAAATTTCACAAGCCAGGCCTCCATCCTGTGCACTCTTCTCAACTTTATCTTTCATGCTCTTACAGAACCTCCTGTAGAGCTCTTTATATCCAATGGCTCTTCTAGCCCAAAGTTCAAAAGTCTTTCCACAGTCCTCCCCAAAACATGATCAGATTGTCACAAAAATACCCCACTATGCTGATACCAATTTGCCTTTATCAGGGTTTCTATTGTTGCACAAAACATCATGACCAAGAAGCAAATTGTGGAGGAAAGGGTTTATTCAGCTTACACTTCCATGCTGCTGTTCATCACCAAGGGAAGTCAGGACAGGAACTCACACAGGGTAGAAACTTGGAGGCAGGAGTGGATGCAGAAGCCATGGAGGAATGCTGCTCACTGGGTTGGTTCCCTTGGCTTACTCAGCTTGCTTTCTTATAGAACCAAAGATTACTAGCTCAGGAATGGCACCATGCACAATGTGCTAGACTATCCTCCCTTGATCTCTAATTGAGAAAATGCCTTACAACTGGATCTCATGGAGGCATTTCCTCAAGGGAGGCCCCTTTCTCTTTGATAACTCCAGCTTGTGTCATGTTAACACACAAAACCAGCCAGTACATTGTCTTACCTCAATTGTTTTAATAGAGTGATAAAACCTGAAATATGCTTGTGTCAGTCTGTTCATAAACCTTTTCAACTTTTCTGTGGAAATTTTCTTAGAATATATAGATATGTGACTTTTATTACCTTTCTATGAAAGTATAAAAAAAAATCACAAAAGAAAAAAATAATATGTATAATATCTCTTCTCATTTTATTAAATTTAAAAAATAACAGCTAATCATTGATTATATATGTGTATATATATATATATATATATATATATATATATATATATATAATGTCTATACCATGAGCAATAGAGTTAATTTTAGACTATGAAGAACATGTCAGACTTCAGTCAGTCTTTATGAGTGCATATGCTGGCGAGGATGTGGAGAAAGAGGAGCACTCCTCAGTTGTTGGTGGGATTGCAAGCTGATACAACTACTCTGGAAATAAGTCTGGGGATTCTTAAGATAATTGAGCATAATACTACCTGAGGACCCAGCTCTACCACTTCTGGGCATATACCCAGAAGATGCTCCAACATATAACAAGGACACATGCTCTGCTATGTTCATATCAGCCTTATTTATAATAACCAGAAGCTGGAAACAACCCAGATGTCCTTCAACAGAGGAATTGATACAAAAAATAGGGTATATTTATGCAATGCAGTATGATTCAGCTATTAGAAACAATGACTGCATGAAATAGGCAAATGGATGGAACTAGAAAATATCATCCCGAGTGAGGTAACCCAGTCACAAAAGAACAAACATGGTACGCACTCACTGATAACTGAATATTAGCCCAAAAGCTTGGAATTACCAAGATAAAATTGATAGGTCACATGAAGCTAAGAAGAAGTAAGACCAAAGTGTGGATGTTCTTCTTAGAAGGGGGAGTAAAATACTCAAGGTTAGGAAGTGCGGAAACAAAGTAGGGAGCTGAGTCAGAATGAAAGGCCATCTGGAGACTGCCCCACTTGGGGATCCATCCCATATACAGTCGCCAAAACAAGACACTGCTGCAAATGCCACAAAGTACTTGCTAACAGGAGCCTGATACAGCTGTCTCCTGAGAGGCTCTGCCAAAGCCTGAAAAATACAGAGGCAGATGCTCGGATGCTCTCAACCAACCACTGGACTGAGCATAGCGACCCCAATGGAGGAGTTAGAGAAAAGACTGAAGGAGCTGAAGGGATTTACAACCCCATAGGAATAACAATATCAACCAACCAACCCCCCCTCCCCCCCAGAGCTCCCAGGGACTAATCCACCAACCAAAGAGTACATATGGAGGGAACCATGGCTACAGCCCCATATGTAGCTGAGAATCAACTTGTCAGGCATTAATGGGATGAGAGGCCCTTGGACCTGTAAAAGCCTGATGCCCCAGTGTAGGAAAATGCAAGGGCAGGGAGGTAGGAGTCTGTGGATTGGTGGGAGAGCACCCTCATAGAAGCAGGGGCAGAGGTTAGGGATAGAAGGTTTTGGGAGGGGAAATCAGGAAAGGGATAACATTTGAAATGTAAATAAAAGAAAAGAAATAAGTAAATAAATAAATAAATAAAAACAGGGAAAGAACACAATGAATCATGCCTATTTGTGAGCGAAAAGACTATTATAAAATTAAACTTTCCTGTCCCTTGGACTTCATGTATAATCAAGCTTTTATAACTTAAACTAAAGGCATAACTTTGATCATACTTATGTACTCTTCCATGTCCTTCATCCAGAATCATGTGTGTGTGTGTGTGTGTGTGTGTGTATGTTTTGTTGTCGTTGTTGCTACTGCTGCTGCTGCTGTTGTTACAGTCATTGTAATCATTTACTAAAAATATCCATTTTTTGAAAGCAACCTCAAAGAGAACAGGTAGCCACTATCAAATTTGGAAGCAACATGCGGATATAGGTGAATACATATGAATTACTTTTAGTTCTCTTCCAGGTCAATAGCATTCAATAAATTGAACTTTTTTCTTGCAAGCTCTAGTAAAAATTATTAAATAAGAAATTTCTCATTTCTTTCCCATAACAGTATTCTGTTTCATTCATCAAACTTACAGATTTAGACCAAAGCCCTCTTTGGAGTAGATTCAGAGGACATGGAGAATAGACATCAAGAACCCACGAGTTTCTGGACTCACTTTTAGTTTAAATTATTCTATGAAGAACCTTATATTTTCTATAATGCAGAACGCATGAAGTCTACTTTGATTATTTGTATTCTACAAGGATCTAGAAGACATTAGATGAGAAGACAAATGATGGAGAGTTTGCCTAGTTTAGAAAGAAATAGAAAGCCATGCAGTTGAAGCTCATTGATTTTCTGTTAGGAGCCAGGCCCTAACACTCTCCTTGGAATCTGCCTGGGCCTTCTCACTGTCCTTGAGGCCCTAACACTCTCTTTGGAATTTGCCTGGGCCTCCTCACTGTCCTTGAGAATCTAACACCCTCTTTGAAATTTGTCTGAGCCTCCACACTGTCCTTGGGAATCTGAGACTTTCTGAAGACCAGGTGTGTTTGCACAAGATAAGCTGGAGATGCCTGGAGCCAGGATCTTCACACCATTCCTGGGAATCTGACCCTAGTGACCTTCCGAGAGATAGTTGTATCCTTCCCACCTCCTGGAAATAGACCTATCATAAAACAGTTTGATACCGGATGGTCTGGCCTGTTGTACTATGACAGCTGGGGGGCCATAAGCCCCCTTTCCCCTCCCCTCTACATTCCTTTTTCTTTAAAAGCAAACGTGTGTAAAAAATAAAGTGAGACCTAGACGGAACCTTGCCTGGCCTCCCTCCTCTCTCTCGCCCGTTTTTCTTTCAGGCTTAGCCCTCCTCGATTCTCACGAATAACGAAGTCCCGCAGGTCGGGGCAGAGTGGCGCCCTAACGTGGGGCTCGAGGAACGGATTTTTGCCAGACGGATTCCTGCCCGTAAGAGGTGTTGCTGCAGCTCCAGAAACGTTGAGGACCCCTGTGAAAGAGTTTTCGTCCTCGGTAAGTGATTTTCATCCGTCTCATAAAAATGGGCCAAAAGTTGACTAAAGAAGCAGTCTTTATCAAAGACTTAAAGGGATCACTCAGAGAGAGAGGAGTTAAAGTTAAAAAGAAGGATTTAAATAAGTTTTTTATTTTTATAGATAAAGCCTGTCCCTGGTTCATAATAAACGGGCCAGAAATTCACCAGGGAAAATGGCAAAAGGTGGGACATGATCTTAATGAGAAACTGAGTCGTGAAGGGCCGGATGCAGTTCCTGATACAGTCTTTACATATTTGGGATTAATAAGAGATATTTTAGAAGCCACGTCTTCTGATCCAGATAAACAGCAGTTACTGTCTGTTGCGGAGTACTGCCTCCGCCCTCTTTCTAATACAGAACCCTCCGCCTCCCTCCCAGATAAACAATCAGACACCCGAGCCCCCGCTAAGTCTCCCTCTGTAGTTATAGATATGTCCAGGTCCGCAAATTCAGACATCCCCACCCTGGAGCCTAAGCCTTTGGGGACAGGGGCACCCCCTCTGAGACCTCCTCATCTGCCCTACCCCAGAAAAAACCTTCCTCTATTCAGCGGACTTTCTCCAGGACTTTCTGATTTAAAAACAGGTCTTCCCTGCCAAAACCAATTAAGAAATACAGTAAACCACCCTCTTTCTCAGGGTCAGCCCCCTCCTTCCCACCCCAGAGCTGCCTTGACATTCCCGATAGTGGCCCGGGAGCAGAACAATAATCCCTTGGGTCCTGCGGAGACTGCGATTTTAGATGACGAAACCGCGACATGTTGTAACCCTGGCAGGCCGCTGCAGCCTTCGGCTCCGCCCTGCGGACCTCCTCCTTGTGTTCTCCGCCAACCGCATACGCCTGCGTTGTCTGTCCCTAGCTCGTCTCTCCTTGAGTCCAAAAAGCAACTCTTGGCACAGATAAGCGAACTAAAAGAAGTCCTAAAGTTACAGAAGCAGTTCGCCCAGCTCTCCGCCGAACTGAGTTCATTACAATCCGCTCTTCATGAGACTGTTCTCGCCCCGATTTCTGGATCAGCAGTTAAGCCCCTCCTCAGTTCCAAACCCCCTAAAAAAACTCGAGGGTCCCATAGTGTTTCTTTGGCCTTCCCTGTGGTAACCCGTTCTTCTGGGGTGCCTAAACACCCTTCCATCTCCTTTGATCCCTCTGAGGATGCAGTGAGCGACCCTGATGGTGACGGGGAGGGAGCTCGAGAAAATGAAAGTGAAGGAGAGGACGAACCGCCGGCACCGTCTGGCAGACACGGCGAGTTCCACGAACCGCCAGCGCCATCTAATGGGCACAGCGAGTTCCATAAGCTACATTTTAAAAATTTAAAAGAATTAAATACTGCCGTCAGAACGTATGGGCCAAACGCACCTTTTACTCTCTCAGTCTTGGACTCCTTGTCTCGGGGCGGCTATCTGCTCCCAGGAGAGTGGATTCGTGTAGTTCAAGCGGTTTTCACCCGCGGTCAATTTCTAACTTGGAAGGCGGATTTTATTGACTGATGCCAGGCAGTTGCAGCCACGAATTTAAGATCCCCCCCAGTCGCCTTCTGGGACATGGACCTTAGACAAACTCAGTGGCCAGGGAAAGTATTCAACAGAGACAGAACAAAGGCGTCTGCCCCTTGGTCTCTTGGCCCAGACAGCTAACGCTGCTCTCGGTGCCTGGCGGGCTCTTCCGGCTGCCGGCTCAGCACTTACTCTTCTAACTAAAATAACTCAGGGAACTCAAGAGGATTATAGTGAATTTGTGAGCCGCCTCCTAGAGGCTGCAGAGAGAACCTTGGGCCACGAGGCTTCCAATGATAAGATTATCAGACAGTTGGCTTATGAAAATGCAAATTCAGCCTGCAGGGCCGCCTTACCCGGAAAAACCAGAGACAAGACTCTCGATGAGATGATTCACCTGTGCCGCAATGTAGATTCCTTTTCCTCTAAAATGTCTCAGGCTGTCCACCTTGCGGTGGGTGCCGCACTCCAGGCTCAGAATACTCAAAAGGGTTGCTTTAAGTGTGGCCAGATGGGCCACTTTGCCCGTCAGTGCCCCAGGGTCCCAAGGTCAGTTGAGCCCCCACAGGTGTCCTCAGGCCCCTCGGGCTGACCCTCACAGCCTTTCACCCTTTGCCCACGCTGTCGGCGAGGCAAACACTGGGCCAATACCTGCCGATCTGTCACTGACGTTTCTGGAAAACCGCTGTCTCCTCTTCAAAAAAATGCCATGAGGGGCCAGCCCCAGGCCCCGATCGTTACCTCATTTCCTCCAGCCTTGGGGGACAGCCGGACAATAAACTCCCTCTCGCCCTCTACCGAGCCACCCCAGGGAGCGCAGGAGTGGACCTGTGTGCCTCCGCCCACACAATACTAAGACCGGAGGACAGAGTACAGATTCTTCCTACGGGAATTTTTGGGCCTCCCCTAAAAATACTTATTTTCTGATCTTGGGCCGTGCATCTCTACTTTGAGCGGACTCAGTGTCTACCCCTCCTTGGTAGACAATGACTCTACTGGGGAGATTAAGGTCCTGGCCAGCGCCCCTCGGGGTCCAATATCTATCTCCCAGGGCCAACGTTTGGCCCAGGCTCTGCCTTTACCCTTAGACACCTCTCACCCTGCACTGGGCACGCAACGCGGCCTTTCCCAACCAGGCTCCTCGGACTTGTATTGGGTTCAGACCTTCACTAGGGAGCGCCCTACGTTAAACCTTAGAATTCAGGGGAAGACTTTTGAAGGAATCTTAGATTCAGGGGCTGATTCCATTGTACTATCACAGGATTCTTGGCCCCGCCATTGGCCCTTACAAGCCTCCATGATCCATCTACAAGGAATTGGGCAGTCCAAAAATACCTTACAGAGTTCCCAGCTTCTAACTTGGGAAGACAATGAAGGAAATAAGGGCACGGTCCGGCCGTTTGTGGTTCCTGGCCTTCCTGTCAATCTCTGGGGCAGAGATATCCTCTCCCAGATGAAAGTCCTTATGTGCAGCCCCAATGAGGTGATTGCCCAACAGATGCTTGCGCAGGGTTACCTCCCTGGGCAGGGGCTTGGCAAACAAAACCAGGGAAGTCCTATACCCATGACCCCCCCTCATAAAAAAGATCGCACAGGCTTAGGGTTTGATAGCCATTTTTCATAAGGACCATTGCTCCTCCTGCACACCAGGCAGACAAGATCACCTGGAAAGATGACATTCCTGTCTGGCTTGACCAATGGTCCCTCCCTTCCAAAAAATTGTCTGCAGCCATAGCGTTAGTGCAGGAACAGCTGGCAGCGGGACATATTGAACCTTCTACATCGCCATGGAACACTCCTATTTTTGTCATCCAAAAACGAAATGGTAAATGGCGCCTGCTACAGGATCTCAGAGTAGTTAATAAAACCATGGTCCCTATGGGTGCCTTACAGCCTGGTCTACCCTCCCCTGTGGCCATTCCTGATGGATACTTAAAACTAGTCATTGATTTAAAAGACTGTTTCTTTTCCATCCCCCTCCACCCTGAAGATTGTAAATGTTTTGCGTTCAGTCTTCCCATAACCAACTGTGTGGGACCTTTCCCTGGCTTCCAGTGGTGGGTTCTCCCCCAAGGCATGGCCAACAGTCCTACTCTTTGCCAAAAATATGTAGCTCAAACCATTGATCCCTTCAGGTCACTCTTCCCTGACCTTTACGTGGTCCATTACATGGATGACGTTCTTCTGACAGGGCCCAATGAGCAGCAGCTCCATCAGGCAGGATTACAACTTATTGCTGCCCTTCAAGATCGAGGGCTCCAAGTTTCCCCTGAAAAAATACAAGTACACGCTCCCCATTTGTTCTTGGGGTTCAAACTGTTCCCCAATAAGATTCTTTCCCAAAAAATTCAACTGAGGCGTGATTCCCTGCTAACACTTAATGATTTTCAGCGGCTACTGGGTGATATTAATTGGCTACGCCCTTATTTAAAGCTAACTACAGGTGAATTAAAACCTTTATTTGATATATTGTGAGGAGATTCTGATCCATCATCCCCACGGATATTGACCCCAGAGGCCCAGAGGGCATTAGCCAAGGTAGAACAAGCCATAGTCAATCAATCTGTTGGTTATTATTCTCCAAAATTGCCCCTTCACCTCCTCATCTTTCCCACCCCTTTTTCTCCTACTGGCCTACTTTGGCAAGTAAAGCCTTTATTTTGGGTACATTTACCAGCATCCCCATCACGCGTGCTGCCCACCTACCCTCTCTTGGTTGCCCACCTGCTACGTCTTGGCAGGGAGGCTGCCTTTAAACTCTTTGGCAAAGACCCTGATAGCCTCCCTTCTCTCTCTCGCCCGTTTTTCTTTCAGGCTTAGTCCTCCTCGATTCTCACGAATAATGAAGTCCCGCAGGTCGGGGCAATTTTCTACTATGAAAATCAAAATAATCTATCATGAAGCAAGTCTTACAGATTAAAAGAAAAAGAACAAACTTCTCTTCTTGGGTTGATATACTAGATCACAATTCCCACAGAAAGCCCCTGAGGCCACACTAATATGCAGAGCACCCTATCAGATATGACAAACCTCTTGAAAACACTCATTAGAACCCTTCCAGAAGTTCCCAACAGGAACCACTCTCCTCAGTTCCATATCTTGGCCAACAATGTGTGTTTTGAGCTTTAGTAAGGTTTTGTTTATGAATGTGGGTGCCCTTGCGTTTGGGTCACAGATATTCAGAATTGAGACTTTCTCTTGGTAGATTTTCCATTTGATGTATGTGAAGTGTCTTTCCTCACCACTCCAGCTTATTTCCTGGGACCATTTGCTTGGAAGACCCTTTTCTATCATTTTACTCTGAGATAGTATGTGTCTTTTTTTACTGAGGTATGTTTCTTATATGCAGTAAAATGCTGGGTCTTGTTTGCATATCCAGTCTGTAAGCTTATATCTTTTTATAGGTGAGTTGAGTCCATTAATATTGAGAGATATTAAAGAGAGATGACTGTTCGTTCCTGATTCATTTGTTTTTGTAGGTGGCTTTATGTGCTTGTGGTTTGTTTTGAGATACTTAAATAGCTTGCCTTTTCTTTGGTGGAGGTACTGTTCTTGAGTTTTCCTTCTAGGATCCTCTGTAGGACTGGATTTGTAGATAGATACTGTTTAAAATTGGTTTTGTTCTGGAATATTTTATTTTCTCTATCTATGTCGATTGAGAATTTTTGCTGGGTATAGTAGCCTGGGCTAGCATTTGTGTCCTTTTAGAGTCTACATGACCTCTGACTAGGCTCTTGTGGCTTTCATAGTCTCTGTTGAGAAGTCTGGTATAATTCTGATACGTGTACATTTTTATGTTACTTGGCCCTTTTTACTTGCAGCTTTTAAAATTCTTTGTTTGTCCTGTGTGTTTAGTGTTTTGATTACTATGTGAAGAGAGAATTTTCTTTTCTGGTCCCATTTATTTGGTGTTCTATAGGTTTCTTGTACCCTTATGGCCATCTCTTTTTTTAGGTTGGGGAAATTTTCTTCTATGTTTTTTATTGAAGACATTTTCAGGTCCTTTGAGCTGGGAATCTTCTTTCTCCTCTATTCTGATTATTCTTAGATTTGCTCTTTTCATTGTATATTAAAATGAATTTACTGGATGCTTTGGGATAGGGGTATTTTATGTTCTGAATTTTCTTTGACAGTTGTGTCAATCTCTACTATGGAATCTTCTACACCCGAGGTTCTCTTTTCTACCTCTTGTATTCTGTTGGTGATGCTTACATCTGTAATTCCTGACCTATTTCCTAGGTTTGCTGTTTCTGGGTTTGCATCCATTTGTGTTTTCTTTATTGTTTCTATTTCCACTTTTCGGTCTTAAATTACTTTATTCAATTCCTTCACCTGTTTGATTGTGTTTTGCTGTATTTCTTTAAGGAATTGATTTGTTTCCTCCTTAAAGTCTTCTGTTTACCTGTGTTTTTCTGGATTTCTTTCAGTAAGCTATTTATATCCTCCTTAAGGGACTCTATCTCTATGAGATAGGATTTTAGGTCAGATTCCTGATTTTCAGGTGTGTTGGTGTATTTAGGGCTTGTTGCTGTGGGAGAACTGGATTCTGATGATATCACATATATAGGCTTCTGTTACTTATGGACTTGCGCTTGCCTCTTGCCATCTGCTTATCCATGGGGTTTGCTGGCCTGGGTGACTCTATCTGGAGTCTGCCTCTTTTGTCCCTAAGTTGCTCCAGCTCTTCTGGTAGGCATATGGACCTGGTTGTAGCAGACCACCTGTGGGGCCTTCCAGCTGGGGGTTCTTCAGAGGGGCAAAGAAGCTGCTGATCTGTTGCCCTAGCTGCAGTAGATCTCTTGGGAGGCCTTTAGACTATTGAGTCTTCAGAGGAGTAGTCAAGCTCTTGTCCTTGTGAAGATGTTCTCCAGAGGAACCTATGGACTATGGTTTCTGTTTCCCTTTGTGCAGCAGTACTCCCCAGAGGCATTCAGTCTGTTGGTTTAGATGCTCTGCATGCCACAGAGCCCCTGGGAGGTCTTCAGATTGTGGTGTCTGTTGCCCAGTTGCCCTGTGTACAGAGAAACTCCTGGGATGCCTTCAGGCTGTGGTGTTATCAGTGGAGCAGACTGGCTAGCAGTCTGCCCCAGCAAAAATGACTGGGCAGAAAGGGAGTGGTATTCGGTGTGTGGGGGTCCTGGGGGGTGATGTATCTTGAGTCCACTGGGATCAAAGCAGCAACCATGTGACTTTGGGTGGATTCTTACCTATTGCTCTGAGTTGGATATGGTGTCTTCAGGGGAACAGACTAGCTATCAGTCTCATTAACTAATTATTTATTTTACCATGGTCCCTTTACAAATGTGTTTTCCCTCAAAACTTCCAAAGCCTTTAACCCTGAGAGAAGTAAAAGTGGGGTCTAGATATTCTCTGCTAAGAATCAGATATTTAGAGAAGTACAGCAAGGTCCCAACATTAAGTGTGAAAATGTTAAAATACTAACAGGGTAAATACTGAAAATGATGAATGGTGGAAAGGGTACTTCAGAAGACAAAAGAATGTGAGGCCTGAGGTAGAGTAGGGGTAGGGTCTTCAGGGACAGGGAAATCTTCTGGGCATGTTTCTGGATCAGTATACAAATGAATATCCCAAACCTGATGGCATTATTTGTTGGCCTGTCCTTGAATTCTGTTAACCATAGCCTACATTTAGGGCAGGAATAGACATTGAGCAGGCATAAATCCAAGATTATTGAGTATCCTACTGCTATCAGATGTGTTGAAAACTGTCTCTTTTGAGATGGGATGAAATTTTCTCCTTGCATACTTCATGCTTTCTCTAGTACCAAATGCATAAATCTAAGGTCACTAACAAAAATCCCAGTCCTATAGCTTAAAGTCAACTGACATTTTTCTCCTGACAGCTTGTGCAGGGAAATGGGGTATCTCAGCTCCTGGATTCCTGAGCTGGGAGAGGAGATATTTTTAGGGAGACTTTTTTTGTGGAGGCTGTTATCCATTTTCAGGTCTTGGTTCTTCGGTAGGCAGTGGCAGAAGGGTTTCCAGTTGTATAGAGAAGAAACAGAAAAATTGCCCTGCTATTTGTTTTCTAAGCTGCTATTCCACACAGATACTTCCCTTATTGTTTTGCAAAAACAATAAGATAAGCAGGGTGACAACAGAATCCTGGGGCCTAAGAGGGATTATAGACGGGGCTTGAGCTGACACCACGCTGAGTTGTGCCCAACACACACCCTACTTATGTGAGCACACAGTGCCTGTGCTTGAGGAGTGGGATGATAGTCTAAGCTGGAGAAAGGAGTCATCACAACAGTTATTTCTTCAATCCTTTTACTTATTCTCCTCTACCTGTCCTGGGTAAATGACTGAAGTGTTCCTGTCCCAAAGATGGCAATGATGGTGCCCTGCCTGGAGAAAGAACCAAGAGTTGGGGCTACTGAGAATGGGACTCAGAGGAAGATCACCTTCTTGGTGGTACATCTTTAGCAGCACATAGAGGTAACAAGTGTCACTGTAAACTTAGTAGATATGGGAGAGCCAAGTGGAAATACCATATGCAAGGGAAGGACATAGCAAGGGAGTTAAGTGTCTCTGACTTCCATTCCTCATTAAGATTTCTCATAACTATGAGTTCCTGTCCTGTACTGACTGCAAAACTGTGTTTCAAGTACCTGCCATTGGTAGCTACAAGACCAGTGAAGGGCTGAGCTAGAAATGTCAATGTAATTGAATATAAAGGGGAATGATATATGTAGAGAACTGGCTCTGTTTCTCTCATGACCATGTGATATTGGACAAACTTCCTGTTCTTTTCAGACATCTTTCTTTGTAATATTATTGTGAGAATAAGTTTCAACACACACACATACACAAACACACACACACAGAGAAATAGGTTCAAGTCAAAGTGACAAATTTTGAGTTAGCATACCAATAGAACACAAGCCAATACATGGGTGCCAATACTATGGTACATTACAGAAATTCCACCACTCATAAGATAGGGGCAGGAGGAACATTGGGTTTCAGGTCTTTCCCATCTGCCAGTGAGTGTGAGGCCAGCCTGGGATTCATGAAAACCTGTCTTAGAATGAAAAGAAAACACAAAAGAGCTTGAAATTACCCCAGAAAACAAACTTATTTCTAGTATGTTTCTAGCATGATTATATATTTCAAAAATTTATTGATTTACACTTATTTTTTTTAATGTGTGTGTAAGGCAGAAGAGGGTATTGAATACCATGAGATTACTGTCATTAATTGTTGTAGGCTGCCATAAAGATGCTGTAAATTGAACCCTGGCCCTTCAGAAAAGCAAGTAGTGCTTTTATCTGTTGAGTCTACTCTTCAATTCTATGTAATAACAACATTCATCTCTCTCATAGCAGCCGAATTACTTCATGCACTTCTTTGAAGGTGGCCCATGCTACTTTATATAGGAGCCACTCTCTTATTCTCCTTACTCTCTGCTCTGTGCATGTACCCATCTACTAATTAAAATTTCCAAACGTTTCCGCTTGTGGACTCTCAGTACAGTGCTGCCAGGACTCTTACTGAGCATGATACCTCATCTCCTAATGCATGTAGAAATGGAATCACTGGTCATATCTTTAGCTTGAATAGATATACTGGCAACATGTTGAAAGGTGGTGAAGCATACGTATACTGTTGTAAACAGTGGATGAGTTTCACAGCATCCAACCTCACCAATATTTTTTATTATCTGCCTTTTTCATTTTGCCTTTCTTGTGGTTACCTGGATGTCATTACTTATAACCTTAGCTTATCTTTTCCAGAAAATTGATCATAAAGACCATCTTTCCTAGCCTTCTTTATATACTCTTTTATAATCACTCAATTAATATATTCACTCATTATGAATTTGGCCTCTGTCTTTAATTGGTAATTTTTTAGTTCATTTGTGTATGTATGTGTGTGTATTCTCACAACTTCTTTATCAAATACAGGTATTGTAAATGTCTTTCTCAACTCACAGATTTGTCTTTTTTCATCATAATGGGACTTCTTGTTGAAGGAAAATTTTTAATTATCAATATTTTTCCTTTATGGTACATTTTATGTCCTACCTCAGAGGTATTTGAAAAAAAACTTACATCTTCTCTATCTTTTCTAGAAGCTTTAGTCTTTTGCATTCAGTATTTGTGCCTATAATTTACCTGGTATTATATATTGAC
This sequence comes from Rhynchomys soricoides, assembly GCA_019843965.1. Lineage (NCBI taxonomy): Eukaryota > Metazoa > Chordata > Mammalia > Rodentia > Muridae > Rhynchomys > Rhynchomys soricoides. Next base: position 18,450,583 of record JADRCH010000012.1, read on the forward strand.
ATCTCTATACATGTATATATCTATTTCTACATAACTATATCTACATACATATATAGCTATATATCTAGTATCTATAAAGGGAGTATCAATTAGGTGTCATGATTAATTCCTTGGGGTACAGATACAGTTATGGTGGATCACACCTCTATCTTCAGGCCTGGGAGGTGGAAGCAAGAAAATCAGAAGTTCAAGGTCACATTTGCCTACATAGTAACTCTAAGGCTAGCTGTGCCTAAATAATACACGGAAGTTTGTTACTGTTGTTTTCAAACAAATTTGCTTGTTTGCTTAGTTGTTTTTTTAAATGCATTTTATAATCCTCTGTAATTCTAATGCTTAGAAGACAGAGACAAGAAATTGGTGGTTTAAACTGATCTTAACTGCAGAGCAAACTTGAAGCAAGCCTCCCCTAAATTACACTGCCACCTAAACTCATACAAATAAGTGGTAACTCAGTCTTAGACAAGGTGTCTTATGTAGAACTTCTTTTTGATTTTTTTGGATATTTTATTTATTTACATTTCAAATGTTATATCCTTTCCTGATTTTCCCTCTAGAAACCTGCTATCATATCCCCCTTCCACCTGTTTCTATGAGGGTTCTCCCCAACTCACCTACCCACTCCTGCCTCCCTTCCTTGGCATTCCCCCACACTGGGGCATCAAGCCTTCACAGGAACAAGACCCTCTCCTCCCATTGATGCCCATACAAAACTATCCTCTGGTATATATGCAGCCAGATCCATGGGTCCCTCCATGTGTATACACTTTGCTTGGTGGTTTAGTCCCTGGGAGCTCTGGGGGTTCTGGTTGGTTGATGTTGTTGTTTTTCAGTCCTTTCTCTAACTCCTCCATTGGGGACCCCGTGTTCAGTCCAACAGTTGTCTGTGCACATGCCCTGGTAGAGCCTCTCAGAAGACAGCTATATCAGGCTCTTGTCAGCAAGCACTACTTGGCATCCTCAGTAGTGTTTAGGTTTGGTATGTGTATATGGGATAGATCCACAGGTGGGGCAATCTCTAAATGGCCTTTTCTTCTATTCCCCATTTTGTCTCTGTATTTCCTCACATGAGTATTTTGTTGCCCGTTCTAAGAAGGACTGAAGCATCCACATTTTGGTCTTCCTTCTTGTTGAGCTTCATGGGGTCTGTGAAATGTACCTTGAGTATTCTGAGCTTTTGGGCTAATATCCACTTATCAGTGAGCGCATATCATATGTGTTGTCTTATGATTGGATTTATCTCACCTGAGGTGTCATTTTCTAGAACCATCCATTTGCATGCAAATTTCATGAAGTTATTGTTTTTAATAGCTGTGTAGTAGTCTATTGTGTAAATGTACCACATTTTCTGTATCCATTCCTGTGTTGAGGGACATCTCAGTTGTCTCCAGCTCCTGCCTATTATAAATAAGGCAGCTATGAGCATAGTGGAACAGTTGTCTTTGTTATATGTTGGAACATCTTTTGGATATATGCCCAGGAGTTGTACAGCTGGGACCTCAAGTCATGGTCATGTACATTAGGTTCTCTAACTAACTGTTAAGATTTTAATGTGAAATATACACCTGACTATTCTGTGTTCAATATTGTATCCCAAGCTGGTGATGCTGTTTTGGTATTTGTAGTACTTTGACTGTCCTTCGATGAATTGGATTACTGAGAAGTATTTTAGGGTTTAAGCCGTTGAAAATTTCTATTTAGTTTTATTTCTTACTTCAGAGTGAAGTCTTAAGCTAGATGCCAAATACTGTTCCCATTTCTTTCCAAACAATAGTAAAATACCTGCAAATTAATTCTGGAGGCAAGATAGTCTCGTTTAACTTTTGTTCATTCTGTATTTTTTTAATTGGCCTGTGCTGACAAAATTTAAACCAAAATTGCATTCAGACAATTTGGTTGAAAATGTGCAACTACATAATAGCATTTTTCAAATAAAACCTTTTTTGCTTAGAACAGTAAGAATCAATAAAGATTACTGTTCTGCCAAACTTTTTTATTAACAGGTATCAAGAGGTATTTAACTGAAAGTTTCAGCATGCAAAGCAGTTAAATAAGATATATCAGCACAGTATGATCTGTGGATAATTGCCTTCTGATTTTCTTAGATGCCACAAAACATAAAACATTTGCTTTCATGTCAGTACCTTTAAAACATACCTAAAAGAGGAGAGGCCCTTGGACTTGTGAAGGCTCAATGCCCTAGTGTAGGGGAATGTCAGGGCAGTGAGGTGGGAGTGAGTGGGTTGGCAGGGGAGCACCCTCATAGAAGGGAGAGAGAGGATTAGATAGCAGTTTTGCTGAGGGGAAACCAGGAAAGGGGATAACATTTGAAATGTAAATAAATAAAAAATTCAAAAAAGAGACATCCCCAAAAACTGAATAAGTATTGTTCATTGAGCCCATTAACAAGGTGAAGTGCTAGTTATTAGACACTATAAAACTAAGCTAGAATATATTTTTCATTTTTTATATCACTTATTGTTTTTTGTTGTTGTTGCTTCAAAGTGGTAGGAACTAAAACTACTCTCTTCTGTTTCATTTGAAGACGGAAGTATATATTTTACCTGTTATTTATTTAATCAAAGTGTTGGTACTCATATATAAGCCCCTTATTACAGCAATCACGCAAGTCAGTATGAAATACTACTTTATGCTCAACTATTTACCCTTATAGGTCCCATGTAACTGTAATTGTAGATAGTTGTGAGCTGATATATGGGTGCTAGGATCCAAACACGGATCTTTTAAAGAAGCAGACAGTGTGTTTAATCACTGGTTTATATTACCACCCACCCTAATACACTTTAAATAAAATAAAACAGATTACCGTACACAGGACTTTGGAGAAAGAAGAGCTGTGGGACTTCTTTTAAGGATGTATCTATACAGAGGTATAGATACAGGTGTATCTATAGCAGAGTTGGCTGAAAGGGACTGCATGTGTTTTTCACGTTTCATATTTGGAGGAAGTGGGGTGCCTAAGCCCTAGTGGTTCAACTTATTTTATGATTAGCTCAAGATGCTTTATATGGAGCTGCAAGATTTAATGTTAGATCTGATGTTGAAATTTGGTCTTGCTTTACTCTGTTCATTTCTTGCTATGCTCAGATTCTTTATCTGGAATAAGAATATTTATTCTGTAGCATTGTATGTTGGATACATAGCAATCTTACTAAAGAATATAATAGGATTTGTCAGATGAAAAATAGTAACTATCTAAAAGTGGAAAAACTGTGTAATAGTTTGAATGAGAAAGACTCTCATAAATTCATATGTTTGAATACTTGTGTTCCAACTGGTGGAATGTTTAGGAAGCATGAGAGTAAGTCCATATTTAATGAGGTTTGTGTGTGTTTTTCTTTTCCTTTCCCTTTTTGGCTTGTCGACTAAGATGTGAACTGTCATCTGTTCATGCTGCTATACATTACTTATTGGGATGATTTATATATGCTTGGCCCAATGACAGCACTATTAGAAGGTGTGGTCTTCTTGGAGTATATTTGGCCTTATTGGAGTAGGTTTGTCACTGTGGGTGTGGCCTTTAAGACCCTTATCATAGCTTCCTGGAAGCTAGTCTTCTCCTAGCTGCTTTCAGAATAAGAGGTGGAACTCTCTAAGATCCTTCGACTCCATGTATACCTGGACACTGCCCTCCTTCCATCTTGATGATAATATACTGAACATGTGAACCTGTAAGCCAATCCCAATTAAATGATGTTCATCTAAGACATGCCTTAGACATGGTCTCTGGTCACAGCAGTCATACCCTAACTAAGACACTCAGCCTTCATAAACTCTAACCCACTGGAACCATAAGCACACTTTAATGATTTTGTTAATAAATTTTCTTATTTAGGTTATGGTGTTTTATCACAGAAAGAAAAGGTAAGCAATAAAAGTGCCCAGGGGAAAGTCAGAAGATGAAAATGTTTCTTTTTCCAAGTACAAAATCCAGGGATGAATTTGCTCTGACCATACCAATAGGTACCATACACCGATGCCTATGAGGGTAGGTATGAACTCATGATTCATAGATTTATGTGGCAATGAGGAAGGAAACTTGTTCAGAATGTTCTTTTTATTCTATCAATATAATCATCTAAATGCTTGTAAAGTTCATTGTTCTCTTTAGAAAAGGAGACAATTCTCAGATTAACTTCTTTACTGAGAGAGACATGGATAAAAGAAGCCAAGATCTGTATGAATTATCCAGTTCCTAGAGATTTGAGTCTGGAATGCTTGTGATCTTACTGCATTTTCCTTGAAATTTTATTTGTCTGATTTTAGCCTGTCTTTGCTGGATCTTCATTCAGAATAACTTCTGAAATTTATATTGAAACTCACATGCCAAAGAAATCAGTAAACATTTTTTAAAAATTTTTTTCTACTTTATTTACATTTCAAATGTTTTCCCCTTTCCAGATCTCCCCTTTGGAACCTCCCTATTCCCTCCCCCCTCCCCTGCCTCTATTAGGGTATTCCCCCACCCATCCACTCACTCTCATCTTCCCTCCTTGGCATTCTCCTATACTGGGGGATCTAATACCCTCAGGCCCAAGGGCCTCTCCTCCCCCAATGACTAACAAGACCATCCTCTGCCGCATATGTGACCAGCACCATGGGTCACTCCATGTGTATTCTTTGGTTGGTGGATCAGTCTCCAGGAGTATCAGGGGGTCAGGCCAGTTGCCACTGTTGCTCACTTTCTGGGGATGTAAATTCCCTCAGCTGCTTCAGTCCCTTCTACAACTCCTCCATCTGGGACCTCCCACTCACCTTACTGTTGCTGTGAAGTGACTCTTGGGTACTTCGAACTCTTGGGCTAATAACCACTTAACAGTGAGTACATACCATGTTCATTCTTTTGTGTTTGCGTTACCTTGCTCAGGATGATATTTTCAAGATCCATCCATTTGTCTGCAAATTTCATGAAGTCATTGTTTTTAATTGCTGAGTAGTATTCCATTGTGTAAATGTACCACATTTTCTGTATCCATTCTTCTGTGGAGGGACATCTGGGTTAATTCCAGCTTCTGGCTATTATAAATATGGCTGCCATGAACATACTGGAGCATGTGTCTTTATTAGATGTTGGAGCATCTTCTGGGTATATGCTCAGGAGTGGAATAGCTGGCTCCTCAGGTAGTATTATGTTCATTTTTCTGAGGGTCCACCAAACTGATTTCCAGAGAGGTTGTATCAACTTGCAATCCCACCAGCAATGGAGGAGTGTTCCTCTTTCTCCACGTCCTCACCAACATCTGCTAACACCTGAGTTTTTCATCTTAACCATTTTGACTGGTGTGAGGTGAAATCTCAGGGTTGTTTTGATTTGCATTTCCCTGATGACTAAGGATGTTGAACATTTCTTTTGGTGCTTCTCGGCCATTCGAGTTTCCTCAGTTGAGAATTCTCTGTTTTGTTCTGTTCCCCATTTTTTGATAGGGTTATTTGGATCTCTGGAGTCTAGCTTCTTGTATACATTGGATATTAGCCCTCTATCAGATGTAGGATTGGTAAAGATCTTTTCCCAACCTGTAGGTTGCCATTTTGTCCTATTTATAGTATCTTTTGCCTTACAGAAGCTTTGTAATTTTATGAGGTCCCATCTCATTCTTGATCTTAGAGCACAAGCCATTGGTGTTCTGTTAAAGAACTTTTCCCCTGTGCCCATGTGTTCTAGACTTTTCCCCACTTTCTCTTCTATTAGATTCAGTGTATCTGGTTTTATGTGGAGGTCCTTGATCCACTTGGACATGAGCTTTGTACAGGGAGATAGGAATGGATCAATTTGCAATCTTCTACATGTAGACCTCCAGTTGAACCAGTACCATTTGTTGAAGATGCTGTCTTTTTTCCATGGTATGGTTTTAGCTCCTTTGTCAAAGATCAAGTGTGTGGGTTCAATTCTGGGTCTTCAATTCTATTCAATTGATCTACCTGCCTGTCACTGTACCAATACCATGCAGTTTTTACTACTACTGCTCTGTAGTACAGTTTGAAGTCAGGGAGGGTGATTCCCCCAGAAGTCCTTTTATTGTTGAGAATAGTTTTTGCTCTCCTGGGTTTTTTGTTATTCCATATGAATTTGAGAATTGCTCTTTCTAAGTCTATAAAGAATTGAGTTGGGATTTTGATGGGGATTGCATTGAATTTGTAGATTGCTTTTGGCAGGATGGCCATTTTAACTATATTAAGCCTGCCAATCCATGAGCATGGGAGATCTTTCCATTTTCTGAGGTCTTCTTCAATTTCTTTCTTCAGAGACTTGTAGTTCTTGTCATACAGATCTTTCACTTGTTTGCTTAGCGTCACACCAAGATATTTTATATTGTTTGTGACAATTGTGAAGGGTGTTATTTCCCTAATTTCTTTCTCAGTTTGTTTATTCTTCAAGTATAGCAAGGCTACTGGTTTGCAATATACAGCCAACCAGTAGCCAACATCAAACTAAATGGAGAGAAACACGAAGTAATCCCACTAAAATCAGGAACTAGACAAGGGTACCCTCTCTCTCCCTATCTATTCAATATAGTACTTGAAGTTCTAGCTAAAGCAATCAGACAACAAAAGGAGGTCAAGGGGATACAAATTGGAAAGGAAGAAATCAAAATAGCACTATTTGCAGATGATATGATGGTATACTTAAGTGACCCGAAAAACTCTACCAGAGACCTGCTACAGCTGATAAACAACTTTAGGAAAGTGACTGGATACAAAATTAACTCAAGCAAATCAGTAAACTTTTAATGGCTGTAACTTGGGAAGGGTTTTGGATCCCTGTGATGTTAACTAATATTTCCTTTATTCCTAATATTTCTAGTATTTCCTTTAAACATATCAATTCCCCTTTTCTAAAAATCCATAATCTTTTAATCCCTGCTACATTTCTCCCAATTTTCAATTATAAATCTTTACATTTTATAAATAATTTTTTAGAGGAAATTCTTTCAAAAATGGTTGAAAAATAGTTGTAAAAAAATAAGTATTACAAAGCCATGAAAGACAAAATATAGAAGATATAAGGTAATTAGAAGTACATAAATGTGAAACTCTGGTACCTAATCAAACTGAGGATAAAGACAGGCAGCTCATTGAACCTATAGCACTATCTGTTAATGAAACTGAGGAAAGGCAACCACTCCCACTGGCTTTCCCAGGTACCTAGCAAAAAATGTCAGAAAATGGCAAAACATCACAAAATGTATAACTAGTCTAGAATCTTCTTAAAATATAAGATATTAAACATCTTAATGAATCAATAGTGATTTATCAAATGTACTCACAATATTTGAGACACATTTTAAACACCTGAGCTTCCTGAAACAGAATTATGCCTCAAGACTCGAAAGATTTAGCAGCAGGTGTACTTTAAGCTGGTTCTCAATTACACTGGCTCACATGGTGGTGAGATGAAGTTCCAATTATTGAAAATCATAGTAAGTCTCATGGTGTTGATATCACAAAAGACAAATTGTTATTGAAGAGTCAAAATAGAAGGATAAACCCCACCTTGCTCTCCAAACTCCATTAGAAGCAATTTGTCCTCAAAGTGACCCCACCCAAGGGCTCAGTGGCCAACTCATAATAACAAAATAACCTGAGCACAATAACAGGATGAGTTAAGAAAATATGAGTTTTTCCAGGTCAAGATGCCCCTTTTAGATGTGTGGTCTCTCCTTGTGGTTTGAAGAGATGCTTTGCACCAATCAGTTTTAAAGGCCAACATTCCTTTACCCATATACCCAATCATGTAATGTCAAAGCTTGAAAACCCCTGCTTGCAATTTTTCCCTATGTAAACCCTAAGCACCTAAACTCAAGTGTCACTTTTCTAACATATTGCATCAGGAAGGTTTATGACCCAAGTCTGAACTTTAATAAAGATACTCATGTGCTTACATTGGAGTTGTGGTCCCTGGTGGTCTCTGGGCATAACATTATGTGAAGGTGAATTTTCTAACTTAAGATAGCAGAAGAAATTTGATTACTCTATTACTATACAGTGTACTTTAATAGCTTTAAGATCCTGGGATAATGTGGAGGAAGGAGGATATAGGTCTATGTCATTCAAAAAGGTCATGCAAAGCCCCAGAGAGACTATTACTGACTCCTTTCATAGATCTGCATCTGCTATAAACAGGGTTATATCAGATCCAGATAACAAAGAGGTACTAATTTAAGGTTTAGCTTTCAAAAATGAAAATGTAATAATAATAATAATAATAATAATAATAATAATAATAATAATAATAAACAAACTGTGCTTAGACCTTCAGAAGCTCAATCAGTATGCATGAATTAATGGATTAGAACTACTGCTGTTATTAACCTTAATAATTATGTAATTACATAAGCTATGGCCTAAATCATCTTATATATCAAAATGTCAGGTGTCTTATTTGAGGGAGACAAGGTCATTTCAAAAGAGATTGTAGGCAAGGTGTTCTTAGAGACTTCCCTAGAACCCCTCAGGCTTCTAGGATTTGTAGGGGTGGTAAAGGTAGACATTGAGGTAATTAATACAGAACAGAAAGAGATATACAAAGTAATCCTTTACCAGTAGGAAACTTCCTATGAAATAACCCTGCAAATAAGGGTAACTCCATAACATATTATTTGTACCCCTGTAACAAAAAAATATGAGCCAGGTATTTTCTGTCAGCAATGCATAGAACAACTAAAGAAAAACTAAACTAGGTATTATAGACCTAATGTATGCTACAGAAGGAAGCTGTTACTTAGAATTAGTTATATGTAAAAATCTTACACTATCACCCAAAATTCATTGCTACCGCCAAAGGCAATAGGAATGATTTTAGGAAGATATAGTCTAACATCCCTAAGATTCATTGTGCATTCTGGAATCAGATGTGAAGATTTCAAGGAAGAGATTGAGATTATGGCTTCCTTAAAGAAAAGTATGCAGTTTAAAGTGGGAGACAGAGTTACTCAGCTTTTACTGCCTCCACATGTCAAGCTCCAACTGAAAGAATTGGAAGATTCAGTAGTACAGAAGAACAGGTTTAATTTTTGCTTTTGTTTTTGTTTTTGTGTTTTGGTAAAGTGTTATAATGAACAAAGAGCAAAATTAAAATTAAATGATATTTTTTACTGAAATTGAAAGCTTAGTGGATAAAGGAGCCAATGTAACTATAATCTCAACAGCATCTTGGAACCAATATTGGTGACTTCAGATGGTATCTATGTTTTATAGGGATTGGAACATTATTCCAAATTAAACAAAGTATAAGATAAATTAAATATGTAGGACTAGACATTCAAATAGGAATACAAAAATCTTATGAGGCAGATATAGACATACTAGACATTCAAATAGGAACACAAAAATCTAATGAGGCAGATATAGACATAAGCCTGTGAGGAAGAGGTCTACTATTACTATTCCTTCAACTTCAGACATAGAGGCACTATATATTGGAAACTAAAGTAATATGGTTTCTTCATTTTTATATTTAAATGGCAGAGAATCTTTGATCACTGGTGTGTAGCCAGGCATGGAATTCAAGTTCCTAAATGTCTAGATTATGTGTGGATTCATAAAATCTACTGTACCTTGAAAAGCAGAGCAGCTGCATAAAATTAGCTGAAAGATCCTGGATGGTAGAAAAACAACCTGCTGAATTAGAGCAACCAGTAGACTTTAAATATGTTTTAATATCAGAATGGAGCGATGGAAATAGGTTACATTGGGGAAGAGGTTTTGCCTATGAAAGATTATCAGCTTCACTAAAACTGATAAATATATAGTCCAAAGAAGACAAGTTTCCACCTGGAAGTGAAGACTCAAGGAAGGTAAGGGCACAGGAAGGCAGATGGTGTAGCGGTTTTGGTGTCTTGCAAAACCCACTTATATTGTGTCTTTCTTTTGATTTTAGGTGTGGGATAAGGGGCATCTTCAGATGTCCATACCAACACTTGCCTTTGTGTGCTCTGGCAAGGTTATGATTTTTGCTAGCTGTAGACAGTTTTATTCCAAGGACTCTGGAGTGTAAGTAAATGTCAGAGCTAGAGAGATGGGGAGTCCATTGAAGGCTTCAGCTCCCCATTGCTTCTCCTGGTTGTTGTTGTGGTTATGGTTTATCAAGTACTCATGAGCAAATAAAAAAGAAAAAGAAGAATTTGACGATATTATGAGATGAAAATTAGACTTGGCCAAAGAAACCTGACATCCCTAAGTTTGGTTATGTTGTGTTTTCAATTTTACTGATTCTAGAAAGACTTTAATTGATTTTAAAAAATTTCTTCCCTGAAATGGTCAACCAATTCAAAGCAATTTCCATCAAAATTCCCACATAATTCATTACAGAGCTTGAAAGAAAAATTCTCAACTTCACATGGAAAAAAAACAAAACAAAACAAAAAACAGTATATCTACAAAACTCTCATACAATAAAACAACCACTAGTGGTATCACTAACCTTGACCTCAAGCTATACTCCAGAGTAATATTAATAAAAGCTGCAGAGTATTGGCATAAAAAGAGACAAGTGGATCAATGGAATTTAATTAAAGGTCAAAAATAAATCCACCACCTACCTAGGGACAGTTGATTTCTGACAAAGAAGCCAAAAGTATACAATAATGGTAGCATCTTCAACTGATGCTGCTGGTCTAACTAGATGTTTGCATGTTGAAGAATGCAAATAGATCTATGTTTATCACCATGCACAAAACTCAAGTCCATGTGGATCAAAGACTTCAAAATAAAACTGGATAGACTAAATTTAATAGATGATAAAGTGGGGGAAAGCTTTGAACATATTACAGCAGGAGACAATTTGCTGAACAGACTACTAACAGCTCAAGCACTAAGATCAAAAATTGAAAAATGAGACCTCATGAAACTAAAAAGTTTCTGTGAGGCAAAGGGTACTATCAATACAACAACATAGCAGCCTATAGAATAGAAAAGATCTTCCCCAAACCCACATCCAAAGGAGGGCTAATATCTAAAATATAGACAAATCAAAAGGGATTTAACTAATTAAATCAGCAATTTAAAAAATTGGACACATAGCTAAACAGGGAATTCATAATGTGAATTTTTTATGGCAAAAAGGCACTGTAATAAGTGTTCAAAATACTTAGTCATTAGAGATATGCAAATAAGATACACTGAGGTTCCATCTTTCACTGATCAGAGTGGGTAAGATCAAAATCACAGATGACATTACATGCTTGCCAGGATGTGGAGCAATATAGCACTCATCCAATATAGGTGAGAGTCCAAATTTCTAAAACCACCTGAGTAATTCTGAATGAATAAGTGAGCCATTTCTACGTGGGACTCAAATAGATCAAGCTAGGCTGTGTAACACTGATAGGTGAAGCTAAGTAGGATGCTAATTTAATAATGTCTATAATATTTATCAAATCAAAGCCAATATATTAATATCAGTCATTTAAATAGTAAAACCTAAAGAAATCATAGCAACAATTAGAAAACAGAGATGTCAAATGAAATAGAGAAGAGAAAAATAAAACTATGTCTTTACAAAAAGTCCTTCCAGGCAACATATTTCAAGGGAGAAGTCAGATACTTTAACCAATATCTAGAATATAAAAATGCATGAAAGAGCCGGGCAGTGGTGGTGCATGCCTTTAATCCTAGCACTCGGGAGGCAGAGGCAGGCAGATTTCTGAGTTCAAGGCCAGCCTGGACTACAGAGTGAGTTCCAGGACAGCCAGGGCTACACAGAAAACCCTGTCTCGAAGGAAAAAAAAATGCATGAACGTCCACCAATTTCAAAGTATAATAAATAATCAGAATTAAAATTAACCAAAGTAAGTCATCATAAGCATCACCACTGATGAAATACAAAAGGACACATCTACAAATACAACATGGTCATTCAAACAAGAGCTACAAAATTCTCATGACAATAATAATCCACGAAATCCTTGGACAGCACACAATGTGTGTTCTGCTTTGCCAAAAATTGGAAAGGGTGTACTTGCAAGACTACTAGTCCAAAATCAGGGAGATTTGCTTGAAGAGCTCTAATGTTTCGACACTGGGCACAGTAGATTTAATCACTAAAAGTATTTCATTTCCTCATCATAAAGTCATCAAGTAATTCACATATGTTATAGTTACTTTAGAACCATTTTTATTTCCTATGATTGATGATTGGATGTAAGTCGGTAGCATATTGAGGTAAGGTAATATACATCTTTCAAAACCAAACACAGGATAACAAAGTTTTAAAGAAAAGTTGGATGATTTATATTATACACATAAACACAAAGCAATGTGTTTGGCTCTAATTGGTTTACAAGCCATAAGAACTTTTGAAAAATGCCAATTTTTATATGTGTTTCTGTGTGAGATATAGTGTATTTCAAGTGTACATGGAAGACACCTCAAACAATAAGGTGTCAAATCCTCTAGATTGGAGTTGAAGGTAGTTACGAACCTCCTGACATGGCAGTTAGGAGCTCAATATTGGTCATTCCAAAAAGAGTATATTCTGAGCCACATGTGCAGCCCCAAAGTGCCTTTTATCCAATAAAAATGTTTTTCATATTTTAACATAAAATAAAAGAAATAATAAATAGTGAGATACTCAAGGATCTTTCTGAACATGATGAATCAATATTATAGTGTCAGGCATGTCCAACTTGCAAGACAAATTCAACAAAACCAGTGAAAATTCCCAAAAGGTATAAAAGAAAAGCTGATTCCAAATCAACAAGTAATAATAATAATAATATTCAGTAGAATTATGATGAATTAATATACTCATTAACACAATCTAACTTCTATACTTACCACAAACATACAACAAGAAATGGTGATATATTTGTGAGAAAACATCAAAGAGAAAGAAACATTCACGAACAAAAGCACAAAACTAGAGTTCTTTGAAACAAAAGACCAAATGAAACTCAGCCAGGAAAATTATGATTTTGAGACATGTTATCAAAATGCCTATGATTTTGTATATATGGAGATCAAGTACACAAAATCTTCATATCTTCCACAATACTGGCTTAATGTTAGTCTTAAATTGTTATGCTACTGACCCTGTATCTGATGTCTTTTTCCCAGATGGAGAGACCCCAATCACCAGAGCTTTCTCTGGACAGGACAGTGATTAGAAAAGCCTGCTATGCCTCTGAATTCACACTTCCTCAAGTGATTTCAAATCAAAGTCACACTAATGTTTCTAAGAAATATCAACAGAAATTGTTTCTCTGAGATTGCATGAAACTTCTGGTTAGACAAGGAATTCAAATCTCACCATTATCCTCACCAAGCAAGATCATGTTTATTTATAGTCCTAAATTTTTATTCAAGAAATTAGATGGTCTGCAACAGTACCACTTGTCTCCTTGGAGAAATGTCTCTCTTCCCCTTCCTCCCTCAATTTCTATGCAGCAATTCCTTTCAGATTCACCCAGTAAAGAAGATTCTGATATCTAACCCCAGGTATGGAGAAAAGACAACCATATAGTTTCAGAAAAATGCAGTCCCTATTTATGTGAATCTCTTAGTTAGGGTTTTTACTGCTATGTATAGATACCATGGGCAAGGAAATAAATAAAAGAAAGCATTTACAAGGGGCCAGGTTACAGATCAAAGGTTTGCTCCATTATAATTATGGAGAAATCATGGGGAGCATGCCAGGAGACATAATGCTGGGGAAGGAGCTGAGTATTCTACATCTGGATCCACAGTTAACAGGAAGAAATGGTGAGCCACTAGGCCTGCCTTGTACATCTGAAACGCAAAACACACCCATATTGACATACTTTTTCCAATAAGACCACCTCTCTAATAATGCCTATGTTTATGATCTATCAGCACCATTTTCATTAAGACCACCAGAGTGAGTTCTGTTTTCATGACCATATCTCCTTAAGCAAGAGAAGTTTCCCTTGTTTACTTAGTTGTAATAATTCAGGGTTTAGTTTGGGAACTTGACACTCTCAAAGAAACACCTTAGATGGCTACATAAACTTATATTAGCTGATTGCCTCTGGAACTCTATAGATTAGCAAAAGAAGCCAGAGATTCTAGTTATCAAAGTGACAGGTGGCACAGGAAAATTACAGAAAAACTCCAAGCACAGACCAAAGGGAAGAAATAGAATAGCAAGTAGAAAAGTATTCCTTTAGTGGTTGAGTTACTCTGGGGAATGGGACATGCATGTGACATGAAATATGTGTGCAAGATAAATCCATAAAAATGCTTTATACACAAAGTAAACCAAAATGTGAAAATAATGTAAGGAGGAGACAGTTTTCTGCACTGGGCAGAACTTGAGCATAGGAGAATTCAAAACCAATGCCCACAAAGACAACGCCACACCTATTCCAACAAGGCTATACCTTGCAGTAATGTCCTGCCCTATTAGCCAAGCATTCTGAACAGATGAATCCATGTAGGCCATATTCAAACCACCACAGGACTCAGCTCTTTGTATAAGATCAGATAATTTTTTCTTCAGTTTCTTTGCTATTTTTGGCTCTCTTTTCTAGGCCATAGGCATCATCTTTCAGAACATTCATTAACTAAAGTTCCTTTTTAAAGAAAAGGGAGTGACAGTGCACATTTAACCTTTGAGATATATGGATCCTGAAGGAAATTTTCAATGATGTGGATGTAAACACCTTCTTCAGAAGTTGAGCTAACCTTAAGCAGATAGTAAGAGCCATGTGGCTTGCTACCATCTTGGATGGTTTCTTCATTGCAATGGAAGCAGCCATGTGATTTGGCAATTTTCTTTGCTAATACTTTCATTTAAAAAGGAAAGTTTTTGTGACTTCTTTGTTGCTGTAGCATAAAACAAAAGGAGTAGTTCATACTTATTTTGCTTTCACTGATTCCTGAGAGGATTACCACATTTGTACAAAGGAGGTAACAATGGATTTGCATGATGTTAGATTTATTTTAATCAGACATTACCCTGCATAATATATTTACTGACTTTCAGAGAAGATTGAAGAATTTTCTTAACCCTGGGCTTCCAACAAGAATTATGTCTGAAAGGAATATGGAACTTTAAAAATGATTAGGCTTGACAGATTCATGTAAATTTAGATTACCCTAAAGCCAGTTTTTCCAAAGTACAGGCCTACCAGAACAATAAAAATAGAACATATGATAAGAAAGCTTTTACCAGTAAGCAGCTATGTTAGAGCTACATGTTAGAGATGAAGGCAATTCTGGGTTTTAATGCCTAGCCCATTTTATACCCAAAATCTCTAAGATTTTTTTTCTCTAAGGAATCATTTACTCCATCTTTGCTATCATGAACTAAAATAACATTTTTTTTTCATTTTCTAATCACTTCAAATCAACAAAATAGTAACTATGACAGTGATAAAGCTCAAACTCTGGCCTCCACATGTATAGGTACACATCATATGCATATATATATATATATATATATATATATATATATATTCATTTAAACGTAGTTTATTGCATACACATGAATAAAAGGAGGAAGAGGAGATCAGATAAAAATTCAGGTTATCTTTTCTGCTTCCTATTCCACTAGCCAAATTCTTCCCTCCAGAAAGTCTTTTGCTTTCTCAATAAACTAATAATAGTGATCATATTATTAAACATTTATCTCTATGCCAATTTCTTTTTCTTCCAATTGTCCAAAAGATAGCCAAAAGGTTTCTAAAAAAATATTTACTATTCATGAGACACTTCCAATATCTCATCAGTACCATTTCTGTGAAATCATGTACTATTCCAATATCAAAAGGGGATTGTTTTCCTTAAAATGCCTTGAGGAGTTTTTTTTTTTTTTTGTACATTTGTTATGATTAAGCTAAACCTATATAAGAATACAAAATAAAAGTTTAGCGGTTTCCTTCTATAGCCGGGGACCTCAGTCTGTACCACAGAACTCCATAGTCAAATAGCACTGGGAGAAAGCTAGCATCCAAGGAGTGTGGACAAGCCTGTGAGTGGAGGTAAGATGAGCACCACTGCTCAGCTGGACCTGGCTGGAATACTCAGGAAACAGGGACCATGGAGCAGCATGGGACAGGAGCCTTCCAGTTTATGCCTGTGGTCTGTGTGACATGGCTCCATACCTAAACAGTGCAAGGAAAGATTTCCAAGACTGTGGATAAGCCTGTGATTAGGGGTAAGGCCAGCACCTCTGCTCAGAGGGACATGCACAGAACCCTCAGGACACAGGGACGGAGTGGTGGCTTTATGGTTTCCTTCTGCGACTAGAGAGCTGATGCTGTGACACATGGATCCATACTCAAATAGTGCCAGGAGAAAGCTGGTCTCCCAGGAGTTCCAACACATCTTCAAGCACAGGAAGACATCCACTTCTGTTCAAATTCCTCAATCAAGAGGGACCCTCACAGAGCCATCAGTACACAGGAACTCCAAATAGACTGGAGCAGAAAAAAAAAATTCCTCCCATCACATTATAGTCAAAACAAAAAATACACGAAATAGGGAAAGAATATTAAAAGAAGTAAGGGAAAAGGGCAAATAACATGTAGAGGCAGACCAATCAGAATCACACCAGACCTCGTACTAGAGACTATGAAAGCTAGAAGATCCTGGACAGATCTCATACAGATCCTAAGAGAGCACAAATGCCAGCCAAGGCTGCTATACCCAGCAAAACTCTCAATAATCATAGATGGTGAAACCAAATATTCTACGACAAATCCAAATTTGAACAGTATGTTTCCACAAACCCAGCCCTACAAAGAATAGCAGATGGAAAATGCCATCTCAAGGAGGGAAACTACACCCAAGAAGAAGCAAGAAATTAATCTTTCAACAAACTCAGAAAAAAGATAGCCACACAAACATAAGAACAACATTGAAAATAACAGAGAGCAACAATCACTATTCTTTAGTATCTCTTAACATCAATTCCCCAATAAACAGACATAGACTGACACATTGTATCCATAAAGAGGACCCAGCATTTTGATGTATCCAGGGAACACACCCCCGTGTTAAATACAAACATTACCTCAGAGTAAAGGGCTGGAAAACTATTTTCCAGGCAAATGGTCCCATGAAATAGGCTGGAGTAGCCATTCTAATATCAGATAAAATCTACTTTCAACCAAAAGTCATCAAAAAAGATAAGGAAGGACATGTCATACTCACCAAAGGAAAAATCTACCAAGAAAACTCTCAATTCTGAACATCTATGCCTCAAATGCAAGGGCACTCACATTCATAAAAGAAACTTTACTAAAGCTCAAAGCAAACATTGCACCTCACACAATAATAGTGGGAGACTTCAACAATGGACAGATCTTGGAAACACAAACTAAACAGAGACACAGTGAAACTAACAGATGTTATTAACCAAATGGATTTAACAAATATCTATAGAACATTTCATCCTACATCAAAAGAATATACCTTCTTCTCAGCAACCATGGTACCTTCTACAAAATTGATCATATAATTAGTCACAAAACAAACCTCAACAGATATAAGAAGATTAAAATGATCCCATGCCTCCTATCATAACACTACGGAATAAAGCTGGTCTTCAATGGCAACAACAACAACAGAAAGCCCACATACACATGGACGCTGAATAATGCTCTACTCAATGATAACTTGGTCAAGGAAGAAATAAAGAAAGAAATTAGAGACTTCCTAGAATTTAATGAAAATGAAAGTTCAACATACCCAAACCTATGGAACACAATGAACAGAGTATTAAGAGGAAAACTCATAGCTCTGAATGCCTCCAAGAAGAGATTGGAGAGAGCATATACTTACAGCTTAACAGCACACCTGAAAGCCCTAGAACAAAAATAAGCTAATAAACCCAAGAGGAGTAGAAGGCAGGAAATAATCAAATTAAAGGCTGAAATCAACCAAGTAGAAACTAAAGGAACTATACAAAGAATCAACAAAACCAGGAGCTGGTTCTTTGAGAAAATCAACAAAAAGATAAACCCTTAGCCAGACTAACCAGAGGGCACAGTGACAGTATCCAAATTTAAAAAAAATCAGAAATGAAAAGGGAGATATAACAACAGATTCTTAGGAAATTTAAAAAGTCATAAGATCCTACTACAAAAGCCTATACTCAACAAAATTGGAAAATCTGGATGAAATGGACAAGTTTCTAGACAGATACCAAATACCAAAATTAAGTCAGGATCAGATAAACTATCTAAAACATCCTATAATGCCTAAAGAAATAGAAGCAGTCATTAAAAGTCTCCCAACCAAAAGAAGCCCAGGACCAGATGGGTTCAGTGCAGGATTCTATCAGACCTTCAAAGAAGACCTAAAACCAATACTCTTCAAACTATTCCATAAAATAGAAACAGAAGGAACACTACCCAATTCATTATATGAGGGAACAGTTACATAGATACCGAAACCTCACAATGACTCAACAATAAAAGAAAACTTCAGACAAATTTTCCTTATGAAAATCAATGCAAAAATACTCAACAAAATTCTTGCAAATCGAATCCAAGAACACATAGAAATGATCATTCACCATGATCATATAGGCTTCATCTCAAGGATGCATGGATGGTTCAATACCCAGAAATCTATCAATGTAATCCACTACATAAACAAACTCAAAAAAAAAGATACATGGTCATTTTATTAAATGCTGAAAAGCATTTGACAAAATTCAACATCCCTTTATGATAAATATCTGGGAAATATCAGGAATTCAAGGAGCATACCTAAACATAGTAAAAGCAATATACAGCAAACCAGTGACCAATATCAAACTAAATGGAGAGTAACTCAAAGCAATCCCACTAAAATCAGGGGCTAGTCAAGGCTGCCCTCTCTCTCCCTACCTATTCAATATAGTATTTGAAGTTCTAGCTAGAGCAATTAGACAATAAAAGGAGGTCAAAGGGATACAAATTGGAAAGGAAGAAATCAAAATATCACTATTTGCAGATGATATGATCGTATGTTTAAGTGATCCAAAAAACTCCACCAGAGATGTACTATAGCTGGTAAACACCTTCAGCAAATTGGTTGGATACAAAAGTAACTCAAGCAAATCAGTAGCCTTCCTATGAAGGATAAACAGGCTGAGAAAGAAGTTAGGGAAATGACACCCTTCACATTTGACACAAACAATACAAAGTATCTTGGTGTGACTCAAACCAAACAAGTGAAAGATCTGTATGGCAAGAACTTCAAGTTTCTGAAGAAAGAAATTGAAGAAAGACCTCAGAAGATGGAAAGATCTCCCACACTCTTGGATTGGCCGGATTAATATAGTTTAAAATGGCGATCCTGCTGAAAGTAGTCTACAGATTCAATTCAATCCCCATAAAAATTGCAACTCAATTATTCATAAAACTAGAAAGGGCAATTCTCAAATTCATATGGAATGACAAAAAACCTAAGATAGCAAAAAACTATTTTCAACAATAAAAGGACTTCTGGGGGAATCAGCATCCCTGACCTCAAGCTGTACTAAAGAGCAGTAGTGATAAAATCTGCATGATATTGGTACAGTGACAGGCAGGTAGATCAATGGAATAGAATTGAAGACCCAGAAATGATCCCATACATTTTCATTCACTTGATCATTGACAAAGGAGCTAAAACCATCCAGTGGAAAAAGACAGCCTTATCAACAAATGGTGGTGGTTCAACTGGCAGTCTACATGTAGAAGATTGCAAATTGATCCATTCCTATCTCCCTGTACAAAGCACAAGTCCATATGGATCAAGGACCTCTACATAAAATCAGATACACTGAATATCATGTAAGAGAAACTGGGGGAAAGTCTTGAACACATGGGCACAGGGAAAAATTCCTGAACAGAACACCAATAGTTTATACTCTAAGATCAAGAATTTACAAATGGGACCTCATGAAATTACAAATATTCTATAAAGCAAAGGACACTGTAAATAGGACAAAAGGGCAACCAACAGATTGGAAAAGATCTTTGCCAATCCTACCTCTGTTAGAGGGCTAATATCCAATATATACAAAGAACTCAAGAAGTTAGACTCAAGAGATCCAAATAACCCTCTCAAAAAATGGGGAACAGAGCTAAACAGAGAATTCTCAACTGAGGAAACTTGAATAGCTGAGAAGAATCTAAAGAAATGCTCAACATCCTTAGTCATCAGGGAAATGCAAATCAAAACAACCCTGAGATTCTACTTCACACCAGTCAGAATGGCTAAGATTAAAAACTCAGGTGACAGCAGATGTTGACGAGGATGTAGAGAAAGAGGAACACTCCTCCATTGCTGGTGGGACTGCAATCTGATATAACCACTCTGGAAATCAGTTTGGAGGACCCTCAGAATAATGAACATAATACTACCTGAGGACCTAGCTATTCCACTCCTGGGCATATACTCAAAAGATGCTCCAACATGTAATAAAGCCACATTCTCCACTATGTTCATAGCAGCCATATTTATAATAGCCAGAAACTGAAAAACAAACCAGATATCCCCCAACAGAGGAATGGATACAGAAAATGTGGTACATTTACACAATGGAATACTACTCAGCTATTAAAAACAATGACTTCATGAAATTCTTAGACAAATGAATGGAACTTGAAAATATCTTCCTGAGTGAGGTAACTCAGTCACAAAAGAATGAACACGGTATGTATTCACTGATAAGTGGTTATTAGCCCAAAAGTTAGAAATACCCAAGAGTCACTTCACTGCAACCATTGGGATGAGCATGAGGTCCCAGTTGGAAGAGTTGGAGAAGGTACTGAGGGAGCTGTGGGAATTGGCAGCCCCATGGAGGAAGCAACAGTGTCTACTGGCCTGACCTCACAATGCTCCCAGAGACTGGACCACCAACCAAAGTATACACATGGAGGGACTCATGGTGTTGGCCACAAATGTCTTGTTAGACACTGGGGGAGGAAAGGCCCTTGGACCTGAGGGTGTTAGATGCTCCAGTATAGGAGAATGCCAAGGAAGGAAGATGAGAGTGGGTGGGAGGGGGAATACCCCTAAGAGGCAGGGGAGGGGGGAGAAAATAGGGAGGTTCCAAAGGGGAGATCTGGGAAGGGGGAAACATTTGAAATGTAAATAAAGTATCAAAAAGAAAAAGAAAAAGAAAAAGTAAACGTAAAAGAGCTCTTGCCTTGCTACTGGGCTTTAGTGGAATCTGAACATTTGACAATAGAAAACCAAGTTACCATGCAACCAGAACTGCTCTTCATGACCTGGGTGTTATCAGGCCTTTCAAGCCATAAAGTATGACTTGCATACTGGTAGTCTATTATCTAATAGAAGTGATTATATACATACATATATACTTACAGAATGTCTTATCTGCCATCATGTTACTCTCACAGTATTGCTTATGACCAATGAACTCATTTCACAGAGAAATGTGAGAGTGGGCCAGTAATCATGGATTACACTTGTCTTACCAACCTTGTTCCCCACCATTCTGAAGCAGCTGGTATGATAGAAAGATGGGATGGCTTTCTGTAGACACAGTTACAGCGCCAGTGTGGTGGCACCAGCATGGAGGGCTGGTGCAGAGTTCTTCAGTAGAAAGTATGGGCTTTGAATCAGCTGCTAATAGATGGTACAGTTTCTCCCATATCCAGGATCCACGTGTCCAGGAATTAAGGAAAGGAAGACGGAGTAGTTCCACTCACTATCACTCCTAGTGAACTTACAGGAAACTTTTTGCTTCCTGTCCATACAATCCTTTGGTTCTGCTGGCCTAGAAGTTTTGGTTCCAGAAAGGGGAGTGCTCCTAACAGGAGCCACAACAAACTTTCCATTGAACTGGAAGCTAAGATTTTCTCTTCGTCATTTTAGGCTTCTAATATCCTTAAACCAACAGGCTAAGAAAGAAACCAACAGTGTTAGGAGGGATGATAGATCCTAATTACTGTGGGGAAATTGGATTGCTTCTCCCCAATGGAGGTAAGAAGGATTATGTCTGAAGTGCAGGAGATCCTTTAGGGTGTCTCTTAATACTGCCATGTCCTATGATTAAAGTCAATGGGAAACTACAACAACCTAATTCAAGCAGGATGACAAAGGGCCCAGACTCATCAGGAATGAAGTTATGGGGCTCTCCCCCAGGAAAAGAGCCAAGACCTGCTGAGGTGCTTGCAGTGGGTTTAGGAAATACAGAATAGGTAGTAGAGGGAGGTAGAAATAAATACCATCTAAGACCACATGAATAATTGCAGAAAAGCAGATTATAAAGTAATACAAATGTTTCTGTTTTATTTTGTTAAGAATATATTTGTATAGATATTTGTGCTTTCTTCCAATTTCTTCACATCAAATGGTACTTGAGCTGAGATACTAAAAGATTGTTCCCAAGGGACACAGACCTATTCTAAATTAGCATATGTATTTGTGATTGCAGTAGGAATAATTATATCATGTTAGTGTATTTATGACTTAGTTATTGTTTTGTTTGGACATGAGATATGATTTGTGTCAAGTTTATAGAGTTAGATGTAATAGATATTACAGGTTGTGAACTTTACTATATCCAGAATGAACTATAATCCAGAATTGAAGGGAACACCTGTGATCCAGATCTTTAGTCTGGAAGACACAAGTTTATTACCTGGAACTTTACATGAAGATTGTGAGGAATAGGGACCATGAAAAGTTTAGTCTCAGGCAAGGTACTACATGCCTTTAATCCCAGGAAATTGAGGCATGGAGATCTCTGAATTCAAGCACAGTCTGGGACAAAGCAAGTCCCAGGTCCAGTCCTGGTGACACATACCTTTAATTTGGGCCACATCTTCTGTAGACCTACATAATAGCATTGGAAGAATGAAGGCTTACTCTTTGACTGCTTGCACTTACTTACCAGCACATCTATTGAAACCTACTTCTACCGATTCCCAGTTTAAACAAATAGCATCTTGGGACTGATGATTCTACTAGATTCTTGGACTTCTCAGCTACAGCTGCTCATTGTTGGTATAGTTGGACTACAGATTGTAAGTCTTCACAGTAAATTCCCTTAATATATAGACATTCTGTAAGTTCAGTGACTCTACAGAACCCTGACTAATATATACATAAAGTTAAAAATTAATATATTTAAACATAAGAAAAATTTTCTGGACAGGCAAAGTATAAATCTCAGGAATCTCATGGAAGAGAATGGAATTGCAAAAGGAAAAACCTTGCTGTTTCAAAAGTCATGGATGTCACACACATGGCAGATGAACTGCTATTTGGTGCAAAGGGGAAAATGTTAGAAAATTATTAAAGAAGCCCAAACCATCAAACCTGGTATACACGGATTCTTGCCAGAGGCAGGTGGGTGATAAACAAACAAACAAAAAAAACAAGAAAATGTGAAGTTGTTCCTGTTCAGCCTAACCAAAGTAGGCAGATGCAGCTGAATCACAACATATAATTTAGGACTGTGCTGCGTAGTAACAGTTCTCAGAACGTAAGATGTAGTATATCAGCTGATGTGAAAAATAATTATTTTGGTTTTTTGAGACACGGTCTTTCTTTTTAACCTTGAATGTTCTCGTAATCACTATGTAGGTCCAGATAGCTTTGAATATATAAGATCAATTTGGCTCTGTCTCATATGTGGTGAAATGGATTACACCTATCTCTTTTGTATGGTGTATAAAGGATGCTTTCCCTAGGTGATTAACTGTGCCCACCTGGAATATTAGGTTAACAGAAAGGTCAAAATTCAGATCTCCAAACTATCAATTTTCTTTAATGTGATGTTTTTTTTTCTACTCTACAGCACCTCTGAACATCATTTAGGAACTACATCATGCATCCAAGCCTCCAAAGTAGCCTCCACTTTTCTTATTACTGGTCCTTCACAAGAAGAAGGCTGCAAAGAGCCTGGGGGACAATTTTAGCTTCTAGATGAAAACTGAAACGTTTCTTTGAAGTCTTTTTACACTAAATATCCTGTTCAACTTCTTTCTCTTATTCTTATCACAAGGTCCTCAGCATCAGTAGGAAAAAATGTTCTGAGCACCTCTTCACAGTATAAAGAGTTGTTTTCTGAGTGCATCTAGGTGTCTGTAATATATTGCCATGAGGTTGACCATCACTGCACACTATAGTCCATGTTCTCCAATGCTACTCTGTCTCTGTCTCTCTACAATTCCTAACAGTAATGATGTTTCTATAGCTATATCATAATTTTAAGTATAAATTATTCTGATCCACATGTTCAAAGATGCTCATCAAAAACCGCACAAATAAATACTCTTCACTGTGAGATGAGAACATATCACCTTTATTGTTCTCATTTCTATTGGCATGGTACAAATGTGATGAAAGTTGACAGCTTATGAGTCATTTAGATTTCTCCTCCTCTTTCTCTCACACACAAAATAATGACTTCAAAATGG
Source organism: Rhynchomys soricoides (assembly GCA_019843965.1). Classification (NCBI taxonomy): domain Eukaryota; kingdom Metazoa; phylum Chordata; class Mammalia; order Rodentia; family Muridae; genus Rhynchomys; species Rhynchomys soricoides. The sequence goes on from JADRCH010000012.1 coordinate 18,474,933, forward strand.
GCATCACTACTCTGGAGATAATAAATATGCAAAATTTGATTCTGGACAGAACAGAAAATATTTTTCTGTAAAGCTTGTGCCATTCCATCATGTAAATAGTCTCATCAAGTTCAGTTTCAAGTAGCCAACCTTTTAAACTCCAATTTGACCTACTAAAACAATTTCTCACAAAAATTTTTCAATCTATGCCTACACACCAGTGTATTCTGTCTACAGCCTGACCATGGCTTACCTCCTCTGTCCCTTAACACTTGTTAGACAGTGCCCCAAGATCTCTTTCTATAGCTTCTACCAGACCTAGTGTTTCCTATCAGATTGTGTTTTAAAAGAAAGGTAAGTAGATTGACCCCTCTGCTCCTTCCAAATATATCTTAAAAATTTGCTTCCCACCTTCTTTTCTGCTTATGCTCAATGTTACTTTTTCAACAGATCTGATCTCACATCATCATACATAAATTTGGATAACAAAGTCAGCTGTGAAGTTCCTATGTATCTTAAAATGAAAACATCTGTTTCATTTCCTGTTGCTCTGCTAAAATATCATGACAAAAAATTTTAGGAATGAAGTGGTATAATTTTGCAAAATATCAAATTTTCACTCATTTTGGTGGGAATGTCAAAGTGACAGTAGCTTGAAGTACCTGATCATACCATGTCTACAGTCAATAAGAAGAGAGTGGTCATTGTTCCTGTTCAGCTTTCTCTTTTTATGAGTCTAACATCAGAAGGAACTGTACTGCCTACCTCTAGAGTGGGACACCTGACCTCAGTTAACCTAAGCAATTGATCCTCCACAGACATGCCCAAGCATTAACCTAATCTACACAGGTATACCCAGAGAATTATCTCCTGTGTGATTCTATATATGGACAAGTTGGTAATCAATTTTACCATTACTTTGACAAAAAAATCCTTAAAGAAGGAAATTTTTTTGGTTTGATTGTTTGCTATGTATTTTAATGGTAAATACTGGCCCCCAAGTCCTGGTTTCCCACAGGTACAAAAAAGTTCACACATACAATTCAACCTTGCTCCTTAATTTAAAACTGTTGTTTAAATAAAAGTGCTGAGAGCCAAGAGCTAGGCAGAAGAGACATAGGCAAAGATTGAGGTTCCTGACCTTTTGGCCTGAGAGGAGTATGAGGAAATAGAAGAATGTAGAGAGAGGAGGAAACAGCCATGAGGTATGTGAATCATGAAAACATAGCCATGAGTACTAGCAACTGGGGCAAAAATTGCCCATATAGAACATGGCAAGTTATAGCTTGGCGATATTGTGGGCAAGTAGATACTAATAGCATAAAAGGTAGGTATCTACCTAACTCTAGTGCATTAAATGGTTATTATAAATATAAAGGAACTGAATAACCAACAGCAGGGTAGAAACTCTGAATGAGATTAAATAATATCTACGACAGGAATGAGATTGGTTCTTAATAGTATTAAACACATTTTAATCAATATATAATAATAAGTTAGGTTTTATTAATTAATTATTTTATTTATTTACATTCTAATGTTCCCCCCTCCTGGTCCCCCTCAGAGAGATCACTACCCCATACACCCCTTCACCTCTGAGAGGGTGCTTTCTGGGTACCACTCCCCTTGAGGCATCAGGTTGCTGCAGGATTAAGTGCATCCTTTCCTACTGCAGCCAGACAACACATATTGGGTTAACCCACTACTACCTATGTGCTAGTGGCCTTGGGCCAGCCTGTTTATTCTCTTTGGTTGCTGGCTCAGTCTCTGGATGCTCCAAGAGCTGCAGTTAATTGACAGTGTTGGACTTCCTGTGGGCTTGCAATCTCCTTTCATTCCTTCAATCCTTCTTCTAACTCTTCTACATCCCATGGATAGGCGCCAAGTACCTGAAACTCTTACTGATGTTATGTTATGCTTGCAGAGAAAAGTCAAGTGTGGCTATCTTCTGAGAGGTCCTATCTACACTTGACAGACATAGATGCAGATACTCACAGCCAAGCACTGGAGAGCAGTCAGGAACCCCTATAGTATTCAGCATTTTCAATTGGCATTTGTTGACCAAGCCAGAAATGAACCTCGTATATTTTGCAATTCCTTAAGGTAGAGCTACTGTGCTTTTATGGCTAAATTGCAAATATCCATAGAGTAAACATTAAACTCATAAATGAGTGAGTACATAATTGATTATATGGAATTACCTTCTAAAATGTTTTTTCATGTATCCTGTACTTTCCAGCTAATTCTTGAAAGGGCGTTATACCACACCAGAATGCTACATTTTCACTGAACTAAAGTATTAAGCTTTCTTTCATTAAAACCAAAATAATTCCATTAATTAACATAAAAATGTTTATTTTTGTGCCAGCTTTGAAAGTTATAGTTCTTGCTCTAATGGGTCTTTCTGCCTTTGTTCCTACAGTAAAACAGCATTTTACAGGGTAATTCTGGTTCAGAGACAGCTACACACCTCATGATATCAGGAAACAAACAAAGAGCAAGACAGCAAGATTACAACCTCTTTCCAGCATATGCCAAGAATAACATAATACCACTTCCTAGATCTCACCTCTCAAGCTTCCACAACCCCCTGATTGTGACAAATGGATCAAAAAAAAAATGAGTCCTAATCTGGACCTCGTGGAGGCAGGGATAAAGACAAAATACAAGCTACAGTGGTAAAGAAGTGCTTTAAAAGGAAATAAAATTGATTTAAGTCCATCAAATAGAGGTAAAGGAAACAGCAATTATGGCCCTCAGAATTTGATAAAACAATGTGAGAAAAAAATATAATATCCAAATGTAAAATCAGTGCCTCAAATCAAGAAAAGTCTGATGAGAACTAAAATAGACATACCAAATAAAATTCACATAGCATTCCAGGTTGAATCTCAAAGTGTAGCAAGAATATTAAGAATGAGGTAAAAAAAAAGCAAATCCATAAAATGCAGAGAATGCAATAAATTACTGTGCTGTCACTAAGCAAGTTACAATAGGACAAAGGAAAGAAAGGTAAATTGGAGAAAGGCTTTTACAAAGACTGGAATCCCCATGGTTTTAGTGGTTCCTGACTCATGCCATGTACCTGAGGCTCCTGGGTACACAAAACCTAAGCGACTGGGGAGACCCAGAGATAGAATAAACCACAGGAAGGAGAAAGATGTGCAAGAGAATGACTTTTTCCTCCACCAACCATGCACACTTTCAAGTCCATTTTGAAACTTGTCCAAGCCATTTTTTTGTTCACATTTATTATCATGAAGCAGGAGTCCTTCTTCCACATACCTTCTTCGTTTTACAGTCCACATTTTCTGATGTTGGAAGACATTTATAGGATAAACATTCAGATATAACTCATTCCATGAAATGATACTCACAACTTCCCATGTGAATTTTTAATAGTTAGTGTTGGGAAGACAAAAAGAGTGTGAAAAACTCTAAGTGCCCAGAATATTTTTTGTTGTCTACTCTTTTGGGGAGCCACTACATGTAAATATGTGATACATTGTTTAAACCATCTTTAAAAAGAAATGGAATAGTGCACTTACTAGATGACCAGGAAGAGGAACTACAAGAAAGTACAGATACAAAATATATGGAACAAAACAAGTCTTTAAAACTTAAGAAATAGATCATTCTTATATCTGTAAAGTGGAGTGTTGTACAGATATTTTCACTCTCCCTTTAGAGTCCCAAGGTCAGACTATTCTTAGATATAGAATGTGTCTCTTTCTCAAATTAGGCTGTTGGTAGCACACAGTTAAACAGAACCTTGCTTTAGAAATGAGTTATTCTTTGATGCTCATATTCCTGTGCTGGGAGCTTCATGCTTATGGTGGGAGTTGTGGGAGGTCATGTCCTTTACGAATTCTTCTATGAAATCTCTCATTCTGTAGGGCACTGCATATGTTTTGAGTGATACCCATTGGATGTCAAGGGTGTTATTAGAAAATCCCAACTGTCCTTGAACTTCCTCTGTCTTACTTCATATTTAGTGATCTTTTCTTTTTATCTACAGGCTGTCTATGTGTCACATGATGCGTAACAGAGAAGGAAGTCCCTTAAAAACATTTGGCATGGCATTGGACTTTTAGCCACTTAAAATGTAACATACACAAACTTTACTTTTTAATGTTGTCTTACCTCAACTGTTTTATATAGTGATAAAACCTGAAAGATGTCTGTGCCAGACTCTGCTGTTCATAAAACTTTTCATCTTTTTCATGGAATTTTTCTTAGAATTTATAAATATGTGACTTTTATTACCTTTCTAGGAAAGTAAAAAAAAAAAAAAAAGGAAAGAAAAAGAAAAAGAAAGAGGCAAAATGCACCATAATTCATTTTCTTAGATTTAAAAAACAACAGCTAATTATCAATGAATATTTTCTAGCAATGTATACCAATCTATACCATGAGCAAAAATGCTTATTTTAGACTATGAAGAGCATGCCAAGGCTTCAATCAATCTTTGTAATCTATCATATTAAGAAGGGAAAGTAAACAATGAATCATGCCTATTTGTGAAGAAAAAGACATTTACAAACTTAATTTGTACTCAGCCTGCTTAACAAGTTTCAACATATGATGGTTTGTTTGTATATGCTTGGCTCAGAATGTGACATGAATAGAAAGTGTGGCCTTGTTGGAGTAGGTATGACCTTGTTAGAGTAGATGTATCACTGTGGGTATTGGCTATAAGGCCCTCATCCTAATTGCCTGGAAGTCAGTATTTCACTAGCAGCCTTTAGATGAAAATGTAGAACTCTCACCTCTGTCTGTACCATGACTGCCTGGACATTGCCAGGCTCCTGCCTTGATGATAATGGACTGAGCCTCTGAACCTGTAAGACAGCCACAATTAAATGTTTTCTACAAGTTTCCTTGGTGATTATGTATGTTCACAGCAGTAGAACCCTGACTAATACAGCAGTTGGTAGCAGGGACTGGGATATTGCTGTGATTGGCCTGACCATGCTTTCATTCAAGGAAATGTGGGTTTGGGGACTCTGGAAGCCAGTGGAATGAATTAAATTGGGCTTAATGGGCTATCTTGTGGGGTGGTAGACTGTGACAGGCAGCCTGGCCACTGGTCAAGCACAGGCTTAACCCCGGGCGACCCAGTGGGGCCAGCCCTTCAAGGGACCAGAGACATTTTGCCAATGCTCCTGGGAGGCCCTTGCCTCCTGCCAAGTAGCTACAACCCACAAATCCCCCTGTAGAGAGGTCTGTCACACCAAGGGGAGCAGCACAACAAGCCCTCCCACATGCAGATAAGTTATCCCTAAACTCTCAGACCAAGCCAATGGAAAGTACTTGTTGTCAGACCCTGACCAATCCCAAACTGTATATTAGACCATCCCAAACTGTATATGAGAGATCTTATGCAGAAGAATTAAAGGTGTGAAAACTACTCCGTTGACTAAGAGCTTCTATCGTAAGAGCTGTAACACTGCTGCTTGGGAAGAGGTCTGCTCTCCTTAAATACCACCAGAAGCTTCCCATACTCCTTGCCAGTTACTCAGCCTCTCGTGGGCTTAGCCTGGACATGACTCAGTGCAGGATGGTGGGTACAGCACCTTGGAGCAACCTAGGCAGCAACTGTGGAGACTAAGGTGGTGACTCCTGTCCCTAATCACATTCTTCCCCCTTTAACTGAACCCTCATGCTTGGCTGGGCCAGAGATCCCTGTGGAAAGCCTCCAGCACACAGGTCCACACTATCCTAGTAGGAATATGGAAGACTGTTGCTGAGTATGATTTGAACTGTGCAAACCTGGCCAAGAGGTTTCAGTGGAGAAGAATTTCAGAATGTGGACTGGAGACTGTTTTTGTGTTATTTTGGTGAAGAATGAGGCTGCTGTTTGCCCTTGTCTGAAAAGTCTACCTGAGACTAAAGTAAAGAGATTTATATTGATTGCATTGAGAAAGGAAGTCTCAAAAAGCCCAGCAGAGACTTTGTTCTCTGGTTAAGTCTCATGAAAAGCATTTTGAACAAGTGTAGCAAGCTTAGGAAGGAAAAATATAAAATATATGACTCAAGCATTAAAGGGGCACCAGGAAGTGAAATGTAACTGAAGCCTATGTTCGAGGAAATAGCAGATTAAGGGACTTGGGGGCAAGATCCTACCCAGCTAAGTTTAAATCCAGGTATGATGGTACACACCTTTAATCACAGGAGACAAAGCCAAACAGATTTCTGAGTTCAAGTCGAGCCTGGGACAATGTAGGTTCTAGGTGAAGAAAAACTTAAATCCAGTCATGGTGATAAACAACTTTAATCCCAGCATTACAGGAGACAGAGCCATACAGATCTTTCAGTTCAAGATCAATATACAAAGCAAGTTTCAGGAAAGCCAAATTTAAACAGGGAGGGAGACTGAAAACAGAAAGCTAATAGATAATAGAATAAGGGGATCCATGTTCCAGCCCCAGAAAGAAGCAGAACATGGCAGCTTCAGCCATAATGCTCTAACTTTAGAGTGAAAGATAAAAGTGTCTAATGGGACAATTGATGCTAATTAGATGAAACTAAGAAATAAGAGACCAACATCACTGAGATGAAATCTACTGTGAAGTGTTTCCTGAGAGAACAAAGAAGCTGTGTTCCAGAGATAGTCAAGGTTGTACCTCATGCTGCAGCTGTACTTGGTAATGTGTATGAGTCACCCAAGTGGTATTGGTTTTGAAGGCATGAAGGGGTCATGAAGAGCAGCTGAGGCTTAGCACTGTGAGAAGCCATGGAAATCCATTGGTGAAGGTGCAGCCTCAGTTGCAGTTGATGGCCCAAGAATGAGGGAGTCATGCAAAGAAGTTGAGGCTTGGCACCATGAAGAGAGCCTATCAAAGGCTATTGGTGAAGCTTACTTGCTACAGAAGACCCCAGTGTATTGGACATACCAGTACCATGGGATGACCACCAAGAACAGCAGAAGCAATTGAATGGATCAACTAAGGTACAGAGGGCAGAGCTGGAGAAGTAACATTAGCCCTTTGGAGGAGCCCAGAAGATCATGTGTAGATCCCAGACATTGAAACAAGAAGCTATGTCATTGAAGCTACCTTGGAGACCCCAAGATGTTCAAGATGCCAGAGCCATAGGCTTATGCTAAGAAAAGCTTCTAACAGGGACTGAAACCAGCCCAGGAGAAAGAAATTTGTGCAGCCTACAAATATGAAAAGGAGTTGGAGATCTGAGGACTGCTTTGACATTAGCTACAGAGATGCAGAGTTTGGAGATTTCCAACTTGGTTTCTTGTCTTGCCATAAGGATTATAGTTAAGTGATTGGATTCATCTCAGAAGAGACTTTGAACTTTGGACTTTTAACATTATTGAAACTGCTATAGAATATGGGAATTTTTGAAATTGGACTAACAATATTTTGCATTATGCTGTTTAGGTATGGTTCCCATAGACTTATATGTTTGGATAAGCCTATGAGGGCCAGGGAGTGGATTGTGATGGTTTGTATATGCTCATCTCAGGGAGTGGCAAAATTAGAATATGTGGCTCTGTTGGAGTAAGTGTGTCACTGTGGATGTGGGTTATAAGATTCTCATCCTAGTTGCCTGGAAGCCAGTATTCTGCTAGCAGCCTTTAGAAGAGGCAGTAGACCGCTCAGCTTGTCCTGTGCAATGCCTGCCTGGATGCTGCCATGTTGCTACCTTGATGATACTAGACTGAACCTCTGAACCTGTAGGCCAGGCCCAATTAAATGTTGTCCCTTAAAAGACTTGCTTTGGGCATGGTATCTGTTCACAGCATACAGTCTACAGATAGCATACAATGGAAGCTATATGGTCATCCTATGACTAGATTCCATAACAACTGAAAGAGTATCCAGAGCCCTTTTAAAATTCAACCTTATTTTGCTTTGTATTACTTTTAATTACTCGTCTGAATTTTGCTATCCTGTTGTGTATTTAGATCGAGTGGATAGCAAAAATTACCTTTCTCCATTTTACTGATAAGTCCAGCTGCAACTCCTTAGGGGTTGCTTTTAAGGACTTTGGAGGAGACTCTTGACTCCTTTAGTTTTCCACTTTCAGTTGTGTCATCTACTGGGAGAGAACAGTGTCTTGCTAACCGTATGACTTCCATGGAAGTACTGAGGACATTTTGTCTGCAGTGATCTTTTCTTTGCATAATGGCTAGAGTCCAACTTAGTCTTTTTACTCTTTGGAATGAACTGTCTGAGTTGAAAAGCCTTTGATAGGTGGTCCATCATTTCCTGAGACCTGGAAGACTTGAATCAAGAGACACTATATTGGTCCTCTTCTTAGTTTCTTTATTTGCATGGACTTCAGCTTCCAAGAATGAATGTTTAATGCATATAAGGTCAGTTTTACCAGACTTGAAAAGAAACAGTAGTTTTAATCTTAATTATTGAAAGTGCATACTTAAAGCTTAGAAAAAAGAAAGACTTCAAAGTACACCTTGACTTTGTTAACACTCTGTCTCATAAGTAGTTAACAATCTGACAAACTAGGAGAAAGCCTAAGTAATTGTCTTGGTAAAATACAAAATCTTTATTTTCCTGTGAAGGCTTGATGCCTCAGTGTAAGGGTATGCTAGAGCACTGAGGTGGGAAGGGTGTGAGTGGGGAGCACCCTCATAGAAGCAGGGTGAAGGGGTAATGGGATAGGGTGTTTGCTGAGGGTAAACGGGGAAGTGGGATAACATATAAATGTAAATAAATAAAATAACCAATAACAATTTAAAATTAAAAAAAAATCACAAAGAGAGGCAACCCTGAAAATGGAAAGCCTAGGAAAGAGGACAGGAGCTACAGATGCAAGCATCACCAATAGAAAACAAGAGACAGAAGAGGGAATCTCAGGTGTAGAAGATACCTGAGAAGATATTGACACAACGATCAAAGAATATACAAAGCATTAAAAAAAAAAATCCTAACACAAAACATCCAGGAATTAACAGGACAAAATGAAAAGAACAAACCTACGAATAATAGGAATAGAAGAGAACAAAGATTCCTAGCTCAAAGAGCCAGAAAACAACTTCAACAAGGTCTTAGAAGGAAAGTTTCCCAACCTAAAAAAAAAGAGATAGCCAAAACAGTACAAGAATACAACAGAACACCAAATATATTGGACCAGAAAAGAAAATCCTCCTTTCGCATATTAATTAAATCACCAAATGCACAGAAGAATGAAAAAATATTAAAAGATTTAAGAGTAAAATCCCAAGAAACATATAAAGGCAGACTTGTCAGAACTATATCAAACTGTTCAACAGAGATGGTAAAACTCAGAAAATCCTGGATAGATGTCATACAGACCTTAAGAGAACATAAGCCGGAACCCTCAGAACACAGGGACTGAGGAGCAGCCTGGGATAAGAGCCTTCCAGTTTCCATCTGTGGCCAGGGACCTCTGTCTGTGCCACAGGGCTCTATAGCCAAATAGCACCAGGAGAAAGCTAGCCTTCCAGTACTATGTATATGCCTGTGAGCAGAGCTAAGACAAGCACCACTACTCAGCAGGACCCACCCGAAACCCTCAGGACACAGGGACTGAAGAGCAGCCTGGGACAGAAGCCTTCTGGTTTACACCCGTGGCTTGTGTCACACAGTTCCATACCCAAATAGCACAGGGAAAAAACTAGACTCCCAGGAGTGTGTACAAGCCTGTGAGCAGGGGTAAGGCTAGCATCACAGCTCACAGGGACCCGCCCAGAACTCTTAGGACCCAGGGACCAAGGAGTAGCTTGACACAGGATCATTCTGGTTTCCATCTGTGGCTGAGGACCTCAGCCTGTGCCACAGGGCTCCAAAGCTAAATGGCATGGAGAAAGCTAGCTTCCCGGGAGTGTGGACAAGCCTGTGAATGGAGGTAAGACAAGCACCACTGCTCAAAAAGACCCTACAAGAACACTCAGGATACAGGGATTGAGGAGCAGCTTGGGACACTCCTGGTTTAGGACTGTGACCTGTGCCACATGTCTCTATACAGACCAAATCTGAGGATAATAGGTATAGAAGAGAGTGAAGATTCCCAATCTAAAGGGCCAGTAAATATCTTCAATGAAATGATAGAAGAAAATTTCCTTAACCTAAAGAAAGACATGAACATAAACATTCAAGAAGCCTACAGAACTGCAATTATATGGGACCAGAAAAGAAATTCTGCCTGTCACATAATAGTTGAAACAACAAATGCACAAAACAAAGAAAGAATATTAAGAGCAATAAGGGAAAAATGTTAATTAACATACAAAGGCAGATGTATCAGAATTATACCAGACTTCTCACCAGAGACTATGAAACCTAGAACATCCTGGGCAGATCTCATACAGACCCTAAGAGAACATAAGTACCAGTCCAAGCTGCTATACCCAGCAAAACTCTCAATTAATGTAGATGGTAAAACTAAGATATTCTATGATAAAACCAAATTTACACAGTATCAATCCACAAACCCAGCCCTACAAAGGATAATAGATTGAAAACTCCAACAAAAGAAAAGAAACTATACCCCAGAAAAAGCAAGAAAGCAATCTTTCAAAAAACCCAAAGAAGATAGTTGCTAGAAGAAAAACTCGAACACAATGAGAGTACCTACACAAAAGAAAAATAGAAGTTAATCATCTTACAACAAACCCAAAAGGAGAGAATCAGAAGCACTTAACAACACCTCCAGCCAAAAAAAAAAAAAAATTAGTAATAACAGAAATTAACAATCATATGTCTTTAATATTGTTTAATGTCAAAATTCTAAATTCCCCAATGTACTAAATTCCCCAATAAAAAGACATATACTGAGAGACTGGATACCCAAGCAGGATCTAGCACATTGCTGCATGCAAGAAACACACCTCAGTGACAAAAACAGACACCTCCTCAGAATAAAATGCTTTTAAAAAGTTTTCCAAGCAAATGGTTCCAAGAAAAAAGTGGTAGTTGCCATTCCAGTATCCAATAAAATAGTCTTTCAACTAAAAGTTATCAAAAGAGATGGGGAAGGAAACTTCATATTGATCAAAGTAAAGATCCACCAAGATGAATCTCAATTCTGAACATCTATGCTCCAAATGCAAGGGCATCCACGTTCATAAAAGAAACTTTACTAAAGCTTAAAGCACACATTGAACCTCATACAATAATAGGGAGACTTCAAAACAACACTTGTACCACTGGCCAGGTCATTGTAACAGAAACTAAACAGAAACACTGTGAAGCTAGAGGAGGTTATGAAGCAAATGGAGTAAAAAGATACATAGAGAGCATTTTACTCTAAAACAAAAGAATATACATTCTTCTCAGCACTTCATGGTACAAACTCCAAAATTGACCATATAATAAATATGATCTGACATAAAACAAGCCTCAACAGATACAAGAAGATTGAAATAATCGTGTCCATCTGATCAGATCACTATAGACTAAGGTTTGGCTACAATAACAACAAAAACAACAGAAAACCCACATACTCATGGACACTGAACATCTCTCTACTCATTGATAACTTAGTCTAGGAGAAAATAAGGAAAGAAATTAAAGATTTTCTAGAATTCTGTGAAAACAAAGACACAGCATACCCAAATTTATGGGACAAAATGAAAGGACTGCTAAAAGGAAATTTTATAACACTAAATATCCTCATAAATAAACCAAAGAGATCCTATGCTATCAACTTAACAACACACCTGAAAGCCCTAGAACAAAAGGAAGCAAATAACCCAAGAAGAGTAGAATGCAGGAAATAATCAAACAGGGTGGAAATCAACTTATTATTAACAAAGTAAATTATAAAAAGATTCAGCAAAACCTATCATTGTTTCTTTGAGAAAATCAACAAAGTAGATAAACCCTCAGCCAAACTAAATAAAGGACAAAGAGACATTATCCATATTAACAAAATCAAAATTAAAAAGGGAGACACAACAACAGAAACTAAGGAAATTCAAAAAATTATCAGATCTTACAAAAAAAAAAACAAACCTTTACTCATCAAAAAAGTAAAATCTAGATTAAATGAATGACTTTTTAGACCAATAACACATACCAAAGGTAAAACAAGAACAGGTAAACTATCAAAACAGTCCCATGTCCCCGAAGGAAATAATAGACTTCACTAAAAACCTTCTAACCAAAAAACTCCCAGACCCAGATGGCTTTAATGCAGAATTCTAACAGACTTTCCAAGAAGAGCTAGTACCAACTTTCCTCAAAATACTCTATACAGTAGAAACAGAAGGAACACTATCTAATAATTCATTCTATGAGGTCACTGTTACTCTGATACTAAAAACATAAAGACCCAGCAAAAAAAAAACAAAAAAAAAACAAAAAAAAAAAAACTTCAGACCAATTTTGCTAACACTCAGTAAAATTCTGTCAAACTGAATCCAAGAATGCATCTAAACCATCATTCACCAAAATCAAGTAGGTTCATCTCAGGGATGCAGAGATGGTTTAATCTACAGAACTATATTAATATAATCCACAATATAAACAAACTCAAAGAAAAATCACATGATTATCTCACATTATATGCTGAAAAGCATTTGACAAAATACAACACCCCTTAATGTTATCAGTCGTAGAGAGATAAGGAATTCAAGGCACATACCTAAACATAATAAAAGAAATATACAGAAAACCATCATCCAACATCTAATTAAATGGAGAGGTACTTGAAGCAATCCCACTAAAATTAGGGAGAAAACAAGGCTGCCCACTCTCTCAATATCTACTCAATATAGTACTCAAATTTCTAGCTAGAGAAAAAAAACAACAAAAGGAGACCAAGGGGGATACACACTAGAAAGGAAGAAGTCAAGGTATCACAATTTGCAGATGACATTCTAGTTTACGTAACAGACCCCAAAAAATCCACCATAGAACACCTAAAGCTGATAAACAACTTCAGCAAAGTTGCTTGATAAAAAAATGAACTCAAAATGAATCAGTAGCCTTCCTTTATACAAATGATAAACAGACTGAGAAAGAAATTATGGAAACAAGGCACTTCCTAAAACCCACAAATAGTATAAAATACATTGCTGTAACTCTTACCTAGCATGTAAAATATCTGTCTGACAAGAACTTCAAGTCTCTGAAAGAAGAAATCAGAGAACCTCAGAAGATGGAAAGCTCTTCCATGCTCCTGGATTGGTGGGATTAACATAGTAAAAATGCCCATCCTAGCAAAACCAATGTACAGATTCACCAAAATGCTCGACAAGATTCCAACACAGTTTATCACAGACATGGAAAGAAAACTTCTCCATTTCATACACAAAAACAAAAAACCCAGGATACTGAAAACAATTATTAACAATAAAAGAATTTCTGGAAAGAATTCCTGACCTCAAGCTCTACCAAAATAGAGCAATAGTGATAAAACTCACATGGTATTGGTACAGAGACAGACAGAATAGAATTGAAGTCCCAGAAGTCAACCCACACACTTATGAACATTTGATCTTTGACAAAGAAGCCAAAAACATACACTGGAAAAAAGAAAGCATCTTCAATAAATTATGCTAGTCCAACTTGCAGTCTGTATGTTGAAAAAATGGTAATAGATCATATTCATCACCTTGCATAAAGCTCAAGTCTAAGTGGGCCAAGGACCTCAAAATAAAACCAGATACACTGAATTGGCTAGAAAAGAAACACAGAAAGAGCCTCGAACTCATTGGCACAGGGGGATATTTCCCAAATAGAACGCCAATAGCTCAGGATCTGAGATCAGCAATTGATAACTGGAACCTCATAAAACTGAAAAGCTTCTGTAAGGCAAAAAGACAGATACAATAGGACAAATGTGCAACCTACAGATTGGGAAAATCTTTACAAACCCTATATCTTATAGAGGTCTAATATCCAAACTATATAAAGAACTCAAGAAGGTATTCTCCCAAAAGGAAAGCTTAATTGGCTAAGCTGTTCATGCTTTTAGGTACCTTATTAAAATGGAGATCTGTCTTGAGGCTATGTGACCACAGGTCACATCCTCTATGTGTCGAGGGGCTTAGGGTGTTGCCCTTATGTGACTGATGGCCACACATTTATGGAGGGCTGTGGCCTTGTGCTAGGAGCCTTGCGTCTGGGAACCAGGCAAAATGCCTGCCACCCCTCTGGGTCACCAGGGTTTCCAACCTTAGCTCAACCAGGAACCAGGCTGCCTTTGATGGTCCTACACAGAGGCAAGAAGATCTCTGTAAGTTTGAAGTCAAGTTGATCTGTATACTGGGTTCTATATTAGTATCTAGAATTTTATACTGAAACCCTGTTTCAAAATCAGTCAATCAATTGATCGATCGATCAATCAATAAGCCTTAAAAATTGGAGATTTCCCAAGTAGTTACTAAATAAATGATGGGAAATGGAAGAAATATATAAATGTATTGACATTAATGGAAATTGAAATGAAGCAGACTCTTAGAAAACACAGTAAAAGTAGTACTAAGAAAAACATTTGTGTAAGTGACTTCCTTCACTAAAATTGTTGGAAGGCTTATAACCATTTATCAATGCATCTCATGGGCTTAGAAAAGCAGGAACAAACCATAGTCAGAATTGTGCTGAGGAAAGTGGTGGGGAATAACTAAACAAGGTATACATACATTATATGAATATAAATACTTATATACGTGTGTGTGTATGTGTGTGTGTGTGTGTGTGTGTGTGTGTGTTTATATGGAAGACAGAAGGATGGGTGGTGGATCAGGGGATAAAAGAACTGTCTGTTCAAGCATGAATTTCCAGACCCAAGGCCCATGAAACACCTGAGAACAGTAGTGTGAGCTTTTGTAAATCTATCACTACTATGCAGTTACGGACATGGAGCCTGGAAAATTCCTAGCAGGCTGATGACTAGCTTGTGTGGCATATACAACAGAAAATCAAAAAAGGCACCTTGTCTCAAACAAGGTGGAAAGTAGGAGGAACAACTGAGGTAGGCATCCAAATTCATGCACACAGTTGCCTGCATGTATCTTCATTCACATATGAATGCATGTACAGAGACACATGTACATATATATATTCATAAACACAAACATTGTACACACATACACAAAGAAAACTGATTCTGAAAAATAATATAACCAATTAATAAATTAAAGAATTATTGTCATAAAATATCAAAATAATAAAAATCATCTATTGGATCAAGAGAAATTGAGAAAAACACTGAAATACATACACTTAGACAAAGTCAAGAGAACAATGGAGTGTGTGCACACCTGTCATAGGATGAAACAAGTCTTCCTAATATATCAATGACATAAGACAGATGCCTACACATATGACTGTATTTGGCACACAGTCTTTAAACATAACGTAATTATGGATGGAAATCATGGGGTGGGACTCCATCCAGCATGACATTCTGTATTACAAGAAGAGGACATACACAAAGATGGGCTGAAGAAAGATGTGTGAAGAGAAAGGGAAATATGTTAACTACAAGGCAAAAAGAGATGTCTAAGAAGAGAACAGCCCAGCCAACATATTATTTCTAGGATTCTAGACTTAAGGATTAAACATTGTTTTAGCTGATTAGCCTATGGTACATTATTATGGCAACCATAGCCACAGAAGTAATATTAAACTGAAAATGTGAAACCTGTTTACAAGGGAGAAAGAGGTGGTAAGACTCAATATGGAAAGGGAAAGAGTAGGAGGGAGGGAACTGTGAAGAACCTCACTGAGGAAGGATGGGGGCTCAGTAGCTCCAAGGACAATGCAGCATGACCCACATCTACTGCTTATGTCTTAGAGATCACAGCCACAGTGAGTGAGCATAGAGTGCTGAGGATGGAGTTAGGCAGCCCTATAAGCTGCTTCTGTGCCAGCTCAGCTTCTGATGTGCAAAAAGTTGGAAGGATTTAAATATGATTGTTCTAGACTATGTAGCAAAACAAGAAACAATGTCAGATGAAGCATTTAAAATGCCATTGATTTTTGAGGTATAATTTAGTTGGACACTTCTGCATTTATGTACCGCAGCTGATGTACCTTTAGAGCCGGAGCTCATGGGGCTCACAGACAATGATGTCATCTCTTATTTTGTGGCAGGTGCTATGCATTTTTTTGTTGTTGTTGCTGTTGTTGCTAAATTACAGACAGGGCTGGATGCCAGGCAGGGATAATGGATTCTACAGGGACCTTATCACCTATGAGCATCAAAAGAATCATCAGAAGGACACTGTGAGGATTCTGGGGCCAGGGGCTATGATCAGACATCCTAAGGTTGAAGATGTCTGCTCTGCCTGGTATCTGTGCAGATGACAGAAATTATTCTACTTTGAAGAGAACAAATGCCTTGGTTCTCAGCACAGATTATGTTACTGTGAAACAGGGTCTATGCTATTTATTTTGAAACGGAGGTGATGTGGTGTAGGCAGCTTTAAGGAGTAGCTGCTCACTGGATCTTTTCAGGATTAAGATGAACCTAGCAGAATTATTTTTTAGTTTTCCTGAAACCTACACTGGGTCTGTTTAGACTCACATAGCATCCTGAGGTCTTGGTGACTCACTAGGAATCTAACCCAAGAGGGACAATTCCTAAACTCCCAACTCTGAACCTTACATTGGGAAGACTAGTGTTTTCATCTAGAACTACTCAGTTGATGTAGGAAAAGAGTTCCTGAGAGACATCCAATGATGGATGATAAGTAACTATACTCTAGAAATGACCACAGTGACAATCTTTCAATGATACATATGCAATCTATGTTCCATGTGCCTTGGAAAGGTAGAAGATGTCTTACAGAAAGAAAAGGTTTGCAATACAACAGATTTTTGCTTAATGGGGTATGGAAAGCTATATGTCACTTGAAGGACTGTGGTTTTACTGGGAGGATAGTTGAGACTTTCCTGGGCCTGGAAGAGGCATAATCACAATGGCAACCAAACATTGCTCGCATTGGAAGCATGTATCCATAATTCAGTGCCTACTCTCATGTCACTAATGAAAAAAATCACTATAAGTAGGTAGACACAGTAGAAAAGTGATTAGTTTTTGTACTAGATAATAAAGACAAAATAGTACCATTGAGATTTAACTTCCCAGAGATTATATCTGCTTTATATAAATAAAGCCTAGAAAAATAAAATATGTGCCAATTCTCCTGATCTAGTTAAAATGTATCTTACTGCTGTAAAATGACTCATAGCTTCTTAACAAATATTGTAGAACACTTGTAGGTTTGGAAGGATAATATTAACTAAGCAGCCTATGCAGTCATGCTATCAATAAAGAAGGAAATAATGTGGCAACTGTCAAAGGCAGGGTCATCAGCAATTAAAGATGATATAGTAGATGCTCTCAAACATCTGATTTTTTCTTTTAATTTATTTTTATTGGTTATTTTAATTATTTATGTTTTGAAGGTTATCCCCATTCCCAGTTTCCCCTCCACAAATCCCCTATCACACCACCCCCTACTGCTATGAGGGTGCTTTCCCAACCACCCATGCACCCACTCCCACCTCACTGCTCTAGCATTCTCCTAAGCTGGGTATCAAACCTTCACAGGGCCAAGGGCTTCCCCTCCCACTGATACCATATAAGGCCACCCTCTACTACATATGCAAGTGGAGCCATGGGTCAATCCATGTGTACTCATTAGTTGGTGGTTTATCCCTTAGGAGCTTTTGAGGGTCTAGTTGATTGATATGGTTGCTCTTCCTATAGGGGATCACAGAACCTTTCAGCTCCTTCAGTCCTTGCCCTAACTCCTGCATTGGGGTCCCCATGCTCAGTTTGATGGTTGGCTACAAGCATGCAAATCTGTATTGGTCAGGCTCTGGCAGAGCCTCTCAGGAGACAGCTATATCAGGATCCTGTCAGCAAGTAGTTCTTGGCATCAGCAATAGTATCTGGGTTTGGTGTCTACATATGGAATGGATCTGCAGGTGGGCTAGTCTCTGGATGGCATTTCCTTAGGTATCTGCTCCTCTCTTTGTCCCTGTATTTCCTTTATTTAGATAGGAGAGTGGCCCCATCCCTCAACTGGGGGCCATGCCTAACCTCTTGGTATGGTCTCTCCAGGTTCTCTCTCCCCTTTGTCGGGTATTTCGGCACATGTCATCTCCAATGGGTTCTGGGAGACTCTTGTCTTCCTCACATCTGGGACTTTTGGTAGCTACCCACAGTTCTCCATCCCATACTGGTATACCCCTCTGTTCAGTTTCCTGGCCCTCTGTACATCTCTCCAATCTCCTCCCACACATGATCCTGCCCACCATTTTACCCCTCCACCTCCCCTTTCTCTCCCAAATCCCTCCCTCCCTCTACCTCCTGTGATTTTTTTTTGGTTCCTCCTGAGTAGGACTAAATCATCAGCACTACCTTCTTCTAAAGCTTCTTATGGTCTGTCAGTTGTATAGTGGATAGTCCCAGATTTTTTCCTAATATCCACTTATCAGTGAGTATATACTGTCTGTGTGCTTTTGTGACCGGGCTCCTTCACTCAGAATATTTTCTATATTTATCCATTTTCTGTGAATTTTTTTAAGTTATTGTTTTTAATAGCTGAGTAGTACCCTATTGTGTAAATGTACCACATTTTCTGTCTCTGATCCTCTGTTGTTTCCAGATTCTGGCTATTATAAATAAGGCTGCTATGAACATAGTGGAGCCTGTGTCCGTGTTATATGCTGAAGCATCTTTTGGGTATATGCCGAGGAGTAGTATAACTGACTCCTCAGGTAATATTATGTCCACTTTTCTGAGAAACTTCCAGACTGATTTCCAGAGTGGTTGTATGAGCTTGGAATCCCACCAAAAATGGAGGAGTGTTCCTATTTCTCCACATCCTTGATAGCATCTGCTGTCACATGAGTTTATGATCTTAGCCATTCTGACTGGTATAAGGTGGAATCTCAGCATCATTTTGACTTGCATTTTCCTGATGACTAAGGATGTTGAACATTTCTTTAGGTGCTTCAAGACCATTCAAGATTCTTCAGTTAAGAATTCTTGTTTAGTTCTGTACCCCATTTTGATAGGGTTATTTGTTTTTTGGAATCTAACTTCTTGAGTTCTTTTTATATATTTGATATTAAACTTCTGTGGAAAGCAGGATTGGCTAAGTTCTTTTCCCAATCTGTAGGTTGCCATTTTTCTTGGTGACAGTGTTTTTTGCCTTACAGAAGTTTTCAATTTTATGAGATCTTATTTGTCTATAGTTGATCTTAGAGCTTGGGCCATTGCTGTTCTCTTCAGGATATTTCTCCCTGTGTCTATGTGTTTGAGGCTCTTTCCAGCTTTTCTTCTATTAGATTCAGTGTATCTGTTCTTTTGTGGAAGTCCTTGATCAACTTGGACTTGAGTGTTGTACAAAGAGATAAGAATTGCATTCTTCTACATGGCAACTGCAACTTGAGACAGCACCATTTGTTGAATATTCTAACTTTTTTCCACTGGATGGTTTTGGCTTCTTTGTCAAAGATCAGGTGACCATAGTTGTGTGAGTTTAATTCTGGGTCTCCTAGTCTATTCCATTGATCTACCTGTCTGTCTCTATCCTGATACCACACTATTTTTATCACTATTGCTCTGTAGTACAGCTTGAGGTCAGGGATAGTGACTCCCCAAGAAGTTCTCTTATTGTTGAGAATAGTTTTAGCTATGGTGAGTTTTTTGTTATTCCAAATGAATTTGAGAATTGCACTTTTTTCTCTGTGATGAATTCAGTTAGAATATTGAAGAGGTTTGCATTGATTCTGTAGATTCCTCTTCATAAATTGGCTGTTTTTACTATGGTAATCCTGTTGATCTGTGAGTATGGGAGATGTTTCTATCTTCTGTGGTATTCAATTTATTTCTTCAGAGATTTGAAGTTCCTGCCAAACAGATCCTTTACTTGCTTGGTTAGAGTCACACCAAGATATTTTATATTGTTTGTGATTATAGTAAGGTAGTGCTGTGAAATTATCTTAAGTTCCCTCCATGGTGGTCCACTCAGTGGGCTGAGGATAGGAAAGGCAGGAAACAGTTCTGGTCACTATCTTAAAGTAAGTGGTTATGCTGGACAGACCAGATTAGGCTCTGATGATGCATATGAACCTGTACTTTTGACACCCAGCAGGGTCCAGATTGGGATAGGACAGCCTACCTGGCTCCTCATTTCTGCAGCTCCTTCAGCCTGTTCAGGGAACTACCTACCACTCTATCTGTGTCTTATTGAAAGTGTGGTTTAGGATGATGTTCTCCTGGGTCCTGTTGAGGTGCTTGGTGATGCAGTTCAGAGGCTTTCCAGTGGCAAAGTCTTTTAGGACTTGGTCACCTTGTCCACTGGATGAATCTTTCTGTAGTCAGAGGTGTAAGCGAAGGTGAGGGGCAGCAAGCCCTGCTTCTATAGATTGTTTTCATGGATTCTGGTGAAGCTCTTGGTGATGATGGCACACACCCCCCTCCCCGGTGGTGATGCTCCAGTGCTGCATGTTCTACACTTGAGCCTTCATTATAGTTCTCATCTCCAGTCACCACCCACCTGATGCCATGTTTCTTGTAGTGGCAAGCAGTGTCAGGTGCAGGGACAAACTCCTGGGTGACAGCATTGTGCACAGAGTTAGCTTTGCCATTTTTGATGTTGATGAACCAATGAGTAGGTTATTAGAGATGTTATCCAAATGCCCACAGAACTTGAGCCAGGGTCCGGCAGCAGAAGAGTGGTCTGTGGATCACTTCCCTTTGACCAAGGTGAGGATTTGCCCGTCTTCTAGGTCTTTACCATCCCACTTGGTAGTAGGCTCCAGAAGCTGCAGGCACTGGCTGGTAGGGCTCACATCTACCTGCTGCCTAATGCTGGCCTTGGGGGGTGGAGTGGGTTGCTGGTATGTGTCCTATTCTGGATCAACGTCCAATCAGGGATCCTCATCTGCATCTTGAGCCTCCAACTTGAATTTCTTGCCATCTTTGCTTGTCAAGAAGTCAGTTTCTGGGTTAAACTTAAAGGTTCCTGCAATAGTCAGGGATGTGACCATCTCTGGGAATATGACAAAGGCATGGGTCTCAAAATTTGCATCATTACAGCCCATGAAGTTCCTGTTGTAGGAGGTGACACTTGTGTTCTTCTCCTCCTTCTTGATGCCTTTCCTGTCTCACTGGCTGATGCAAGGGCCGCAGGCATTGGCCAAAATTATTTCACCCACATCCCCTAGGATCTGTGCATAGCCATCCTGCTCAATAGTGTCACGGATCTGCTCAGAGACTGGAATGATGGTGAACTACGACTTGGACTTGAGTCTGTGAGCCAGTGCTTGCTTGGCTGCAGCTGCTAATCATCCTATGTTCTCGTAGCTTGAACTGGTGCAGCTGCCAATCAAACCTACTCTGATGTCCAGAGGCCAGCCTTCCTTTTCTGCCACAGTGCCTATGTCTGCTACTGAGTGAGCCAAGTCAGGGATAAAGGGTCCATTGATATGAGGATTTAGCTTATTGAGGGCAATTTCAATCACTTGGTCATACTGGCAGACAAAGTCAGGCACTAAGTGATCCTTGAATTCTTCTGCTAGGTTGGCAGTGTCTGCTCAGCCTGTCTTGCTCAAATACTTTTTCATCCTGTGGTTGTACAGGAACGCTGTTGAAGTGGCCCCAATTTCTGCACCCATGTTGCAGATGGTTGCCATGTCAGTGCAGGAGAATAAGTTGACACTATGTCCATGGTATTCCATAATAGCACCTGTGACACCATACACCATGAGGATGCCTGCCACTTTCAGGATCACATCTTTGGGTGAAGTACAACCAGAGAGGGAGCCTATCAGCTTCACACCAATCATCTTGGGACAGTTCAGCTCCCAGGGGATGCCAGCCATGACATTCACAGCTTCAGCACCCCCTACTTCAATGCAGAAGCCTCCCAGGCCAACACCATTGAGAGTGTGAGAGTCAAAGCCAATAAGAAAAACTCTATGATATGCATAGTTTTCTACAATGATCTGGTGAGTTATTCCAGATCAAGGCCTCTAGAATCCCACACCATACTTGACACCTGCAGTTGCCAGGAAATTATATACTTCTTGGTTTATGTCCTTGGCTAGGCACAAGGACAAAAGGCCCAAGCTGGGCCTCAATCAGATGATCACAGTGGATGGTTGATGGCACAGCCACTATGGGCAGCCAACTGCTAATGAACTGTAGCATAGGCATCTGAGCTGTTGCATTCTTCATGGCCACCTGGTCAGGCCTTAACTGTAGGTATTTCTTTCCCCACTTGATCTCCTGGTTGGCTGGGTCATCCAGGTGTCCAGATACAATCTTCTTTGAGATAGTAAGAGTCCAGTCCTTTTACAGACAATGTTAATGTTCTTCTATAGCATGTCAATGTACTCACTGGGTCTTATTGTATGTACTTACTGGGCTCAAAATGGCTCATGGCCACCTTGACCTGTTGGCACAGGCCACATGGTTCTGCCGCACACCCAGGGCCTTCTGCAGCTGGGTGACCAGTAGGCTGTAAGGCACTAATTTTTGCACTGATAAAGGTGAGGTTTCAGTTGCTTCTCTTTATTTAGGGGTTCTGGGGCTGTTTAGATGGTTTATCTGATCCTGATTTAACTTTGTTACCAGTTATCTGTCTGGAAAATCATCCATTTCATCTAGATTTTCCAGTTTTGTTGGGTATAGGTTTTTGTAGTAGGATCTGATGAGATTTTTTTTTTTTTTAATGTTTTCAGTTTCTGTTGTTATATGTCCCTTTTCATTTATGGTTTTGTTAACTTTAATACTGTCTCTGTGCCCTCTGGTTAGTCTAGCTAAGGGTTTATCTCTCTTGTTTATTTTCTCAAAGGCCCAACTGCTGGATTTGTTGATTGTTTGTATAGTTCTCTTTGGTTCTATTTGGTTGATTTCAGCCTTGAGTTTTATTATTTTCTGCCATCTACTCCTCTTGGGTGTATTAGCTTAGATTTTCTTCTAGAGCTTTCAGATGTGCTGTTAACTTGCTAGTGTGTGCTCCAATTTCTTTATGGAGGTATCCAAAGCTATGAGTTTTCCTCTTAGTACTGCCTTCATTGTCACCCATAAGTTTGGGTGTGTTGTGCCTTCATTATCATTAAATTCTAAAAAGTCTTTAAGCTTTTTGTTTCTTCCCTGACCAATTTATGATTGAGTAGAGAGTTGTTCAGCTTCCATGTGTATGTGTGCTTTCTGTTGTTTTTGTTGTTATTGAAGACCAGCCTTAGGCCGTGGTGATCTGATGGGGTGCATGGAATTATTTTATTTTCTTGTATTGGTTGAGGTTTGTTTTGTTATTAATTATAAGGTCAGTTTTTGAGAAAGTACTATGGGGTGCTGAGAAGAAGGTATATTCTTTTGTTTTAGGATGAAATGTTCTATAGATATCTGTTCAATCTATTTGGTTGATAGCATCTGTTAGTTTTTCACTGTGTCTCTGTTTACTTTCTGTTTTAATGATACGTCCTTTGATAAGAGTGTGGTGTTGAAGTCTCTTACTATTATTTTGTGAGGTTCAATGTATATTTGGGGCTTTAGTAACATTTCTTTTACAAATGTGGGTGCCCTTGCATTTGGGGAAAAGTATTCTTCATCTTTTTTGATAACTTGTAGTTGAACATCAATTTTATTCGATATTAGAATGGCTACTCAAGATGTTTTCTTGGTACTGTTTGCTGGGAAAATTTTTCCCTAGCCTTTTACTCTGAAGTATTGTCTGTCTTTGTTACTGAAGCATGTTTCCTGTATGAAGCAAAATGCCGGGTTCTGTTTATATATCCTGTCTGTTAGTTTATGTCTTTTTGTTGAAAAATTAAGTCCCTTGATGTTACAAAATATTAAGGACCAGTGATTGTTGTTTCCTGTTATTTTTGTTGTTATAGCTGGAATTATGTTTGTGTTGATAT
The DNA here is from genome assembly GCA_019843965.1 of Rhynchomys soricoides. NCBI lineage: Eukaryota > Metazoa > Chordata > Mammalia > Rodentia > Muridae > Rhynchomys > Rhynchomys soricoides. The sequence goes on from JADRCH010000012.1 coordinate 18,498,755, forward strand.
CTTCTTTTGGGCTTGTTCTAAGAAGAAAATTTTCTTGTGTTTTCTTGGTTGGTTTTCTTGGTTTTGTTGGAGGTTTCCCTCTTTTATCCTTTTATAGGGCTTGAATTGTGGAAAGATATTATTTAAATTTGGTTTTGTCACGAAATATCTTGTTTTCTCCATCTCTGGTGATTAGTAGTTTTGCTTGGTATCATATCCTGGGCTGGCATTTTTGTTCTCCTAGGGTCTGGAGGCCATCTGCTCAGGATCTTCTGGCTTTTAGAATCTCTGTTGAGAAATCTGCTGTAATTCTGATAGGTAATTCTGCCTTTATATGTTACCCGACCATTTTCCATTATCACTTTTAATATTCTTTGTTTATTCTGTGCATTTGGTATTTTTTCATTATGTAATGGGGTAAGTTTCTTTCTTGCTCAATCTGTTTGGGGTTCCATAGTTCCTGCATGTTTAAGGGCAACTCTTTAGGTTAAGGAAGTATTCTTCTATAATTCTGTTGAAGATGTTTACTGACCCATTGGATTGGGAATCAGGTGTGGGGTCATTTGACAGGGAGATACTGGCAGAAACAATGGAATTTGGGGACTTTTTGAAATGGGGTAGAAACCTACTACAATGGAAACTCCGAGGAATGTACTTGAGTGACACCAGGGAAGACTCTTAGTAATGGGGCACACAGAGATTAATCTGGCTCTTTTCTGTTACTGGGCAAGGCATCAAGTGGAGGGATTTTGACATCAGCCTTACTACAACATCTCCCACATACAGTTTGTCATACATACAGAATATGCTGGGAACAAAGGCTAGTATAGTCATTATCAGAAAGACCGGAGAGACTTCATCCAGCAACTAATGGAAGCATCTGCAAATTGTCACAGCCAAATGTTAGTTGGAGCTTGGGGAGTCCTACAAGGGGGAATTGAAGGAGCCAAATGGATCATGGACTCCACAAGAACACTTTCCTGAGAATCAACTGAGTGGGACACAAATAGTTTTACCGAGATCAGGGAGTCTACATAGGTCTGTCCTAGGTCTTTTGCATATAACTTGTAGCTTTGTCTATTTTCAGGTATCCTTTGAGTGGGGATGGTAGCTGATCTGACCCTTTGGCCTGATTTTGGAACCCCTTTCATCCTATTGGGTTGCCTAGTCCAGTCTTGATGTTAGACTAAGTGTCTGGTCTTTCTATAGGTTGTTACAATGTATTTGGTTGATGTTCCTGGAAATCCTGCTCTTTTCTGAGAAGGATGGAGCCAAGATACAAAGGAGAGGAGAGGAGAGGAGAGGAGAAGAAAGGGAGAGCAAATGTATTTGGGGTGTAATATATGAGGAAAGAGTTAAAAAAAGAAAAGTCTCTTGTCAATTCTAGTTCAACTGCTTTTGTAAAATCACGATTTTGCTTATTGTCCTAGTTTCATTTCAGTTGATGTGGTAAAACACACTGACAAACAACTTAGTTTAAAATGATTTATGTTATCTCTGTATTCAAAATTACAGTCCATCATACAGGGAAGGCAGGGTGAAGAGAAACATCTGTCAGTTACATCACAGTCATTTGCAGAGAACGTGCATGTCTGCACATGTCAATCTACTTAACATAATTTACTAATATATTGAAGGACCCAAGCATGGAATGGTCAGCCCATATTGGGATGGCTCTTTCCATGTCAAATACTGTCATCAAAAGAATCTCCCATAGTCTTTTATTATTTTGTTTTGTTTTCTTTTTTGATACTTTATTTACATTTCAAGTGTTTCCCCCTTTCTAGAGCTCCCCTGTGGAACTTCCCTAACCCCTCCCTCTCCCACTGGCACTATAGGGGTATTCCCCCACCCACACTCCCACCCACTCTCATCTTCCATTTTTGGGATTCTCCTATACTGGGGCATCTAACACCCTCAGGCCCAAGGGCCTCTCCTCACCCTGATGGCAAACAAGACCCTCCTCTGCCACATATGTGGTTAGTACCATGGGTCCCTCCATGTGTATTCTTTCATTGGTGATCCAGTCTCTGGGAGCATCTGAGGGTCAGGCCAGCAGACACTTTTGCTCCCTTGATGGGGCTGCCAACTTCCTCAGCTCCTTCAGTCCCTTCTCTAACTCCTCCATCTGGGACCTCACGCACAGCCCAATGGTTGCTGTGAAGTGATGCTTGGGTATTCTGAACTTTTGGGCTAATAACCACTTATCAGTGAGTATATACCATGTTCATTCTTTTGTAACTAAGTTAACTCGCTCAGGATGATAATTTCAAGTTCCATCCATTTGCCAAAGAATTTCATGAAGACATTGTTTTTAATAGCTGAGTAGTATTCCATTGTGTAAATGTGCCACATTTTCTGTATCCATTCCTCTGTTGAGGGACATCTGGTTTATCTCTAGTTTCTAGGTATTATAAATATGGCTGTTATGAACATAGTGGAACATGTGTATTTATTACATGTTGGAGCATCTTCTGGGTATATGCCCAGGTGTGGAATAGCTGGCTCCTCAGTAGTATTATGTTCATTTTTCTGAGGGTCCACCAAACTGATTTCCAGAGAAGTTGTATCAACTTGCATTCCCACCAGCAATGGAGGAATGTTCCTCTTTCTCCATATCATCTCCAACATCTGCTGTCACCTGAGTTTTTGATCTTAGCCATTCTGCGTGGTGTGAGGTGGAATCACAGGGTTGTTTAGATTTGCATTTCCCTGATGACTAAGGATGTTGAACATTTCTTTAGGTGCTCTCAGCCCTACAACTTTCCTCAGTTGAGAATTCTCTGTTTAGCTCTGTTCCCCATTTTTTGATAGGGGAATTTGGATCATTGGACTCTAATTTCTTGAGTTCATTGTATATATTGGATATTAGCCATCTATCAGAGGTAGGATTGGTAAAGATCTTTTTCCAATCTGCTGATTGCCTTTTTCTCCTATTTACAGTGTCCTTTGCCTTACAAAAGCTTTGTATTTTCATGATATTCTGTTTGTCCATTCTTGATCTTAGAGCATAAACCACTGGTATTCTGTTCAGGAACTTTTCCCCTGTGTCCATGTGTTCAAGAATTTTCCCCACTTTCTCTTCTATTAGATTCAGTGTATCTGGTTTTATATGAAGGTCCTTGATCAAATTAGACTTGAGCTTTGTACAGGGAGATAGGAATGGATCAATTCGCATCCTTCTACATGTAGACTGCCAGTTGAACCAGCACCATTTGTTGAAAATGCTGTCTTTTTTTCCCCTGGATGGTTTTAGCTATTTTGCCAAATATCAAGTGACCCTAAGTGTGTGGTTTCATTTCTAGGTGGTCAATTCTATTCCATTGAACTACCTGCCTGACACTGTACCAATACCATGCAGTTTTTATCACTACTGCTCTGTAGTACAGCTTGAGGTCAGGGATGATGATTCCCCCAGAAATCTCTTTATTGTTGAGAACAGTTTTTGATATCCTGGGTTTTTTGTTATTCCATATGAATTTGAGAATTGATCTTTCTGAGTCTATGAGGAATTGAGTTGGCATTTTGATGGGAATTGCATTGAATGTGTAGATTGATTTCAGCAGGATGGCCATTTTAACTATGTTAATTCTGCCAATTCATGAGCATGGGAGATCTTTCCAACTTCTGATATCTTCAATTTCTTTCGTCAGAGACTTGAAGTTCTTGTCAACAGATCTTTCACTTGTTTGGTTAGAGTTACACCATGATGCTTTATATTGTTTGTGACAATTGTGAAAGTCTTCCTTTCAAATTTGTATCCCTTTGAGCTACATTTCTTGTATAACTGCTTTAGCTAGAACATCACGTACTATATTGAATACATAGGGGAAGAGAGGGCAGCCTTGTCTAGTCCCTGATTTTAGTGGGATTTCTACAAGTTTCTCTCCATTTAGTTTGATGTTGGCCACTGGTTTGCTGTATGTTGCTTTTACTATGTTTAGTTATGGGCCTAGAATTCCTGATCTTTCCAAGACTTTTATCATGAAGGGATGTCGAATTTTATCGTATGCTTTTTCAGCATCTAGTGAAATGACCATGTGGTTTTTTTCTTTGAGTTTGTTTATATAGTGAATTACATTGATGGATTTCTGTGTAATGAACCATCCCTGCATCCTTGGGATGAAGACTACTTGATCATGGTAATTAATCATTTTGATGTGTTCTTGGATTCGGTTAGTGAGAATTTTATTGAGTATTTTTGCATCAATATTCATAAGGGAAATTGGTCTGAAGTTTTCTTTTATTGTTGGGTCTTTGTGGGGTTTTGGTATCAGTGTCACTGTGTCCTAATAGTATGAATTGGGTAGTGTTTCTTCTGTTTCTATTTTGTGGAATAGACTGAAGAGTATTGGTATTAGGTCTTCTTTAAAGGTCTGATAGAATTCTGCACTGAACCCATTTGGTCCTGGGCTTTTATTGTTTGACAGACTTTTAATGACTGCTTCCTTATCTTTATGGGTTATGAGACTGTTTGGATGGTTTATCTGATCCTGTCTTAACTTTGGTATTTCATATCTGTCTAGAAACTTGTCCATTTCCTCCAGATTTTCCAATTTTGTTGAGCATAGGATTTTGTAGTAGGATCTGATGATTTTTTTGATTTCCTCAGACTCTGTTGTTATATCTCACTTTTCATTTCCAATTGTGTTAATTTGGATACTCTCTCTGTGCCCGCTGGCTCATCTGGCTAAGTGTTTATCTATCTTGTTGATTTTCTCAAAAAACCAGCTCCTGGTTTTGTTGATTCTTTGTATAGTTATTTTAGTTTCTACTTGGTTGACTTCAGCCCTTAATTTGATTATTTCCTGCCTTCTACTCCTCTTGGGTATATAAGCTTCCTTCTTTTCTAGAGCTTTCATGTGTGCTGTTAATCTGCTAATATATGCTCTCTCCAGTTTTTGTTTGGACTAATTAGAGCTATGAGTTTTCCTCTTAACACCATTTTCATTGTGTCCCATAGTTTTGGGTATGTTGCGCTTTCATTTTCATTAAATTCTTTAATTTCTTTCTTTATTTCTTCCTTGACCAAGTTATCATTGAGTAGAGCATTGTTCGGCTTCCATGTGTATATGGGCTTTCTGTTCTTGTTTTTGCCATTGAAGACCAGTCTTATTCCATAGTGATTTGATAGGAAGTATGGGATTATTTCAATGTTCTTATATCTGTGCAGGTTTTTTTGTAACCTATTATAAGATCAATTTTGGAGAAGGTACCATGTTGTACTGAGAAGAATGTATATTCTTTTGATTTAGGATGCAATGTTCTATAATATCTGTTAAATCAATTTGGTTCATAATATCTGTTAGTTTCACTGTGTCTCTGTTTAGTTTATGTTTCCAAGATCTGTCCATTGATGATAGTGGGGTAATGACATCTCCCACTATTATTGTGTGAGGTGCAATGTGTGCTTTGAGCTTTAGTAAAGTTTCTGTTATGAATGTGAGTGCCCTTGCATTTGGGGCATAGATGTTCAGAATTGAGAGTTCTTCTTGGTAGATTTTTTCTTTGATAAGTATGAAGTGTCCTTCTTTATCTTTTTGATGAATTTTGGTTGAAAGTTGATTTTATCCAATATTACAATGGCTACTCCAGCCTGTTTCTTGGGGCCATTTGCCTGGAAAATATTTTCCAGCATTGTTGGTTTTTCACATGGAGGTGCATTTCCTGTATTCAGCAAAATGCTGGGTCCTGTTTACGGATCCCATGTGTCAGTCTATGTCTTTTTATTGGGGAATTGAGCCAGTGATATTAAGAGATATTAAGGAATAGTGATTGTTGCTTCCTGTTATTTTCAATGTTATTTTTATGTTTTTGTGCCTATCTTCTTTTGAGTTTGTTGAAAGATTACTTTCTTGCTTTTTCTAGGGTGTAGTTTCCCTCCTTGAGTTGGCATTTTCCATCTATTATTCTTTGTTGGGCTGGGTGTGTGGAAAGAAACTGTGCAAGTTTGTTTTTGTCATAGAATATTTTGGTTTCACCATCTATGATTATTGAGAGTTTTGCTGGGTATATCAGCCTGGGCTGGCATTTATGTTCTCTTAGAATCTATATGAGATATGCCCAGGATCTTATAGCTTTCATAGTCTCTGGTGAGAAGTCTTGTGTAATTCTGATAAGTCTACCTTTATATGTTACTTGCCCTATTTCTCTTACTGCTTTTAATATTCTTTCCTTATTTTGTGTATTTGGTGTTTTGACTATAATGTGATGGGCGGAATTTCTTTTCTGGTCCAAACTATTTGAAGTTCTGTAGGCTTCTTGTATACTTATGTTTATCTCTTTCTTTAGGTTAGGGAAGTTTTCTTCTATAATTTTGTTGAAGATATTTACTGGTCCTTTAATTTGGGAATCTTCCCTCTCTTCTATACCTTTTATCCTTAGGTTTGCTTTTCTCATTGTGTCCTATATTTCCTGGATGTTTTGGGTTAGGAGCTTTTTGCATTTTGTATTTTCTTTGACTGTTGTGTCAATGTTTTCTATGGTATCTTCTGCACCTGAGATTCTCTCTTCTATCTCTTGTATTCTGTTGGTGATGCTTGCATCTATGTCTACTGATTTCTTTCCTAAGTTTTCTAACTCCAGGATTATCCCTTTTTATGATTTCTTTATTGTTTCTATTTCTATTTTTAGTTCCTGGATGGTTTTGTTCATTTCCTTCATCTCTTTGATTGTGTTTTCTTGTAATTCTGCTCATTTGATTATGTTTTATTGTAATTCTTTAAGGGAATTTTGTGTTTCCTCTTTAAGGACTTCTAATTGTTTACTTGTGTTCTCTTGTATTTCTTTAAGGGAGTTATTTATTTCCGTCTTAAAATCTTCTATCATCATCATGAGATGTGATTTTAAGTCTAGGTCTTGTGTTTCTGGTGTGTTGTGGTATCCAGGGCTTGCTGTGGTGGAAGAGCTGAGTTCTGATGATGCCAAATAGCCTTGTTTTCTGTTCATGTTCTTCCCCTTGCCTTTTGACATCTGGTTATCTCTGGTGTTAGCTGGTTTTACTCTTTCTGACTGTGGCCTGTCTTTCCTGAAAGCCTAGGTGTCAATATTCCTTGAAGATCAGTTCTCTCTGACAGGAATTTGAGTTAGGTGAGCTGTGGTACAGGGTCACATCTGGGGTACAGACAGAATCCAGAAGATCTAGTCCCCAACTGTCCCTTTGTTCCTGTGTCCTGATGTCTCTGCCTGGGTCCCTCTTGATCCAGTGAATTTGAATAGAAGTGGTGGTCTTGCCTGTCCTTGAAGGTGTGTTGGCACTCCTGGAATACCAGCTCTCTCCTGGCACTATTTGAGTATGGAGCCTTGTGTCAAAGGATCCCTGGCCACCTAAAGAAACCAGAAGACCACTCCTCAGTCCCTGTGTCCTTGGGATTCCAGGTGGGTCACTCTGAGCAGACAGGTTTGCCCACACTCCTGGGAAGCTAGCTTTCTCCTGGTGCTATTTGGCTTTGGAGCCCTGGTGGCCCAGGCAGAGGTCTCCTGCCACAGATGGAAACTGGAAGGCTCTTTCCCCCGGTCGTTCCTCAGTCCCTGTGTCCCAAGGATTCCGGGCGAGTCCCACTGAGCAGTGTTGCTCCTCTTACCTTCTCTCACAGACTTTTCCACACTCCTGGGAGGCTAACTTTCTCCCAGGGCTATTTGGCTATGGAGACCTGGTGGCCCAGGCAAAGGTCTCCCTCCACAGATCAGAATCTCCATAATCTTATCTAGAGGACAACCTAATCTAAAAGTCTCCCTTGAGACTGCCTTCAAATAATTCTATATTGTGTCACATTTACAATGAAATCTACCTCATCTAACTTATAATGCAGTCAAACCACTTAAAGACCTTCATAAAGTTGTTTATTTTTCTTTACATTTAAATGTCAAGTAGATGACCATTAAATATTTTAAAATTTGACACCACACAGAATAGAATTGCCACATTTAGAATAGAGAACTACCTTTTCTGAAGAGAGTGTCTCACAGAAGAAAATGTACTTCTATGATTCCTTTAAAAAAAAAATCTTACTCGATGTAGCCTCATTTATCTAAGTTCCATTCCACAATTCAGCAGTACAGCTGGCCTTCACTTGTTCACCTCTTCAGCATGGTATATATTCCCATCTTCATGAAATTTACACTTAAATTATTTTTTGTATCTTAATTACACATTGTTATTTTTCTTACCATAAAAATCATAGCAAGTGCTCAGCAAGGTTGAGAGCTTTTCAGTTTTTGCATTGATTTAACAGGGCAGCACTGTTGAGTTTCAGGACACGTATAAAGAGACTCATACATATAGAATCATTTTAATTCTTCCTTGAGCTCAGAATAGAGCTGAAACAGTAATGACAAAATGAATGTGTTTTCTCTTCTGAGCGTATCTGTAACCTATTTTCTCTCTTCTGGTCATTCATGATGCTCCCTAATCTGTCTGTTGTAAGCTGCTCCAAAAATGTTATGAAGTGCATTGCAGAAAAATTTATAGGAGATTTTCATAACTTATCACATTATCTTGGATGCAGCTTATTTAGTGTTATAGCTTCAATATCCTAATCTTTTATTGTAGTATTAGCAACCTAACCATTTGATCTCGGGACACATTTATTGTAAGATCCAAAGAAAACTGACATATTTTCAAGGATGTGGTATAGTTTTTACCTTCTTTAGAGAAATCTTTAATGATCAGCTTTCTTTCTTTAAAAAAAAAATCTATTTTTTATTTGAATGCTTGTATGTGGGTGTATTTGTGTGTGTGTGTGTGTGTGTGTGTGTGTCTAAGACTGACTTAACTCCTAAATATTTCACAAAGGTGACTTCATTACTTTTATCCACTAGATGAGAGCATTTTTGTACGTTCTTATTTGACATGTATATATCTTTTATGGTTTAGTAATTGAGCAGGCTATCATTATTTTTATTTTACTGTTTAATTCTAAGAGGTCTTCCATTTGTTATTTATAAAAGACCTTCATCAGAAGAATATTTTGATAAATAATCACATTTCGTGAAATAATTGACTCTTTATATTTTACATCTATAATATGGCTCACCAAATTAATATTCAGTATGATAAATATAAGTAAAAATAAACTAAAAGTCTACAGAGATGGAATTAAGATAATTTACTGTACAAGCAAGTGGACCAGAATTTTGATCCATCACTCCTGTAATAAGCCACACACGTCAGCGAATATTTGTAGCTCTTGCACTAAGGGATCAGATATAGAGGATCAGTGGAGTCTACTGCCTGGATAAAGAACATAAGTTCCAGGTTCACTGAGAGACTCTGCTTTGAAGGAATAAGGCAGAATGTTACTGAAGAGCACTCTGACATAGTCTGCTGATCTCCACATGTGCATACATGTAACCATAGACCATACTCATTTGCATACATAAATACATATATACTACTGACTCATATTTTGCCATAAAAATATACAATAACATTTTCATTTCTTTAAATTACAAAGTTATAGAAACAAGAACACAAGCAATGCATAAGGAGTCTTTTAGGATTATGTGTGGTTTTGTTGTTGTGAATATAGAACTGATCTTGAAATACAGTTTTTGGAAGATAAGTCTGTAAGCTTTGTATAAAGTCATAGCAATAGCCAAGATTACCTGGGGTTCAATAATTATATCTTCTAGTAGTTTTATAGTTTTGACATGCATGTTGAAATCTTGGGTAAAATGAGTAACATTTTGTGAGAGCAAAGACTCTGATTGGGACATTTGTTGCATCTGCTTATCTAGCTGTTCTGCAGCACTTCCTTGAACAGATAGTTTTTCCTCTGAGACAGAACCTTCATTCCTTTGTCAGGATCATCATGTTTCTGCAAGTGTGTGTGATTCAGAAATCTAAATTCTGTGCTATTGACCCAGTTATTCTCAATCTTTCTGATGCTGTGACTCTTTAATTCAGATCTTCATTTTGTAGTGACTTCCATTCATAAATTATTTTCATTGCTACTTCATAAGTGTAATCTTACTGTTGTTATCAACTGTAGATGTTTGATATACAGGCTGTATTTTCATTTTTTCAAACTGACCCAAAGGTGTTAGTTTTAATATGAATTTTAATAATTGACCATTGTGAGTTTTTTGTTCAGTATTTTGATGTTACCTTTTAAATAAGATACTTTCACGTATCAGACTTTGTTTTTTAAATATTCCTTTGGGTATTATAGGCTTTTGTTATCTCTGTTGTGAATGTTGAAATCATCTCATTAGTGTTCACTAAATAATTTATGCAGATGTTGATTAGGAGTGCACAAAATAATAGATCGACTTTGGTGGTTTTTTTCATATTTTTCTTGTGACTGCTTTTATTCACTTTTACATAAATATTTTATTTGGGAGCATAAGTGGTCCTATTATTATTTACATTGGATACAAATATAAATGACTTTTTTGAAATAATTGTTTATATCATCATCATCATCATCATCATCATCATCATCATCATCATCATCATTTATCCAAGGAAGGATTGGTTTTGTGTAACAACCCTGGCTGTCCTGGAACTCCCTTTGTAGACTAGGCTGGCCACAAACTCACAAAGATCCACCTTTCTCTGGCTCCTGAGTATTAAAATTAAAGGTGTGTGCCACCAGTTCAGTTTAGTGTTTTGTTTTATCTTCTTATTTTTTTTTGTTTGTTTGTTCTTGTTAATTTCTGAGACTTGCTTTCTTATAGATTTTTTCTTTAGAATTTCATGGTAGAAAATTATCTTTGGGGCTGGAGAGATGGCTCAGGGGTTTAAAAGCACTGACTGTTCTTTCAGAGGTACTGAGACCAAATTCCAGTAACCACATGGTGGCTCACAAACATTTGTAATGGAATCTGATGCCTTCTTTTGGTGTATCTAAAGAGAGAGACAGTGTACACACATGCATAAAATAAATAAATAGATCTTTAAAACCCAAGTATTTCTATTTATTACTTAAACTAGATGCTTTTACAAGCCTCCAGAACCTTGTAGAATGAGAATGATTGAGGTAGACTTCATCTGTGCTGCATAAAAACAAAAAGATTTGTATTGGAATAATTTAAACTAAGAGTGAGTGAGATATGAATTCTCTACGTTGCATCCCCATGTCATCTGACTGTACGCAACAATGGTATTTGCCCTTTCTTATTGAACAGAATAGAAAATATGATATTGGGAAGAGATGGGAAATTTCTTAATCATTTTAACTAGTGTTTACAAGGAAAAATTTAATTTACAGAATCCTACTGATCAGTAATAGAATTCAAGAAACATTCAGATGTATCAACGTATATCTAAATGTTGCTCCCAAAATTTATGGTTTCTACTTGTTTTCTTCATTGCTGCTTTTAGTTTATTAGTTATTTTAAGCAAATGCTTATAGCAACAAAATAACAATGACAACAAAACACAATTCTGGGTCAGAGATGTTAAAGAGTATATAATTAAAATTACAGTTATGTCTTTGGTTTAAGGTGTAAAAGCTGATTATACAGGAAATCCAAATCATAGAAATGTTGCTTACAGTGTTTCTTTAAAGCAAGTTAATCAGGCTAAAAGCACATCTCGATTTTGTGACTTTTTTTTCTGCACAAAATAGAAATGATCTATCATTTTCCTTAGCCTTTTAGTGTGATAGATTATAAATATTTACTGTAGTCTTGAAATATTATTGTTTGAAAAAATACAATTGCTTTTGGCATACAATGCTATATATTACTAGGTAATTTTCACTAATCTCTTGGTAGTCTTACATCTAAAATAATAAGATAAGTTATTATGCAGATTATCTTTTCTTTTGTACCTTGTGGTGAAGCCATGGGTTAAATTACTACCTCAATTCCTGAAATAACAACTTTGAAACTGAATTATAATGAATAAATTCTTAGGACATATGCTTTGACTTTGCCCAACTAGCTTGTAACTTATTCTGTTTATTCCATTCTACATTCCCCCTTCAAGTTGGTTACCTTTCCTCAGTCCATGGAACGGTCTTCCTCAGAATCCAGTGTGGATCTTCTTGCACCTTGACTCTATCCCAGAATCTGCTCTCTGTACCTGAACATCTAACTCCCTATTTCTTGCCTAAGTGAATAGGTCAACAGCATTATATTGACAAATATTTACAAATATTGCAGAAGAGATTTTCTCTAAATTCCTGACTTTCATTCTGAGGCAAGATAAGCCTTATGTTAAAGTTTTCTCACAAAAATTCTATCCAAACATGTTGGAAAAGCTTATAACTAGTAAACCTTGCATCCCTGCAGTTTTATGAGTATAATAAAATAAAGAAGGTATCCCGACTGTAAAAGTAGAAGTTTGTGTATCTCTCATTTTCAGCGGTTGAAAGTCCAAATACCCTGGCATACTTTCTTAGGAACTCTTCCTCTCTGCTATACCATAGCTTGGCTTGTAGAGATGCATGCAGGAGGAAGAGGAAGTATCACTAAACAGAAAGCTAGACAGAAAAAGTACAGGGACAGAATTAGGATGTTCCAACAACACTCTTGTGATCACATAAAACATATCTTATAATCAGTTTCAAGGACAGTGTTCTACAAATGAGAGATTTCATAGTAGGGTTTTTGAAGAGCCAGACATCTCCCACCACACCCACCATAAGAGTGAAGTTCCCAGCAAAGGAACCTGAATATCAAAGCATAGTTCATATTTATAGAAAGGTTCCACTCACCTATGAGCTGCCAAGAGACCCATCAGAAAAGAAATACTGTTGTGCCCAGATTGTAAAAACCCCAAAGAGACCACGAGGAATCACAACCTGATGTAATCACATGAGGGTCTTTATTTAAGCTTTATTTAAGCTTGGGCCACCAATCTTCCTAATGGAACATGAAGGAGAGTGAACTCCCAGGTTTAAGTGAAGAGGGTTTATAAAGGAAAAAAACAAAAATAAAAACCCGCAAGCAGGGATTTTTAAGCCTTGACATTACATGAGAGGATAAAGGAATGCCTTCCTTCAAACTTGAAAAAGTTGGTTCAGATAGAGGGCAGAACCATGCTGCTGGAAATGGACATTCCTGACCTAGGAAAAGTAGCTGGTGTAGTTTTACAAATTGGTCACAGCTGTCTGGGAACACTTAATTGCCTCTTTTCCATACTCCGAGAGTGGGTTTTTATCATTTCAAGGACATTGGCTCCTGCTTCCTCCAAGGGCAAGAGCCATCTGCACTGGAGAAATGTTGTTAATCAAAAGGGGGTGTGAGTTTCAGTGACATGGAGGCTAGGGTATACTGCTTTTCCTCTGTTCCCAAGGCTAGCATTTGGCACCCCCAGAGGGAGGCATCAGGGGGAAGGCAGTGCTATCATGAAAGGGGAATTGCAATTTTCTTCAAAGGCCTGAGGCATCTATGCTGGAAAAAAAGGGGAGAGGGGGAGGGAGACTGCCAACTGCTCTGGCTCTGTGCAGGGTCAGGAAAGTACAGGATTTGATGCTCTGGTTTCCCTTGTCTCTTCATTATATTCTGTGTTTAAGAGCAGTCTGATCCTTGGGACTGTAAGGATTCACGTGTAATACTTGGTTCCAAGGTAAGAATATAAGGATGGGCTATTTCTTACAATGTAAAGCCTTTTTTTTGTTTCCATTTATTTTTCTATCTGTACTTTCTTGAATTCCCCCGAACCCAGATGACCTTTAAACACACCACACCATTATCTTGTAAACACAGTTGAATGATTATACAGCATCTGTAAATGTAGTTGCTTCCAAAAAATGCTCAGCACAAGAGGCACTCTGATCCTTAGTTTTTTACATGCTCTTTGATTTCCAAGCATGCCCTGCTAAAACTTCACATGGAAGACTTTCAGGATCTTTACAAGGTGTGTTCTCTGTTTAGTTGTCTGTCCTGGAAAAGTATTGTACTCTGGCTTGAATAGGTAGATTATATTTCCTACATCATTACATCAGTGAAAGGGGGTTGTGATGTGAGGAAGATCTATGGGACCAGGACATTTCTCCTTTCTGATTATGAAGTTGGGATGTAAGACTCTGGGATCGATGCAAAATGCAAGAGGAATTTATTTATCCATCATACTGGGATTGTCCTTCACACCAAGACAGGGGAACGACCCCATGCAGCTAGTTCAAGGACTTTTTTATGTTTTTTAGAGCAGCGGCCATTAGGCACAATGTGAATGGCAGAACACTATGACTTTTAAACTGATTGGCCTTTAGGAAATAAAGTGCTAGAGGCTTAATCAGCCCCTCCCTTCCAGTCTGTTTCTTCCAGGAGGGGAGGGGTGCCTATGTACTCGGGGGGGGGGGGGGTCGCGCTGGTGGAATATCCCAAAGTTCCTAAGCTGACTTCTCAGGCCAGAAATGGCTGGCCTAAACTAAGAAATGGACCCGAGAAATTCTAAGGTTGCTGGAGGTAAGAGACATTCTTTTGCATACGTGACTTCTTCCTGTGATTCTTTCTATCTCAAGGTCTCCCACAAGTCTTAGCTTTTCCTCACTCTGGAGCCTCAGGGACATAGGCTGGGTCAGGAGCCACTGAAACTTTGGGGATGTCAGATTTTCTACAAGCCTTCTACCAATTTTCTCTTTTTTCCCTTATGTTGTACTGTACCTTGTTTAATGATAACACAGGAACTTATCAAATATTATACATTTCATATATTTCCTCCATATTTCCTCTTAATAATTTTGTTCTGCATTAAGATCCAACCTTAGATGCAATGTTAAATTCGTATGATATGTCTGCTTTGGTTCCTGTGCCAATGAGTTCAAGGTTTTTTCCCACTTTCTCTTCTATTTGATTAGGTTGAGGTCCTTGATTAACTTGTACATGATCTTTGTGCAAGGTAACAAATACAGGTCTATTTTCATTTTTCTGCATATTGACAGCCAGTTAGACCAGCACCATTTGTTGAAGATACTTTCTTTCTTTCTTTCTTTTTTTTTTCTTTCTATTGTATATGTTTGGTTTCTTTGTCAAAGATCAAGTGTCCAGAAGTATGTGGTTTTATTTCTGGGTGTTCAATTCTATTCCATTGATCAACGTGTCTGTCTCTGTACCATGCAATTCTTACCACTTTCACTCTGTAGTAAAGCTTGAGGTCAGAGCCATTCTTTTATTGTTAAGCATTGTTTTTGCTATTCTGGTTTATTTATTTATTTATTTATTCATTCATTCATTCATTCATTGCCTCTCCAAATGAATTTGAGAATTGCTCTTTCCATGTCTTTGAAGAATTGTATTGGGATTTTGATGGGGATTGCATTGAATCTGTAGATTGCCTTTGGGAGGACGGTTATTTTTACTATGTTAATTCTGCCAATCCATGAGCATGGGAGATCTCTCCATTTTCTGAGATCTTGAGAGACTTGAAGTTATTGTCCTACATATCATTCACTTGTTTTGTTAGAGTTACCCCAAGATATTTTATATTATTTTTGTCTATTGTAAAGGGAGTTGTTTCCTTAATTTCTTCTCAGGTTATTTATCATTTGTGTAAAGGAAGACTATTGATTTATTTGAGTTAAATTTAATTTTAAGTTGTTTATTACCTGGAGAATTTCTGGTAGAATTTTTGGGGTCAATTATGTGTACTATCATATCATCTGCAAATAGTGATATCTTTATTTCTACTTTGTGAATTTGTATCCCCTTGATCTTTGTTGTTGTTGTTGTTGCTGTTGTTGTTGTTGTTGTCTTATTATTCTAGCTAGTACTTTGAGTACTATACTGAATAGATATGGGTAGAATGGGCATCCTTGTCTTATCCCCAATTTTAATGGGATTGCTTCAAGTATCTCTCCATTTAATTTGATATTGGCTGTTGGCTTGTTGTATATTGCTGTTATTATGTTTAGGTATGGACCTTGAATTCTTGATCTCCTCAAGATTTTTAACCTGAAGGGATGTTGTATTTTGTGAAATGTTTTTCTGCTTCTAAGAAGATGATCAATGTGATTTTTTTTTTTGAGTTTGTTTATAAAGTGGATTACATTAATTAAATTTTGTATATTGAACCAACTGTGCATCCCTGGCATGAAACCTACTTGATTGTGGTGAATGATGGTTTTGAGATGTTCTCGGATTTGGTTTGCAAGAACTTTATTGAGTATTTTTGCATTGATATTCACAGGTGAGATTGACCTGAAGTTTTTTTGTTTTTTGTTTTTTTGTTTTTTTGTCAGTTCCTTGTGTGGTTTAGGTATCAGAGTAATTGTGACTTCATAGAATGAATTAGGCTGTGTTGCTTCTGTTTCTATTTTATGGAATAGTTTGAGGAGTATTGATGTCAGGTCTTCTTTGAAGGTCTGGTAGAATTCTGCATTACATTCATGTGACCCTTGGCTTTTTTTGATTGGGAGGATTTTAAATGACTTCTTCTATTTCCTTATGGGATATGGACCTGTTTAGATAGTTTACCTGCTCTTGATTTAACTTTGGTGTGTGGTATCTGTCTAGATTTTCCAGTTTTGTTGAGTATAGGCTTTTGTAGTAGGATCTGATGATTTTTTAAATTTCTTCTATTCCTGTTGTTAATCTCCTTCTCATTTCTGATTTTGTTAATTTGGATACTGCCTCTGGGCCCTTTAGTTAGTTTGGCTAGGGGTTTATCTATCTTGTTGATTCTTTCAAAGAACTAGCTTTTGGTTTTGTTGATTCTTTTTATAGTTCACTTTGTTTCTATTTAGTAGATTTTGGCCCTTAGTTTGACTATTTCCTGATTCTACTCCTCAGCATGAACTTGCTTCTTTTTCTTTTAGGGCTTTCATGTGTGCTATTAAATTGTTAGTATAGGATATCTCCAATATCTTTATGAGGGCACTTAGTGCTATAAATTTTCTTCTTAGCACTGGTTTGATTGTGTGCCATAAATTTGGGTATGGTGTGCCTTTATTTTCCTTGAATTCTAAAATGTCTTTAATTTCTTTCTTTACTTCTTTCTTGACCAAGTTATTATTGAATAGGGAGTTGCTTAGTTTTCATGGGTATGTTGGTTTTCTGTTTTGTTTTTGTTATTTGTTTGTTTTGTTTTTGTTTTTGTTTTTTTATGTTGAAGTCTAGCCTTAATCTGCGGTGATCTGATAGGATGTATGGGATTATTTCAATCTTCTTGTATCTGTTGAGGTTTGTTTTCTGACTTATTATATGGTCAATTTTAGAAAAGGTACCATGAAGTCTTAAGAAGAAGATATATTCTTTTGTTTTAGAGTGAAATGTTCTCTATATATCTGTTAAATCCATTTGCTGGGGAATTGAGTCCATTGATGTTGAGGAATATTAAAGATAGATGATTGTTAGTTCTTGTTTTGTTTTTTGTTGTAGGTTGCAAATTATGTGTATGTGATTCTGTCCTTTTGGTTTTCTTTTGAGATGATTAATAATTTTTTTTTTCATTCAGTGTAGTTACCCTCCTTGTGTTGAAGTTTTCCTTGCATAATTCTCTGTAGGGCCAAATTGGTAGATAGATATTGTTAAAATTTTGGTTTATTGTGGAATATTCTGATTTCTCCATCTATGATAATTGAGAGTTTTGTAGGCCATAGTAGCCTGGACTTGCACTTGTGTTCTCTAAGGGTCTGCATGATACCTTTCCAGGATTTTCTGGCTTTTAGATTCTCTGTTGAAAAGTCTGATGTAATTCTGGTAAGTCTGCCTTTATATGTTACTTGGCCTTTTGCGCTGACAGCTTATAATATTCTTCTTTTCTGTGCATTTAGTGTTTTGATTATTATGTGACAAGAGCATTTACTTTTCAGGTTCAATATATTTAGTATTTTTCTGGTTCAATATATTTGGCTTCTTGTACATTCATGGCCATCTCATTCTTTAGGTTGGGGAATTTTTCTTCTATTATTTTGTTGAAGACATTTTTGGGTTCTTTAAGCTGAGAAACGTTGCTCTCTTCTATTGCTATTTTTGTTAGGTTTGGTCTTTTCATTGTGTCCTGAATTTCCTCGATATTTTGGGTTAGGAGGTTTTTTGTTGTTGTTTTGAACTTTCTTTGACCATTTTGTCAGTATCTTCTAAGCCTGAGATTCTCTCTTCTAACTCTTGTATTCTGTTGTTGATGCTTGTACCTTCAGTTTCTGACTTCCTTCCTAGGTTTTCCATTTCCAGTGTTATTTCCATTTTTCTTTATTGTTTCTACTTCCATTTTTAGGTCTTGGACTGCTTTGTTCAATTTCTTTACCTTTGTTTGATTTTGTTTCCATATTTTTCTTTAAGGGATTTATTCTTTCCTCTTTAAGGTCTTCTAGGTCTCTACCTATGTTTTCCTATATTTATTTCAATGAGTTATTTATATCTTCTTTTAAGGACTCTATCATTTTCCTGAGATAAGATGTTAGGTGAGCATCCTGGTTTTCAGGTGTGTTGGTGTATGCAGGGCTTGCTGTGGTGAAAGAACTAGGTTCCGATGATGCCAGACTACATTAGGTTCTGTTGTTTGTGGTCTTGAGCTTGCCTTTTGCCATCTGGTTATATCTGGTGTTATCTGGCCTCAGTGTCTCTGTCTGGAGCCTGCCTCCTGTGTCCCTGGGTTGTTGCAGATTCCTGGGAGGCGTGTGGCCCTGACTGAAGCACACCTCCTGGGAAGCCTTCATACCACGGGGTCTTCAGAAGATTAGACAAGCTGATGATCTGCCCAGTTGGAAGGCCCAGGTCAGAAAGTGGGTGAAGTTCATGCAGGAAGTCAGTGTGGGGATATGTATACTTCCTAAATCTTCTGGGTTCCTTCGGGTTCTCAGACACTGTGATTATTTGGAAGGGTCCCTTACCTGTGGCCTTGGCTTTAGCAGATCTCCTTGGATGTTGTCAGGCCATGGGGTCTTCAGAGGAGCAGACTAGACCAAGTGATACATTCATATTACTGTATGTCACTGAATTCAATGTCAGTTTTGTAAGCTGATAAATAAGAAGCACATTAAAGTATTGATACTGTGACATGCTAGACACAGACCTCTGACTTCTATCTTAAGTCATCATCATTGACTTTCCTATTCAGTGTATGTTGATGCCTCCAAAATTTCTATTTATTACCAGTCTAACTCTTAGGACTGGAGATTCACATAAACCCTCCTATTTAAAATATTAACTTAATCTTTGATAAGTCAGTCAATGTTATGTTTTCAAAGACAACCCTATAACCCCTGGCAAAATTTTTTATTTTGAACATTTTACATAATGTATTAGTTCAATTATTCAGGCTGAAAATCTTCAAGATATTCACAAAATTTTCTTGTTTATCTGAATGTTCTTTCTCACAAGCATAAGTGGGTACTTGGAAAGCTTGCACCAAGATAGAGTCCAAAAATGAAAAGTTTTAGGTGCTTTCAGCTGAAATGGAACATTGCTCATTGCTTAGCACATGAGCAAACAATTTCCAGGGCATTTCTGCTTCTATATCCCTTAACTTTATTGCTTTCAAAATATTGTCCTAAAAAATGTTTTGTGGTCTAACTTTGTGCAAACCTAATTTGACTTTACTATTACTTCCTCATCCTATGTTTTTGCTGCAGCATAGCATTTACTCTATTTTAAAGACACAAGTATTGCCATATAGTATTATCGACACAGAGACTAAAATGATAAAATTTTGAATAAAGTAAATAGTAGTTCTCTTTTAACTATAAAGAATCAGATCATATTTTAAAAGATATCATCATTTACAGATATACATTTTAAGATATAGGTTTTTATCACAAGAAACTCCAGAGTATTGGTGATATTAACATGGAGGAAACTCACAAGAAGAAGAGAGTTAAGGTCCTGTATAAATAAAATGAAATTTTCAAGTGAGGGGAATGCTGCTCTGCATAACCACATGGACAATCATCTTAGGAAAGAATATGGCACATAATATGTATCTTTCTCGATGACTTCAATATTATACCGATTAACTTTGAGTTATGTTTAACAAGAGAGTTGTCTTTAGCAGGCAGCAAAAAGAAATCTATTTTCACTGAAAAAGCAATGTGTAATGTGTAGTGCAAGAAAAGTTTGTTTTTGTTTTTGTTTTTCTTAATCAAAGGAACTTATCTTGGGAAGATGCCATATTTGCTAAAATTACTGCTTCTCTTTTCGGCAACCACCTGCTTTGGATTTGAAGTTGAGCTCCCACCAATAGAATGATATTCAGTCACTACCTACAACAGAACTAAAAGATAACAGTCATTTATACCTCTGGGTATTGCAGGCTAGTTTAGGTTCTAGTGCACCCTTTTTGCAAAAGAATTGCCTTGTTGAGATACACTTGCTTTCTCTCTGTGTCTCTCTGTCTCTCAGTCTCTCTCTCTCTCTCTCTCTCTCTGTGTGTGTGTGTGTTTGTGTGTCCTTATGGAAGTTATGGCTCGATTTTTTTCTAACATTTATACAAAGAGAATGAGAAATTGCTTTCAAAAAAACAAACAAATAGAATTTTGGAGCCTAGAAATTCCAGCTAATGAGGGCTGGGTAAAGATACAGTAAGAATTCCAAAGTTATCTGTTCATGTTACCTCTAGTTTATAGAGATCAGGTAGGAAACTCTTATTTGTACATCTGAGGCAAAATAATTCACTAATAGGATGAGAATCACTAAACTAAAATTGAAAATTGGTTTATTAATGTCCATGTATCTAACCTAGACTCATCCACATACATGAAAATATTTTATTATACAAATATCCAGGTTAATGTTTTCCAAAATATTTGAGTATTATGACCTGTCCAAAAGTGCTAGTGGCATTAACCGTCAGAAACCAAGTAAGGATGGACTCACCTGTAGACCCATGGGACTCTTGGGAGCTGATAAAGGAGAATCAAATGAGCCCAGAAGTGCAAGGCCATTCTGACTCTCATAATGAGCTCTAGTCTCAGAAAGAAGGAAGGAGAAAAAGAGAAGGGGAAGCAGGAAAAAGAGGGCAAGGAGAACACAAAAAAGAGGAAGAGGAAGGGGAGGAAAAAAGTTGAAAGATTAACCATTGTTGGGAGCCGCCTGAGCACCCACATCCGCCATTACAAGATGGCGCCTACATTCGGCCGAGGACAAGTTGTAAACAGGCTAGTGCGCATGCACCTGGTAATTTTCCACTTCAGAATCTCAGCCTCTCTCGTGGCGGCATCTGGCCTGGTGTGCGGGAGCCAATGGGGAAGCTCCATGTCCCAGGCAAGCGCTGTGACCCATATAAAGGGCGGGTGTTCTATTGTTCTGGGTCTCCACTCGTGGCAAGCTTATGCTCTCCCTCTCAAGATGCATTAAAGCTTTTACTGCAGAAGGATCCTATGTGTGCCGCGTCGTTCTTGCTGGCGAGACCGTAGCGCGGGACATCTGGTGCTGAAACCCGGGAAACTTTGTCATCATCAAGCACCTTTGGAGACCCCCTGGAAACAGGGAGGATTCAGAACTGCAGGGAGGTAGGTTCGGATAGGCATGTTGACCCTGGATCTTGATTTGGGATTTGAAGTTTTGCTAATTGTGTTAAGTGCCCTCATTTTGGTTTTACTGTCTTTGTATTGCGGTGAACAAGGTAGGGCCTGTGTAGATGCTGTAAGGGAGGGGCAAATCACCCCTGATAGGGTCCAGGACACCATGTCAGAAACCGGACGGAGTGAGAGGAGGGGTACCCAAAATGAAAGAGATCTCAGCAAGGGAAATGGACCTCCTGGTAAGTCGAAAGACGAGGGAGAGATTAGAGATAAAATAGGAAACTGTCCCCCTGACAGGAATGTGGGCAGAAAAACAATTCTCATACCAAGAAAAAAGAAAAAAGAAAGGGGGAGAGCCTCTACCCAGTTCAAGACCTTGAGGCTCTTCCATTGGAAACTTCAGACACTGACCCCCTTAGCTCTAGTGAGGAGTCAGAGCTAGAAGAGGAAGCGGCGCGGTATGAGGAAGATTGGCCGCCTTGTAATGGGCAGATGAAGCGGCCGCCGCCTTTGGCCCCTACGCGGACCATGCCTTCCGCCCCTCCCCCTTATGAGATGTGTCCCAACTCCTTTTCTTTTCTCTCTGACAAGGTTAAGAGAAAGGTACAAGCCGCTTTTCCAGTTTTCGAGGCAGATGGTGGAGTACGAGTTCATGCCCCTGTAGAGTACAGCCAAATTAAAGACCTGGCTGAAGCGGTCCGAAAGTATGGGGTAAATGCTAATTTTACTATAGTAATGTTAGAGAGATTTGCCGGGGCGTCCATGACTCCCGCCGATTGGCAGATGCTGGCCAAGGCTGCGCTCCCTACAATGGGCCAATATATGGAGTGGAAGGCTTTATGGCATGAAGCTGCACAAGCTCAAGCCAGAGCCAATGCTACGGCACCGACCCCTGCACAGAGAGATTGGACCTTTGATATGTTAACTGGCCAAGGTCCTTTTGCGGCAGATCAGACCGTATTCAGGCAGAAAAGAGACTTTGATATCTCTGCCATTATCATAGGTGTGGTGGCAGCGGCTGCAGTTACAGGGGCTGTCACTGCTTTGGCCCTTGCGCTCTCTGGAACGATGCAGACCACCAATACCATTAATGAGTTGTCTGCAGCTGCCACCTTAGCTCTAGACAGACAGGTATCCGCCAATACTCAAGTCCAGAGGGACCTAATGCTGGTTAACCAACACATTGATCTTATTCAAGAACAACTGGATGTCCTTTGACGGCTAGCGCAATTGGGCTGTAAACAAAAGTTGCCAGGACTCTGTGTTACTTCCATACAATATGATAGATTTACAAAAGCAGCTAACCTGTCTAAAAGTCTTTTACAGAATATGTTACAGAATTGGACCCTTAAATTTGATGACACCCTGCGGGAATTGCCGACAGCAATTATTCAGATCAACTCCACCCGTCTTGACCTGTCCTTGACCCGAGGGCCTCTCTTCACGGATTTCCTCGGCAATTTCTTATTTCAAGGAATGGGTGGGGGTGGGATTGTTTGGAGCAGTGCTTTGCTGTGGGTTGGTGTTCCTCCTATGGCTCATCTGCAAACTCAGGGCCCAGACTAAAAGAGACAAGGTGGTTTGTTGCCTTAGAACAAAGAGCCCCGGCCGGTGTTTGGCTGTCCATGCTTAAACAATAGCAGTAGGTCGCCAGCCAGACAGTTCTTGCACACCCGCGAGTCTAGTCTCATTGCACTGGGTAGAATGTTTGGTCTGAGCAGCTCTTGAGGGATGTCGAGCAAAGCATCGCACAAGGCGGCCATCATTGTGGGCCACCTTGGGAGATATGTCATCTGCATGAGGGTTAAGTGCCCTAGTTTCCCTCCCTCTAAAAAACGGCACTGGGCAGGTCAGGAAAACCTCGGGAGCACATGAGCTTAGGGGTCTTCTCCTGTACAAGGCCCAAGGTTTTGGTCAGGGGATTTGACCTCTGTCTCCACCCTCTTAAGAGTGTCCTACTTTGCTTACAGAAATAAGAAGGGGGAGATGTTGGGAGCCGCCTGAGCACCCACATCCGCCATTACAAGATGGCGCCTACATTCGGCCGAGGACAAGTTGTAAACAGGCTAGTGCGCATGCACCTGGTAATTTTCCACTTCAGAATCTCAGCCTCTCTCGTGGCGGCATCTGGCCTGGTGTGCGGGAGCCAATGGGGAAGCTCCATGTCCCAGGCAAGCGCTGTGACCCATATAAAGGGCGGGTATTCAATTGTTCTGAGTCTCCACTCGTGGCAAGCTTATGCTCTCCCTCTCAAGAGGCATTAAAGCTTTTACTGCAGAAGGATCCTATGTGTGCCGCGTCGTTCTTGCTGGCGAGACCGTAGCGCGGGACAAACCATAGTCAAATTTAAGAGCTACTGACTGAGCCAAAACCACCCTACCACTTTAAGGAATAATTGCTTTCTCTATGTCACTAGTATGATGCTATACACTGTGTTATTAGACACATTTTATACATGTGATTATATATAGATTTCAAAAGAGTTTTGTATTTGTCAATTGAAGATGTAGTAGTATAGATTTTTTGAGGCACAATGGGAGGTAAAGAAAAATACTCAAAGTAACACTTAAGATTGATTTATACTAGGAAATCAGATAGGCTAATTGTAGATTTTTATCTCTCATTCTGTTCGTCCAAACCAAACACGCTATCTCATCCACAGACTAAAATAGGACACCTGCCACTGGCACCCCTCTGACTGCCCCTATTTCCAGTGGATCCCACAGATCTTCTTTAAACTCTCTCTGTACTCCTTGCTTTATGCCAACCCCCACCTCCAGCAAGCACTCCCTGGAAACAGACCACTCCTGTCAGGGATGTAGGTTAGTTAATTGCAGATCATAAACTTCCCTTTCATTCCTCCAATTCCCCCAGTCTCTTCATGATGTCTTTAACAAACCTGTGTTCTCTTCATATTTTCTGTCTCAATACCCAGGAGACTAACCAAGCAAATCCAGGAAGAATTCTCTCTCTCTCTCTCTCTCTCTCTCTCTCTCTCTCTCTCTGTGTGTGTGTGTGTGTGTGTGTATGTGTCTGTCTGTCTGTCTGTCTCTGTCTCTCTCTGTCTGTCTCTGCCTCTGTTTCTCTCTCTCTCTTTCTCTGCCCTGTCTCTCTTGTGAAGCTCTTATACTGTCCACAGCCTCTTTCCCATTTCTAATTCATAGGTTTCAGTGCTCCAAAACATATTTTACATGAAACACTCAGTGCCTACACTCATGAGGATACCAGAATATTTTTATACAGGCATTACACAGTGAAAATACTCTCCTAAGAATAATAAAGAAAACAAAACTGAAGGGAAGAAGGACCCATCCAACAAAGACAAGATCAGAATATAAGCACACAAAGTTATAACATTCTTAATCTCACATACTTACAGTCCAGCTTAAAAACACAATAAATAACACTAGAGTCAGGCAACCAAACTACTGAAGGCCATAAATATTGAATTACAACTGAATCACAAATAAAAGATATTTTTAAAATGTATATGAATATGAAAGAAGAATTAAAGAAGAAATGAATAGATCCCATTAAAAAAATGTATGTAAACAAACAGTGGAAGAAAATGAATAAAACTGTTCAACACCTGAAAGTGGAAAAAGCATCAATAAAGAATTTCCAAACTGAAGGAAGTATCGAAATGAAAAATTTATTAACTGAAACAAGAATCACATAGGCAAGCTTTACTAAGAAAATAGAAGAGATAAAAGATATAATCTCAGACATTGAAGACTTAACAGAAGAAATGAATACATTGGTCAAAGAAAATTGAAATCTCAGAAATTGCATAAATCATCTAGGAGGTTTTGAATACAGTGAAATGAAAATATTTAAGAATAATAAGAATAGATGGAGAAGAAACACAATTCAAAGACATAGAAAATATTTTAACAAAATCAAAGAAAAAAAATTGCCTAACCTAAGAAAAAATATGATAGAGATCCCACACTAGCGCGCACACACACACACACACACACACACACACACACACGATTGGACTGAACATATGTTTACTTAACATTATGTTCAAGCAAGAAAGAATATACATTCTTTACAGCACCTCATGGAACTTTCTCCAAAATTGACCATATGCTAGGACATAAAACAAAGTTCAACATATTCAAGACAGTTGAAATAAGATTCTGAATCCTAAGTGAACATTATGGAATAAAGCTATTGATCAACAATAAGAACAGAAAAAAAAATGTATAGGAACTCATGGAAACTGAAAAACTCACTACCTAAAGAAAATGGGTCAAGGTAGAAATTAGAAAAGAAATAAACAACTTTTAGAACAGAATGAAAAATGAATACACAGCACACCCAAACTTATGGAACAAAATGGAGGTGTTAACTTATAGAATTAAACATATTTATTTAAAAAATGGATAGGGCTTATAGCAGTAAATTAACAGTCTACCTGAAGAATTTAGAATAAAAAGAAGAAATCACCCCCAAAAGAATAATACTAAGTATTATAATTATAAAAGAATTATAATATCAGTAATTATACTGATTAGCAATAATCAAACAAGGCTGGAAACAATAAAATAGAAACAAACAAGAAACAATACAAAGAATCAATAAAACAACTATCTGGTTCATTGAAAACATCAATTAGATTGACAAAATCCTCTCCAAGTTCACTAAAATGTAGTGACAGAAGATCCAGATTAACAAAATTAGAAATGAAAAGAGGGACATAGCAGATACCCACGAAATCTGTAGAATATTTCAAAAACCTATATTTTACCAAATTGGAAAATTGAAAAGAAATTGATAATTATTTCAGTAAGTACAGCTTACCAAAGTTAAATCAAGATCAGATAAGCAATTTAAACAGACCCATACACCAAGTGAAGTAGACAATGCCATTAAAGTCTTGAAATCTAAAAAGCCAAGGGACAGGTGGTTTTATTAAAGATCTACCACAGGGCAGATACTTTGGAAAGACTTGTGGGAGGGGAAATTTTGATCAGACAAAGATATTTGAAAGTTGTTTTAAATAATTAGAAATATAATAAAAGGAACAATACTGCTGGTAGTTAAAGCAGTACATGCTCAAGCTCAATGGAATGGTAAAGAAATCCACTAAGAGGAAGAGGAGCATAACAGAACATTTGGCCAGGTGTTACTGAGGGGTTAAAATCTACAACAACTTTTACATCCTTACCCTCAAGACTCACAATTTCTATACTGACTTTTTTGTTTTCTTTCTTCCTTCCTTTTTTCTATGAAAATCAAACTTTTCTTTGTTTTAAATTATTGAGGTCTAAGCAGATTATTATCATTTGTTCCAAAGGCATGTTTTACCAGCAGCACTCAGAAAAGGCTCAGTGTAAAGAAGAGAAAGCAGAAGAAAAACATATTCCAAGATCACTCTGCTCATAATATTTGGTAATATTATAGAACAGCTAGTTGTGGTTGTTACTTTCTTTTCTTTAGAGGAATATTAGAGGCCTAGACTGAAGACTTTTAAGTAACATATAACTTCTAAAAAAGACATTAAGATTGGGATATTTAACAGAGCATATGATGGTAGCCGATAGTGGTTTAACTAAACATATTATTTTTTTGCTCTGAATTACTTTCTTGTTGCTCATTTTAGTCATTTCAATGGCAAAATTGATAAACAGGAAGATGTATTGGTGTTGCTTTGGTGATGTGACCACCATATGAATGGCAGTGATTTTTACTTTGAATTTCTTAAAAAATAAAAGATTAAAGTTGTTTTTTTTTTAAACAGTACAGATTTTATCCCCTTCCTGATCCGCCATACAGCTGTTCTACATCTCATACCTCCTCCCCCTGTCCCCAAGATGTGTCCCCACCCCACGCCAATAGACCTCCACACTCCCTAGGGCCACAAGTCTCTCAAGCGTTAGGTGCATATTCTCTGACTGAGTCTAGACCTGGCAGGTCTATGCATTATTTGTGTTGGGGGCCTCATATCAGCTGGTGTATGCTGCCTGGTAGGTGGCTCAGTGTCTGAAAGATCCCCAGGGGTCTAGGTGAGTTGAAACTGTTGGTCTACCTATAGGGTCACCCTCCTCCTCAGCTTCTTCCAGTTTTCCCCTAAGTCAAACATAAGGGTCACCAGCTTCTTTAAATTGGTTAGGTGTAAATATCTACATCTGACTCTTTCAGCTGCTTATTGGGTCTCTCATATCATGCTAAGCTCTTGCATGTTACTACACTACAGCATCAATACTGGTGTCAGACCATACGACCTTGTCCTGAGCTGGATCCCATTTGGGCCTGTCACTGGACCTCCTTTTCCTCAGGCTCTTTTCCATTTTTATTCCTATTTCAGTCCCATCACTACTTTATTAATGGGAGGGTAAAAATCCTCCAAGGGCAGGATATGAGAACAGAGCATCCACATAGTGAGAAAGATACAGCAAGTCCTGGATTCCCCAACACACAAGCAAAGCAAGATTCTGATTTAAAATCGCATCTCATGATGATGATAGAGGACTTTAAGAAGGACATAAATCACTCCCTTAAAGAAATACAGGAGGATCCTGTGCACAGAACTCCACACCCAAATAACGCTGGGAGAGAGCTAGACACTCAGGAGTGCAGACAAGCCTGTAAGCACAGGTAACACCACCACTGCAGCTCAGAGGAACTCTCTCAGTACCCTCAGGACACAGGAACAGAGGAGCAGCCTTGGACAGGAGCCTTCCAGTTTCCATGTGTGCCCAGAGCTGATCCTGTGCCACAGTGCTACATACACAAATACCACCAGGAAAGACCTGGTCTCCCAGGAGTGCCTACACACCTACAAACCAGGTAAGACAACCATTTCTGTTCAAATTCCTGTCCAAAAAGGGACCCTCCAAGAGCCATCAGGAAACAGGAACAAAGGAACTGTTGGAGACAGGGTTGTTCTGGTTTCTATCTGTACCCCAGAGCTGACCCAGTACCACAGCTCTCCATATCCAAGTTCCTCCTGGAGAGAACTGGTCTCCTAGGAATACTGCCACAGTGGCTTGCAGGAGTGACTTGTCAGAGACAGACCAAGTAACACCAGAGATAACCAAATGGTGAAAGGCAAAGGCAAGAACATAAGCAACAGAAATCAAGGCTCCTTGGCATCATCAAAACACAGTTTTCCCACCACAGCAAGCCCTGGGTACCACAACACACCAGAAAAGCAAGACTCTGATTTAAAATCACATCTCATGATGATGACAGAGGACTTTCAGAAGGACATAAATAACTCTCTTAAAGAAATTCAAGAGAACACAGGCAAACAGGTAGAAACTTTAAAGAGGAAACACAAAACTCCCTTAAAGAGTTATGGAAAAACACAACCAAACAAGAGAAGGAATTGAACAAAATCATCCAGTATCTAAAAATGGAAACAGTAACAATAATGAAATCATAAAGGGAGGTAACACTAGAGATAGAAAACCTAGGAACTATATCAGGACTCATAGATGCAGGCATCACCAACAGAATACAAGAGATAGAAGAGAAAATGTCAGGTGCAGAAGATAACATAGAAAACATTGACACTACAAAGACAATGCACGATGCCAAAAGCTCCTAACCCAAATACCTGAGATATCGAGGACACAATGAGAAGTCAAAACCTAAGGATAACAAGTATAGAAGAGAGTGAAGATTCCCAACTTAAAGGGCCAGTAAATATCTTCAACAAAATTATGGAAGAAAACAGAGATGCCCAGGAACATGCAAGAAGCCTAAGAACTCCAAATAGATTGGACCAGAACAGAAATTCTTCCAATCAAAAAATAGTCAAAATACCAAATGCATAAAACAAAGAAAGAATATTAAAAGCAGTAAGGGAAAAGGTCAAGTAACATATAAAAGCAGACCTATCAAAAACTCACTAGAGAACATGACAGCTAGATGATTCTAGGTACATGTCATATAAACCCTAAGAGAACACAAATGTCAACCCAGACTACTATAGGCAGCAAAATTCTCAATTACCATAGGTGGAGAA
This sequence comes from Rhynchomys soricoides, assembly GCA_019843965.1. Taxonomy (NCBI): domain Eukaryota; kingdom Metazoa; phylum Chordata; class Mammalia; order Rodentia; family Muridae; genus Rhynchomys; species Rhynchomys soricoides. The sequence goes on from JADRCH010000012.1 coordinate 18,528,068, forward strand.
AACCAGAAATTCCATGACAGAACCAAATTTACACAATATCTTTCCACAAATTCAGCCTTGCAAATGATAATAGATGGAAAGCAGCAACACAGGGAGGGAAATTACACCCTAGAAAAATCAAGAAAGTAATCTTCTATCAACAAAACCAAAAGAAAATAGCCATACAAACATAAAAATAGCATTGAAAATAACAGGAAGCAACAATCACTATTCCTTAATATCTCTTAACATCAATGAACTCAATTCCCCAATAAAAAGACATAGACTAACAGATGGGATACATAAATAGGACCCAGCATTTTGCTGCATATAGGAAATGTACCTAACTGCCAAAGAGAAACACTAGCTCAGAATAAAGAGCTGGAAAACAATTTTCCAAGCAAATGGTCCCAAGAAACAAGCTGGAGTAACCATTCTAATATCAGAAAAATCATCTTTCTACCAAAGGTCATCAAAAAAGATAAGGAAGGAAACTTCATACTCATCAATGGAAAAATCTACCAAGAAGAACTCTTCATTCTGAATATCTATGCCCCAAATGCAAGTGCACCAAAATCCATAAAAGAAACTTTACTAAAGCTCAAAGCACACATTGCACATCACACAATAATAGTGGGAGACTTCAACACCCCGCACTTATCAACGGACAGATCATAGAAACAGAAACTAAACAGAGACACAGTGAAACTAACAGAAATTATGAATCAAATGGATGTAACAGATATCTATTAGAACATTTTATAGAATATAAAACAATATACCTTCTTTTCAGCACCTCATGCTACATTCACCAAAATTGAACATATAATTGGTCACAAAACAGGCCTCATAGGATATAAGAAGATTGAAATAATCCCATGCATTCTATCATATCACCACGGACTAAGGATGGTCTTCAATAACAATAAAAACAACAGAAAGCCCACATGCACATGGAAGCTGAACAACACTCTACTCAATGATAACTTGGTCACCGAAGAAAGAAAGAAAGACTTTAGAACTTAATGAAAATGACAACACACCATACCCAAACTTATGGGACACAATGAAAGCAGCTATAAGAAGAAAACTCATAGCTCTGAATATCTCCAAAAAGATACTGGAGAGAGCATATTCTAGCAGTTTAATAATGTACCTGAAACCTCTAGAACAAAAAGAAGCAAATACATCCAAGAGGACTAGGTGACAGGAAATAATCAAACACAGGGCTGAAATCAATCTAGTAGAAACCCAGAGAACTATACAGAAAAATGAACAAAACCAGGAGCTAATTCTTTGAGAAAATCAATAATATGGATAAACACTTAGCCAAACTAACAAGAGGGCACAGAGACCAAATCCAAATTAACAAAATCAGAAATGAAAATGGAGATATAACAACAGAAACTGAGGGGAAAAAAACATCAGATCCTACTGCAAAAGCCTATAATCAACAAAATTGGAAAATCAGGATGAAATGGACAATTTGCTAAACAGATACCAAATACCAAAGTTAAATCAGGATCAAATAAACCATCTAAATAGTCCCATAACTCCTCAAGAAATAGAAGCACTCATCAAAAGTCTCCCAACCAAAGAAAGTTCAGTACTAGATGGCTTTAGTGCAGAAATCTATCAGACCTTCAGAGAAGACCTAATATCAATACTCTTCAAACTATTCAACAAAATGGAAACAGAAGAAACACTACCCAATTCGTTCTATGAAGCCACAGTCATGCTGAAACCAAAACCTCACAAAAATCCAACAAAGAAAGAAAACTTCAGACCAATTTCCCTTAAGAATATCTATGCAAAAGTACTCAACAAAATTCTCACAAACCAAATCCAAGACTACATCAAAATGATCATTCAGCATGACCTGAGGGATGCAGGGATGGTTCAATATATGGAAACCTATTAATGTAATCCACTACTTAACAAACTCAATGGAAAAAACCCACAAGATCATTTTATCAGATGCTGAAAAAGCATTTGACAAAATTCAGCATACCTTTGTGTTAAAAGTCTTGGAAGGATCAGAAATTCAAGGCCCATACCTAAACTTACTAAAAGCAATATACAACAAAGAAATAGCCAACATCAAGCTAAATGGAGAGAAATTTGAAGCAATCCTACTAAAATCAGGGACTAGACAAGGCTGTCTTCTCTTGCCCTATCTATTTAACATAGTACTTGAGTTACCAGCTAGAGCAATTCGACCACAAAAGGAGGTCAAACAGATATAAATTGGAAAGTAAGAAGTCAAAATGTCACCATTTACAGATGCTATAATAGTATACTTAAGTGACCACAAAACTCAACCAGAGAACTCCTTCTCCTGATAAACAACTTCAGCAAAGTGGCTGGATACAAAATTAACTCAAACAAATCAGTAACCTTCCTATACTCAAAGGATAAACAGGAGGAGAAAGGAATTAGGGAAACAACACTCTTCACAATTGTCACAAACAATATAAAGTATCTTTGTGTGACTCTAACAAAACAAGTGAAAGATCTGTCTGACAATAACTTGAAGTCTCTGAAGAAAGAAATCCATGAAGACCTCAGAAGATGGAAAGAGCTCCTAAACACATGGATCGGCAGGATTCATAGAGTAAAAATGACCATCTTACAGAAGGCAATCTACAGATTCAATGCAATTTCCATCAAAATTCAAGTGCAATTCTTCACAGAGTTAAAAAGAGCAATTCTCAAATTAATTTGGAATAACAAAATTCTCAAGATAGAGAAAACTATTCTCAACAATAAAAGAACTTCTGGGGTCATCAGCATCCCTGACCTCAAGCTCTACTACAGAGCAATAGTGATAAAAAACTGCAATGTATTGGTACAGTGACAGGCAGGTAGATCAATGGAATAGAATTTAAGACAAAGAAATGAACTCACACACCTACAGTCACTTGAACTTTGACAAAGAAGCTAAAACCATCCAGTGGGAAAAAAGACAGCATTTTCAACAAATGGCGCTGGTTCAACTGGCAGTCAAAATATAGAAGAATGCAAATTCATCCATCGTTATCTCCCTATACAAAGGTCAAGACAAATGGATCAAGGACCTCCATATAAAACCAGATACAATGAATCTAATGGAAGAGAAAGTGGAGAAATGTCTCGAACATGTAGACACAGGGGAGAAATTCCTCAATAGAACACCAATGGCTTATGCTCTAAGATAAAGAACTGACAAATGGGGCCTTATAAAATTACAAAGCTTTTTTGGTTGGTGATCCACTCTCAGGGAGCATTTCGAGGTCAGCCCAGTGGACACGGTTGCTCCCTCTATGAGGCTGCAAACTCCCTTAGCTCCTTCAGCCACTTCTCCAACTCTTCCTTTGGGGACTCATGAGCTCGGTCCAATGGTTGTCTGTAAGCTTCCCCCTGTGTATTTGTCAGGCAATGTCAGAGCTGCTCAGGTAACAGCCACACCAGGCTTCATCAGCAAGCACTTCCTGGCATCCACAATAATGTCTGGGTTTGGTGGCTGTATATGGGATCGATCCCCAGGTGGTGCAGTCTCTGGATGGCCTTTCCTTTAGTCTCTTGCTCCAAACTTTGTCTCCATATTTCCTCCTGTGAGTATTTTAGCCATTCTCACTGTTGTAAGGTGGAATCACAGAGTTGTTTTGATTTGCATTTCCCTGATGACTAAGGATATTCACCATTTCTTTTGGTGCATGTAAGCCCTTTTAGATTCCCCAGTTTAGAATTCTCTGTTTAGCTCTGTTCCCCAATTTTTAATAGAATATTTGTTCTCTGGACTCTAACTTCTCCAGTTCTATGTATATTGACTATTAGCCCTATATCAGATGTAGGATTGGTAAAGATCTTTAATATATCTGTTGGTTGCTATTTTGTCCTATTGACAGTATCCTTTGCCTTACAGAAGCTTTGTAAATTTTTTTTTTGTATTTTTTATACTTTATTTATATTTCAAATGTTTCCCCCTTTCCAGATCTCCCCTTAGGAACCTCCCTATCCCCTCCATTCTCCCCCGGCATCTATGTGGGTATTTCCCCATCAAACTATCCATCTACCCACTCTTGTCTTCCCTCCTTGGCATTCTCCTATACTGGGGCATCTAACACCTTCAGGCCCAAGGGCCTCTCCTCCTCCTGATGGCTAATAAGACCCTCCTCTGCCACATATGTGGCCAGCACCATGGATCCCTCCATGTGTATTCTTTGAACAGAAACTGAAAAGAATCCAGATGTCCCTCAACAGAGGAATGGATACAGAAAATGTGGTACATTTACACAATATAATACTGGCAAGTGGATGGAACATGAAAATATCATCCTGAGTGAGGTAACTCAGTCACAAAAAAATGAACACAGTATGTACTCACTGATAAGTGGTTATTATTCCAAAAGTTCGGAATACCCTAAAGTCACTTCACAGAATGGAGAAAGCTACAGTGTCAACAAGCCAGATCCCCTGGAGATCCCAGGGACTGGACCATCAGCCATAGAATACACATGCATCCATGGTGTTTGCCACATATGTCACAGATGATCTTCTTGTTGGATATCAGTGGGAGGAGAGGATCTTGGGTCTGAGTGAGTTCAGTGCCCCAGTGTAGGGGAATACCAGGGTGGAGGGCAAGAGTAGGTGCATGGGGGGGACCACCCTCATAGAGGAAGGGGGAGGGGTTTCTATAGGGAAGACCTGAAAAGTGAAAAACATTTGAAATGTAAATAAAGTAAATATCCAATCCAAAAAAAAAAAAAAAAAAGTAAAGAAAAAGAAATATAAGAGAATGCTGGTAGAAGCCCTGAAAGAGGAAACACAAAAATCCCTTAAAGAACTATAAGAAAACAAAACCAAACAGGTATAGAAGAGAGCGAAGATTCCCAACTTAAAGGGTCAATAAATATCTCCAACAATATTATAGAATAAAACATCTCTAACATAAAGAAAGTGATGCGCATAAATATACAAGAAGAATATAGAACTCCAAATAGACTGGACCAGAAAAGAAATTCCTCCCGTCACATAATAGTCAAAATACCAAATGCACAAAACATAGAAAGAATATTAGAAGCTGTAAGATGAAAAGGTAAAGTAACATATAAAGGTAGGACTATAAGAATTATACCAGACTTCTCACTAGAGACTCTAAAACACAGACTATCCTGGACAGATGTCATATAGACCAAAAGAGAAAACAAATCTCAACTCAGGCTACTATAAACAGCAGAACTCTCAATTACCATAGATGGAGAAAACAAGATATTCCATCATGAAACCAAATTTACAGAATATCTTTCTACAAATTCAGCCCTACAAAGGATAATAGATGGAAAATGGCAACACAAGGAGGGAAACTACACCCTAGAAAAACAAGAAAGTAATCTTCTTTCAACAAACACAAACAAAGATAGCCACACAACCATAGTTTCATCTCTAACAACAAAAATAACAGGAAGCAACAATCACTTTTCCTTAATATCTCTTAATATCAATGGACTCAATCCCCTCCAAAGGACATAGACTAATAGACTGGATACCTAAATAGGACCCAGCATTTTGCTGTATAAAGGCTAACAGATCTCAGTGAAAAAGACAGACACTACCTTAGAGTACAAGGCTGGAAAAAAATTTTACCAATGTTACCAAGAAACAAGCTGGCATAGCCATTCTAATACTGAATTAATAAATAGATAAACCATTAGCCAGAATAACCAGAGGATACAAAGACAGTAACCAAATTCCTAAATTCAGAAATAAAAAGGGAGACATGAAAATAGAAATCGAGAAAAGTAAAAAAATCATCAAATCATACTACAAAAAAAATATATTCATTGAAACGGGAAAATTTGCATTAAATGGACAATATTCTAGAAAGATACCAGGTACCAAATTAAATCAGGATCAGACAAACCATCTAAACAGTCCCATAACCCCTGACAGGTTTAATGGAGAAGGTTTAGTGAAGGTCTATCAGACCTTCAAAGAAGACCTAATAGCAATTATATTCAAAGTTTTCCACAAAATAGAAAAAGAAAAACACTACTCAATTCATTCTATGAAGCCACAATTATGCTCATACCTAAACCACACAAAGACCCAACAAAGAAAACTTTAGACCAATTTTCCTTGTGAAAATCGATGCAAAAATAATAAAATTCTCAGAAAGAAAATCCAGAACACATCAAAATGATGAACCATCATGATAAAGTTGGCTTCATCTCAGGGATGCAGGGATAGTTCAATATATGGAAGTCCTTCAATTGTAATCCACTATGTAAATAAACTCAAATAAAGAAACACATTATCATTTCATTAGATGCTGAGAAAGCATTTGACAATATTCAATACTCCTTCATGATAAAAGTCTTGGAAAGATCAGGAATTCAAAGCTCATACCTAAGCATAGTAAAAGCAATATACAGCAAACCAGTAGCCAACATCAAACTTAATGCAGAGAAACTTGAAGCAATCTGACTAAAATCAGGGAATATAAACAGCTTCATACTCTTTTCCTACCTGTTCAATAATGTGATCAAAATCCTAGCCAGACAACAACAAGACAACAACAGGAGATCAGAGGGATACAGATTAGAAAGGAAGAAATCAAAGTACCACCAATTTAACATGATAGGATGGAATATTCAAAAATTCCATCAGAGAACTCCTAAAGCAGATAAACAGCTTCAGCAAAGTGGCTGGATATAAAATTAACTCAAACAAATCAGTAGTCTTCCTCCACTCAAAGTATAGAAGGGCTGAGAAAGAAAATAGGGAAAAGACACCTTTCACAATAGTCACAAATAATATAAAATACCTAGGTGTGACTGTAATCAAGCAAGTGAAAGATATGTGTAACAAGAACTTCAAGTCTTTGAAGAAAGAAATTGAAGAAGATCTCAGAAGATGGAAAGATCTCCCATGCTGATGTGTTGGCCAGATTAATATAGTAAATCGGCCATCTTGCAGAAAGCAATCTAAAGATTCAATCCAATCCCCATCAAAATTCCCACTGAATTCTTCATAGGCTGAGAAAGAGCCATTTGCAATTTAATTTGGAATAACAAAAAACCCAGGATAGCTAATACTATTCTCAATAATAAAAGAACTTCTAGGAGAATCAGCATCCCTAACCTCAAGCTATACTACAGAGAAATTGTGATAAAATTGCATGGTATTGATACAGAGACATACAGGTAGATCAATGGAATTGAATTAAAAATCCAGAAACGAACCTACACTCCTATGATCACTTGATCTTTGACAAATAAGCTAAGACTATCTAGTGGAATAAAGACAGTACTTTGAACAAATGGAACTGGTTAAACTGGTGGTAAACATGTAGAAGAATGCAAATCTGACCAATTCTTATCTCCTTGTACAAAGCTGAAGCCCAAGTGGATCAAGGACCTCTACATAAAACCAGATAAACTGAAACTAATAGAAGAGAAAGTGGAGAAGAGCCTCGAACACATGGGACAGTGGAAAAATTCCCAAACAGAACACCAATGGCTCATACTCTAAGATCAACAATCAATAAATGGGACCTAATAAAGTCACAAAGCTTCTGTAAGGCAAAGAATACTATTAATAGGACAAAACAGCAATCAACAGTTTGGGAAAGGATCTTTACTAGTCCTACATCAGAAAGGGGACTATACACAAAGAACTCAAGACTACAGAGAACCAAACAACCCTATTATAAATGGGGTACAGAGCTAAACGAAGTGTTCTCAACTGAGGAATACTGAATGGCTGAGAAGCACGTAAGAACCCCTTAACCATCAGGGAAATGTAACTGAAAAGAAAAGAAAATAAGTAGAACTCAACAGAAAGTGAATGACACTTTTGCATTATTTGGCCTTGCAACACTTCACTGGTCTTCCCTGATGATGTTCTTGCATTGGTATGCCTTGCCATATTTTGCTGGTCTTCATTGATCTTTGCTTGTCATGGCTTTCTAGAAAGAAACAAAACAAAGAACTTCACATGGTGAAGTTCTTCTTGACACTTCCATGTCTTGACACTTCCATGTCTTGTGCTGATTCAGCAGAGCCTCCAGATTTCTTCTGGATTGAGCCATTGTTACTGATTCATATTTGGTGTTTGTCTCTTGGACAGGATTGTTGCTACTGATTCATGGTTGATGCTAGTGGACTGGACTGTTGACAAAGAAGACTGGAATCACCCCTAAGAAGTACTTCTAAACAGCTTCATATCCCCCTTGTCCTATTCACCTTTCCTTTCCCCTACCTTTAGTAAGTGGCCTAGAAGGGAAGTTGAATCATTACAGAACACTATGTAAAATGTATTTTGAAAACTCTAAGCCTATAGGTGGCTCAGTATGTGGTTTAACTCTAACGGGTAACTGCTTCTAATGTAGTAGAGGAAAAGGCAGATTTTGAAATATTGTTTAATGATGTTGGCAAAATAGCTGCTGGCACTGGGTGGTCTCCTTCCTTGCTCCTAGAGGGGGATCTCTGGTTTTGCTTAATAGTCTTCATGTATTCCATTTTGAAAAAGATTGGTGGTAAAGCTGAAAATTCACAAGATTCACAAGAAAATTCACTAAATTAATTCTCTTGTTTTAGAGAAGATCGGCAATTCACTTAGAGAGTTTGTGAATAGAGGTTGAAGTGCTTAGAAAGCAAGAAGAGCCAGCTGCAGCAGAACTATAGAACTTAGGCTAGTGTCTGAGACCAGGAATTTAATGCACCATGAAAGAAGGAAGCAAATTAGGCTGGAAGGCAAACTGCCCTGCTCCAAGCACTTACAGTGCCAGGTGCCAAGCTCAATTCAGTGAAATAAGGGGCTGGGAAGAACAGGAGGTGGTACTGGGACAATGGATTATTGCTAAGTCAAGTGTATCATCAGATGATTTGCATGGGGCTACAGAGGCATCTTCAGCCTTTTCAGTCTTTCTGCAGCATATACCTGCTAACGATAGTGGGCATGTGTATAATAAGTTGGTCTGGAATCCAATAGAAATGCTATAACATAAAGATTTTAAAGAGGCTGTTGTATTATATGGCTTGAATTCTCCATTTGTTAAAGAAATGTTAAGTAACTGGGCTATGCAGGTTAGAGCTATTCCCCAAATTGTAAAGGATTGATGTCAGTTGTGCTAGATGCTGGTCAAAAATTACAGTGATTTTTGTAGTGGAGGAATAAAGCCACAAAAATATAACAGTGTAATATAGCAATGGGAATAGATGTTACTAAAGACCAATAACTTAGTGAAGGGAATTTGAGCTTACCTATAAGAACAAACCCAAACTGATGATGTCATAATTGAATAATGTCATGTTGAGGCTTTAAGATCTTGGGATAAGATTAAGGAGCTGAGAGAAAAAAATCTACCCCATTTAATAAGGTAATACACGGTCCAGCAGAACCATTTACTTACTTCTTACAGAGATTGGGATCAGCTGTGAATCAAGCCATATCAGATCCTGAAAGCAGACAGTCATTGATACAAATTTTGGCATTTGAAAATGCAAATAATGGATATAAAAGATCGATCAGGTCATTGAAAGAATGAAGGACGTCAATTGATGAATGGATAAGAGACACAACTCATACAGGTTCTCAGGAACATCACGTCAATATCACAGGGCAAATCATGGAAGCTAGAAGTCTAAGGAATCAAAATTTCTGCACATTAATTGTGGTGAATTTGGCTATTTTCAAAGAAATTATAAAGCTGGAAGATTAAGAGCTCACTATAACAGGCAGATTGATATTGGAGAATATGATATTCATAGAAGAAAACAAACAGGTTTCAGCTTCTTGAACCCAGAAAGACTTTCCAGGTATTTTAGCCTCTGTGAAAAATGGCAAACAATTGTCAAGGAATGGAAGGTCTAAGAGACATATCTCTTGCCATCGAGAAATGAACAGAGGACTCTGTCAGCTTGAGACCCTATAGCAAACAATATGTGCCATATTCCTTTCATTCAACCAGCCAGTAGAAGTCAAAAAAATTAAAAATAAGTATTTCTGATCTTACACAGCCTACAGAAGGAAGTGCAGCTTTGGATTTGGTTATAGATATCCCTCTTACACTATCCGCAAAAGATGAATGTTACAAGTTAGCCATTGGTGTTTCTTCAGGGACAGTAAGAATATTCTTGTGAAGAAATTGATTAACTTCTCAAGAATTTATTATACATCCAGGCATAGTAGTAGGGATAGCAAGGAAGAAATTAAAATACTGACATGTGAAAAAAGAGATGCAAATTAATTCAGGGGACAGAATTTCTCAGTTGTTGTTTTTTCCTTTCATCAAGGGCAAGGCTGTTTTGTTGTTGTTGTTTCATTTTTCTTTTTTCTCTTTTGAAGGACTAATGGAATGTTTAATGTTACTGGAAAAAACAAAGAAACTGAGAAGTAAAAAGGAGAAGTAAATTTTAAATCAGAATAAAACCATGTCCTTCTAAAATAAAGTAAAATGACACAAATATCAAATATAGAAATGAATAAAAAGTGTCAACATTCCCTATCTATAAAAAATTCAGTAGGACCAGAACAATGGCTCAGTGGCTAATAACACTACCTGCTATTTCAGAGGACCAGTGTTGGATCTCCAGCACCCACATAGTGTCTCACAACAGCCTGTAACTAGTTCCAGGGGATCTGTTGTCTTATTTTTGTCTAGAAGGGCCCTGGAAGCATGTGGTACACAGACAGACCTCCAGACAAAACATGCACAAAAATAAATATTTTTTTTTAAAAATGCACATGAAACAATGCAAGGGCCAATATTGGGAACGAACTGTAAAGATAAATACCAATAAAAATGCAGAGGCATGAAAATATCAAGATATCAGATAGTGTAAAATTTATCACACAGACATTAGATGAGGCAAAGTTTGCACCAAAATGTGGTCAATTCTGCAACATGAATGAAAGCCTACCTATATTTTTGTTTTCCAGGCATAACTATCGAGTATATAAAACTTAATTCTCCAGAAATATGAAGATAATTAAATCAAAAGAGATTGCATGGGATAAAAAAAATAGGATTAATGAGCTTGTCTTCAATATTTATAAACATATGTATTTTTCCTTATTAATTTACTTATTTTATTTTATTTTTGAAATTTTTATTAGATATTTTCTTTATTTGCATTTCAAAGGATATCCCCTTTCATGGTTTCCCCTCCGAAAACCCTCTATCTTATCAGGCCCTCTCCTGCTTCTATGAGGGTGTTCTCCCACCCACCCACCCACTCCTGCTTCCCTGGACTGCCATTCCCCTACACTGGGGTACCAAGCCTTCACAGGACCATGGGCATCTTCTCTCATTGATGTCCAACAAGGCCATCCTCTGCTACATATGCGGCTGAAGCCATGGGTCAATCTGTGTGTACCCCTTGGTTGCTGGTTTAGTTCCTGGGAACTCTGGGGGTCTGGTTGGTTGATATGGTTGTTCTTCCTATGGGGCTGCAACTATTAAAACCAATGACTTCATGAAATTCCTAGGCAAATGCATGGAAGTAGAACAGATCATCCTGAGTGAGGTTACCCAATTACAAAACAACAGAGATGGTATGCACTCACTGATAAGTGGATATTAGCCCAAAAGATTGAAATACTCAAGATACAATTCACAAACCACATGAAGCTCAAGAAAAAGGAAGACCAAAGTGTGGATGGTTCAGCCCTTCTAAGAAGTGGGAACAAAATACACACTGGAGGAGATACAGAGATAAAGTGTGGAGCAGAGACTGAAGAAAAGGTCATCCAGAGACTGACCTTCCTGGTGATTCATCCAATATACAGCTACCAAACCCAGACACTATTGTGGATGCCAAGAAGTGCTTGCTGACAGTGGCCTGATATAGCTGTCTCCTGATAGGCTCTGCCAGTGCCTGGCAAATACAGACATGGATGTTCGCAGCCAACCATTGTAGTGAGTATGGTTTCCTCAATGTAGGAGTTAGAGAAAGGACTGAAGGGTAAGGCTGCTCTAACAGAAAGACCAGGGGCTTCTGGAAGTACTGGAAGACATGTGTTCTGGAAAATAATGGTTAATAATCAGAGACCAAATTAATGGTAGAAATGAATTGTTTTGAAATAGAAGATTTGGTGGATATAGGGCCTGATATTAGTATGCTATCCCAAAAGCCTTGGAATCCAGTTTGGTTACTTTAGTTTTAGGCACAGTTTATAGGAATTGGTAAATTTGCACAGATAAGACAAAGTGTCCAATGGATTACCTGTGTGGAATCAGAAGAGAAAACAGGAAGTTGAAACCTCATATGGCTCAAATACTCATAAACTTATGCGGAAGGTATCTTTTATATCAATGGGGTACTCCAATTAATATTCTTGTAATTGCAGGGACAACAAATGAGGAAATTTGCTGTGATATATTAGATGCTCCTGGGGAAGGTGTTGGTATGGGTGATTAAGAACACCACAAGCTTTGTCCATTGTTCAAACACAGGACATTGCAGGAATTGAGTCTCTAAATTTTAAAAAGAGGCTACTGCTGTCATATCTACATGCTTGCCTTTGAAATTTTTACCAAACAGACCTTTATGGCAAGAGCTGTGATTCATATCAAAGAAAATTTTCAGGTACTTAAACAACTTTTATAAGAGGAGCTGGAGAATCAACATGTAGAAGAGTCTACTAGCCCATGTAATTTCTCTGTGTTTGTTGTAGAAAAGGAATCATAAAAATGGATGATGATAACATATTTAAGAGCAGTTAACAGAGTAACTTAACAAATGGTTCCTTTACAGCCTGAAATTCTTTTTCCTTGTTACTAAGAGCATGTTCTATAGTAATAATTGATTTGAAAGATTGCATTTTAAGAAATATACTAGTCTGAGAAAGGGAGGAAAAAGTTTGTGATTTCTGAACCTACTCTAAACAACTGTCAATCAATAAAAAGGTGCCATTTGGGGTACTTCCATAGTGAAGGATAGGTAGCACTAAAGATAACAAGATGTAAAGAGGCAAGCATAAGAACATAAGCAATAGAAACCAAGGTTACTTGGCATCATCAGAACCCAGTTCTACCACCATAGCAAGTCCTGGATACACGATCACACGAGTAAAGGAAGATTCAGATTTAAAATCACCTCTCAAGATAGAGGACTTTAAGAAGGACATAAATAATGCTCTTAAAGAAATACAGGAGAACACAGGTAAACAGGTAGAAGTCTCTAAAGAAAAAACACAAAAAACCCTTAAAGAATTACAGGAAAACACAACAAAACAGGTGAAGGAATTGAACAAAATCATCAAGGATCAAAAAATGGAAATAGAAAAAATAAAGAATTCACAAATGGAGACATCCCTGGAAATAAAAAACCTAGGAAAGAAATTACAATTCACAGATGCAAGCATCACCAACAGAATACAAGAGATAAAAGAGATAATCTCTGGTGCAGAAGATACCATAGGAAATGTTGACACAACTGTCAAAAAATGCAAAAAGCAAAAAGCACCTAAAACACAACATCCAGGAAATCCCGAACACAATGTAAAGATGAAACCTAAGGATAACGAGTATAAGATTAAATTAAAGGGCCAGTAAATACCTTCAACAAAATTATAGAAGAAAACTTCCTTAACCAAAGAAAGAGATGCCCACGAACATACAAGAAGTCTACAGAACTCCAAATAGACTTAACCAGAAAAGAATTTTCTCCCATCACATAATAGTCAAAACACCAAATGTGCAAAACAAGGAAAGAATATTAAAAGTAGTAAGTAAAAGAAGTCAAGTAAAAAATAAAGGAAAAACTATCAGAATTACACCAGATTTCTAACCAGATATTCTAAAAGTCAGAAGATTCAGAGAAGATGTCACACAGACCATAAGAGAAAACAAATGTCAACTCAGGCTACCAAACCCAGCAAAACTCTCAATTACTATAGATGGAGATACCAAGGTGACAAAACCAAATATACACAATATCTTTCTACAAATACAGACCTGGAAAGGAAAATAGATGGAAAACTCAACCACAAGGAGGGAAACTAAACCCTAGAAAAGTCAAGAAAGTAATTTTCTTTCAACAAATACAAAAAAAAAAAAAAAAAAAAAAAGATAGCCACACAACCTTAATTCCACTTCTAATAACAATAATAGCAGGAAACAACAATCACTTTTCTTTAAAATATCTTAATATCAATGGACTCAATTCCTCCCAAAAAAGACATAGACTAACAGACTGGATGTAAATAGGACCCAGCATTTTGCTGCATACAGGAAACAGACCTCAGTGACAAAGAGACACATTTCCTCAGAGTCAAAGTCAGAGTCATTCTAATATTGAGTAAAATCAAATTTTTCAATCAAAAGGTTTTTTTAAAGATAAGAAAGGATACTTCATACTTATCAAAGAAAATATATGCCAAAATGAAATTTGAATTCTGAACATCTATGCCCCAAATGCAAGGGCACCCACATTCATTAAAAAATTAAAAATAAAAAACTTTACTAAAGCTCCAAGCACACATTGTACTTCACACAATAGTAGTGGGATACTTCAACACCCCACTCTTAGCAATGGAAGCAGAAACTAAACAGAGACACAGTGAAATTAACAGATGTTATGAACCAAATGGATTTAATAGATATCTATAGAACATTTCATCCTACATCAAAAGAATATACCTTCTTCTCAACACCTCATGATACCTTCTCCAAAATTGACCATATAATTGATTACAAAATAGGCCTTAACAGATACAAAAAGAATGAACTAATCCCACGCATCCTAACAGATTGCCACGGACCAAGGCTGGTCTTCAATACCAACAAAAACATTGGAAGGCTCACATACACGTTGAAGCTGAACAATGCTCTACTTAATGATAACTTGTTTAAGGAAGATAAATAAATAAATAAAGTAATTAAAAACTTTTAAGATTAACAAAAATGAAGGCATATCATATCAAAACTTATGGGACATAATGAAAGCAGTGCTAAGAGGAAAATTCATAACTCCAAGTGCCTCCAAAAAGTAACTGGAAAGAGCATACACTAGCAGCTTGACAGCACACTTGAAATCTGTAGAACAAAAAAAGCAAATATACCCAAGAGGAGTAGACAGCAGAAGATAAGCTCAGGGCTAAATTCGTCCAAATAAAAACAAAAGGAACTATACAAAGAATTAAAAAACCAGGAGCCGGTTCTTAGAGAACATCAACAAGATAGATAAATCCTTAGCCAGACTAACCAGAGGGTACAAAGACAGTTTTCAAATTCATAAAATCAGAAATGGAAAGGGAGACATAACAGAAACTGAAGAAATTAAAAAAGATCATCAGATACTACTAGAAAAACCTATACTCAACAAAATTGGATAATTTGGATGAAATGGACAATTTTCTAGAAAGTTACCAGGTGCTAAAGTCAAGTCAGGATCAGGTAAAGCATCTAATCTGTCCCATAAGCAATAAAGAAATAAAAGCTGTCATTAAAAGTCTCCCAACCAGATGGGTTTAATGGAGAATTCCATCAGACCTTCATAAAAGATCTTATACCAATGTTCTTTAAATAATTCCACAAAATAGAAACAGAAGAAACATTACTATCACATTCATTCTATGAAGCCAAAATTATGCCTATACCTAAGCCACACATAGGCCCAACAAAGTAAGAGAACTTCAGACTAAATTCCCTTATGAATATCAATGCAAAAATACTCAATAAAATTCTTGCAAACCTAATCCAAGAACACATCAAAAATATCATTCACTTGGATCAAGTAGGTTTCATCCTAGGGATGTAGGGATGGTTCAATAAATGGAAATCCATCAACGTAATCTACTACACAAACAAACTCACAAAAAGAAACCAC
The DNA here is from genome assembly GCA_019843965.1 of Rhynchomys soricoides. NCBI lineage: Eukaryota > Metazoa > Chordata > Mammalia > Rodentia > Muridae > Rhynchomys > Rhynchomys soricoides. The sequence continues at coordinate 18,543,862 of JADRCH010000012.1, forward strand.
ATGATCATTTCATTAGATGCTGAAAAAGCATTTGACAAAATTCAACATCCCTTCATGTTAAAAGTCTTGGAAAGATCAGGAGTTCAAGAACCATACATCAATATAATAAAAACAATATATAGCAGACCAGAAGCCAAAATCAAACTAAATACAGAGAAACTGAAAGCAATTCCACTAAAATCAGGGACCAGACAAGGCTGCCCTCTCTCTCCCTATTTATTCAATGTAGTACTTGAAGTTCTAGCTAGAGCAATAAGACAACAAATGAAGATCAGAGAGATACAAATTGGAAAGGAAGAAGTCAAAATATCACTGTTTGTATATGATATGATAGTTTACTGAAAGAACCCCAAAAATTCTACCAGAGAACTCCTAAAGCTGATAAACAACTTCAGCAAAGTGTCAGGATATAAAATTAACTCAAATAAATTAGTAGCCTTCCTCTAAAGGCTGAGAAAGAAGTGAGGGAAATGAAACCCTTCATAATAGTCACAAATATTATTACTTACCTTGGAGTGACTCTAACCAAACAAGTGAAAGTTCTGTATGATAGGATCTTCAAGTCTCTGAAGATAGAAATTGAAGAAGATTTCAGAAGATGGATAGATCTCCCATGCTCATGCATTGGCAGTATTAATATAATAAAAAATGGACACCTTGCTGAAAGCAATCTACAGAACCAATGTAATCCTCATCAAAATTCCAACTCAAATTTTCATAGATCTAAAAAGAGAAATTTGCAAATTCATTTGGAATAACCAAAAACCCAGGATAGCACAAACTATTCTCAACAGTAAAAGAAATGATTTGAAAATTACTATTCCTGACCTCAAGCTGTATTACAGACCAATAATCATAAAAACTGAATGGTATTGGTACAGAGACAGGAAGAAGATCAACAAAATATAATTGAAGACCCAGAAATTAACACACCCACCTATGGTCACTTGATCATTGAGAAAGTAGCTAAAACCATCCAATGGATAAAAGACGGCATTTTCAACAAATGGTGCTGGTTGAACCATTTAGCATCTAGAAGAATGCAAATCAAACCATGATTATCTCCTTGTACAAAGGTCAAGTCCAAGTGGATCAAGGACCACCACATAAAACAGATACACTGAAACTTATAGAGGGGAAAGTGGGAAAGATCCTCAAATACAGGGGACATTTTCCTGAACAGAACTGAAATGGTTTATGCTCTAAGATTAAGAATTGACAAATGTAATCTCATAAAATTGTAAAACTGTAAGGCAAAGGACACTGACAATAGGACAAAATGGCAACCAATAGATTGGGAAAAGATCTTTATCTATCCTACCTCTGATAGATGGCTAATATCCAATATATTCAAGAACTCAAGAAGGTACACTCCTGAGAATCAAATAACCCTATTTAAAAAATGGGTTACAGAACTAAACAAAGAATTTTCAACTGAGCATTATAGAATTGCCAAGAAACAGCTAAAGAAGTGTTTAAGATCCTTAGTTATCAGGGAAATATAACTCAAACCTACCCTGCGTTTCCACTTCACACCTGTCAGAACAGCAAAGATCAAAAACTCAGGTGACAGCAGATGCTGGCAAGGATGTGGAGAAAGTGGAACGCTCCTCCATTGTTGGTGGGATTGCAAGCTGGTACAACTGCTTTGGAAACAAGTCTGGCAGTTCCTCAGAAAATTGGACACAGTATTATCTGAGAACTCATCCTTACCACTCCTGGGCATATACCCAAAAGATGCTCCAACATAACAAGGACACATGCTCCACTATGTTCACAGCAGCCTTATTTATAATAGCCAGAAGCTGGAAACAACCCAGATGTCCTTCAACAGTGGAATGGATACAGAAACTGTGGTACATTTACACAATGGAATACTACTCAGCTATTAAAAACAATGACTTTATGAAATTCATCAGCAAATGGATGGAACTAGAAAATATCATCCAGAGTGAGGTAATCCAACCACAAAACAACATACATGATGAGCATGTATTTTACACTTTGTAGTAAACCGTAAGCTATTCAATCCTAGTTGGCCATATTGTAAAGTTAATAGGATCAAAGAATATGTCATAAGCATATCAGCTAGCCTTCTGGATCTGAGCATACTTGATACACAAGAAGACTTCACTAAATGTTACTCTTATTTCAATGAAGTCAGAATATATAAATATTTCCAATGTTTAGACTACTTGTAGACAATTGTTCTCTAGGGGAGTAATTTTTTAATTAATTATTTTTTATTTACTTTACATCCCAATTCCAGCCCCACTCTCTGCCTAATCTCCCCTTGTCACATACCTTCTCCCCCGCCATTTTCATATTTTTAAAAACAAGTTATTCTAAGTCCCGTGTCAGCTTCACATGTGGTTTATTCTTGTAATACTACTATATCCTATAGTAATAGTCTTTCTACTACAGATTCACAAACTTTATCAAGCCAAGATTTTTAACAGTTTCTTTTAAACTGGCAGGGAGCAGTTTTCAATTTCAAGAAAGGAAACAGACGTCGAGGTATTGTAATATAGCAGAATTCTTAGTCATCTAACACAGTTCAACATCTACCTATTCTTATGTTGTTTTCATAATAATGTAAATGGATGGATAGCTAGACAATTTTAGGTCAGAAAGTATTTTCCTTTAGATAGCAGAAAAACATAGTGCAGAACACTGAAGTCCTCAGGGTGCACACAAAAGCTTATCAGTAAATCTATAGTTATAAAATCAGTTAAAACAGATTTTACAGTGGACACAGAAGCTCAATCGTAACAGTGGGCACTAAAACACAATTACTGTCTTGCATCTTAACCTGATACTGTAGGCGAATCTTGCTAGTCCTTTGGAACCAGAATTACATTGTTCTTGCTCTCTGACCTTAGCAGATCTTTCATTTAGTAACTAAGAATGTGGTTTCTATTTTTATGTTGTACCCTAGGTATTTTTGCTGCAAAATAGCTGGCAGAACCCCTCTCTGACTTGACTTAATCAATTGTACATGAAAGGCAGTTTTAACCAAATACATTAAACCACATATTTTCTATGAAATCTTCAGCTAAAACATTAACTTATCTGATTGCCATTGCTTTTTTGAGATATCATCATTATCTTTATTCACTGTGATTACATTGCCAGTGGATAACTACCTCTAACCCCACAGGGATATTCATATGAGACTAAAGCCAGGGTGACCATGGCAACAAAATTTCAGTAAGGGCCAACAGTATAAAGGGGACTTCAGAAAACAGGCTAGAAGACCAGAAACGAAACAAAAACCAAGAAAGAAAAACACCCATCCACCAAAGACAAATGCATAATTGACACTGAGACCTGTAGTGACCTCAAACCTAGAATCTTAGATGCCAGTAAAAGAACAAAACATAAGAAAAAGACATAAAACTGAATTTATGAAGAAGATAGAGGTTCTTTAAAAACTTAATAAGTCTCCTAAGGAATTTAAATAAGAGTCAAACAAAAATTTTGGGGAAATGATTAAATGAGAGACTACAATTCTCTATTTTTGCCAATGGCCATATCATACAAAAAAAGCAAAACAAACCAGGTAGTGGTGGCGAATGCTTTTATTCCCAGCACTCGGGAGGCAGAGGCAAGTGGATTTCTGAGTTCGAGGCCAGCCTGGTCTACAGAGTGAGTTCCAGGACAGCTAGGGCTACACAGAGAAACCCTGTCTCAAAAAAACAAAAACAAAAACAAAAAAAGAAAAAGAAAAACAGAGAAATACTGGATCCCACAGAAACTATAAACCAATTAGACAAACTCATCTACACAGTATTTTACCCAAATACAAAAGCAATCAAACTCAGGGCTGAAATCAATCAAATACAAACAAGGAGAAAAATACAAACAATCGATGAATGTAAGAACTAGTTCTGAAAGTTAACAAGATAGACAAACCCTTAGTCAAACTAGATAAAAGGGTACAAAGAGTACATATACTACCAATGTCAAAAACGGAAAGAGAGATATAACAACAAACACAGTGGGAATGCAAGTAATTTTATGTCTTACTTTAAAATTCTGTACTCCACAAAATTGGGAAATTTAAATAAAATAGCTGATTTTCTAAACATATCCTAGTTACCAAAGTTAAATCAATATCAAGTAATCTAAATAGTCCTATAAAACCAAAGGAAATAAAACCAGTCATTAAAAGTCTCCCAACCAAAAAATAAAAATAAGAAAAAAAAAAAAAAGCCTAGGAACAAACGGTTTTAGCACAGAATACTACAGAACTTTCAAAGAAAAGCTAATACCAATACTCCTCAAGCTTTTCTACAAAACAAAAACAGAAGGAACATTGCCAAACTCGTTCTATGAGGCCACAGTTACCCTGATACATAAACCACACAAAGACTCAACAAAGAAAGAAAATTTCAAACCAATTTCTCTTATGAACATTGATGCAAAAATATTCAATAAAATATTTTTATTTTAATAAAATAAATTATATTCAAGAATACATTATAGACATCATCCATCATGATCAAGTAGGGATGCAGGGGTAGTGGAATATATAAAAATCCACAAATGTAATGCCTCATATAAACAAACTGATAGAAAAACAAACCCACATAATCATCTCATTAGCTGCTGGGAAAACCTTTGACAAAATCTAACACCCGTTGGTGGTTTTGTTTAATTAATTGTTTCTTTACATTCCAGTCATTGCCCCCTCCCTGGACCCACTCCCACAGTTTCTCATCCCATTCCTCCTTCCCTTTGCCTGTGAGAGGGTGCTTCCACTTCTACTACATGCCCCTTCCCTGTGGCCTCGAGTCGCTACAGGTTTAGGTGCATCCTCTCCCACTGAGGCCAGACAACAGAGTCTTCTGCTAAATATGTGCTAGAGACCTCCTACCAGCCCTAGTTGGTGTATGCTCCCTGGTTGGTGGCTCAGTCTCCAGGACCTCTCAGGGGTCCAGATTTATTGAGACTGCTACACCCCTTCATGTTGAGAGTGTTGAAGGGATCAGAGACACAAAACACCTAACTCAACACAGTAAAAACAACATATAGCAAACCAATAGCTAACTTCAAATTAAACAGTGAGAAACATAAAGCAATTCCACTTAAAATCAGGGATAAAGCATGGCTGCATCTTGCCCTGCCTCTAGGATGTTTTGAGCACTGCCAGCATGCTGCTGAGAGGAGGCAGAACACAGTCTGTAATGGAGGATCCTCAGTCTACATTTTGCTGGGTAAAAAACAATGGAGTCTGTGATGATTTCTGTGGTTCCTTTTCTCCTCTGTACCCAGGTGGTACTTTAATACTACTGGGAGCTTGGAACAGGGCTGTGGTTTGCTCTTTCCATCAAGCTACCCACAGGCCAGGCAGGAAAGCATAGCAGAGCTCCAGATGTGAGAGTCCCAGGTTGCATTCCAAGTGAATGCAGAGAAAACAGAGGGGCTGGGAGACAGCCTTCTCCTGAAGATTTAGACATGGCTATTTACAAGGAAGGCACTCCCTCCCACACAGACACAGTTCTCCTTGGCAGTTGATGACCAAGAGACAGTCCATGTTTTCTTTCTTCCTTTCTTTCTTTCTTGTTTTAACATTTAAGGATTTTATTTTGTTATACTATTTTATTTCATTACATTCTAGTCACTGCTCCCCTTTTAGTCCCCTCTGCCATAGTTCCTCTTCCCATTCCTCCTCCTCCTTGCCTCTAAGAGGGTGCTCTCCCCACAAGGCCTCCCCCATTTCCGGACCCTCAAATCTCTAGGGGATTAAGTGCATTTTCTCCCACTGAGTCCTGATCAGGCAGACCACTTTTATATTTGTGCAAATGACCTCAGACGGACCCTTGTATGCTCTTGGTTGGTGGCTCAGTCTCTGGGAGCTCCCTGGGGTCTGGGTTAGTTGAGACTCCTAGTCATTCTGTAGAGTCACTCTCCACTTCAAATTCTTCAGTCCTTTCTGAAATTCAACTATAGGGGTCCCTGATTTCAGTTTAATGGTTGGGTGTAAGTATCTGCTTCTGTCTCAGTCAGTAGCTGGTAGGGTCTCTCAGAGGACAGCTGTTACTATTTTTTTTGATACTTTATTTACATTTCAAATGTTTCCTTCTTTCCAGATCTCCCTTTGGAACCTCTCTATTCCCTCCCCCCTCTCCCTGCCTCTATGGGGGTATTCCCCCACCCACCCACTTTCATCTTCCAACCTTGGCATTCTCCTATACTGGGGCATTTAACACCCTCAGGCCCAAGGGCCTTTCCTCCCTCAGTGGCTAACAAGACCCTCCTCTGCCACATATGTGGCCAGCACCATGGGTCCCTCCTTGTGTATTTGTTGGTTGGTGATCCAGTTTCTGGGAGTATCAGGAGGTCAGGCCAGTGGACACTGTTTCTCCCTCCATGGGACTGCCAACTCCTTCAGCTCCTTCAGTCCCTTCTCCAACTCCTCCATCTGGGACCTCACACTCAGCCCAATGGTTGCTGTGAAGTGACTCTTGGATATTCCGAACATTTGAGCTACTAACCACTTATCAGTGAGTAAATACCATGTTCATTCTTTTGTGACTGAGTTACCTCTCTTAGGATGATATTTTCAGGACCCATCCATTTGCCTAAGAATTTAATGAAGTCTTTGTTTTTAGGAGCTGGGTAGTATTCCATTGTGTAAATGTACTACATTTTCTGTATCCATTCCTCTGTTGAGGGACATCTGGATTGTTTCAAGCTTCCAGCTATTATAAATATGACTGCTATGAACATAGTGGAACAAGTGTGTTTATTACATGTTGGAGCATCTTCTGGGTATATGCCCAGGAGTGGAATAGCTGGCTCCTCAGGTAGTATTATGTTCATTTTTCTGAGGGTCCACCAAACTGATTTCCAGAGAGGTTGTGTCAGTTTGCATTCCCACCAGCAATGGAGGAGTGTTCCTCTTTCTCCACATCCTCGCCAACATCTGTTGTCACATGAGTTTTTGATCTTAGCTGTTCTGACTGGTGTGAGATGGAATCTCAGGGTTGTTTAACCCTGATGACTAAGGATGTTGAACATTTCTTTAGGTGCTTCTCACCCATTTGAGTTTCCTCAGTTGAGAATTCTCTGTTTAGCTCTGTTCCCCATTTTTTGATAAGGTTATTCGAATCTCTGGATTCTAGGTTCTTGAGTTCTTTGTATATATTGGATATTAGCCCTCTATTGGACATAAGATTGGTAAACATCTTTTCTCAATCTGTTGGTTGCTGTTTTGTCCTATTTACAGTGTCCTTTGCCTTACAGAAGCTTTGTAATTTCAGGAGGTACCATTTGTCGATTCTTGATCTTAGAGCATAAGCCATTGGTGTTTTGTTCAGGAAATTTTCCCCTGTGTCCATGTGTTTGAGAGTTTTCCCCACTTTCTCTTCTATTAGATTCAGTGTATCTGGTTTTATGTGGAGGTCCTTGATCCACTTGGTCTTGAGCTTTGTACAGGGAGATAGGAATGGATCAATTCACATTTTTTCTACATGTAGACAGCCAGTTGAACCAGCACCATTTGTTGAAAATGCTGTCTTTTTTCCACTGGATGGTTTTAGCTCCTGTGTCAAAGTTCAAGTGACCATGAATGTGTGGGTTCATTTCTGGGTTTTCAATTCTATTCCATTGATCTACCTGCCTGTCACTGTACCAATACCACGCAGTTTTTAATCACTACTGCTCTGTAGTACAACTTGAGGTCAGGGATGCTGATTCCCCCAGAAGTCCTTTTATTGTTGAAAATAGTTTTTGCTATCCTGGGCTTTTTGTTATTCTGTATGAATTTGAAATTGCTCTTTCTAAGTCTATAAAGAATTGAGTTGGAATTTTGATGGGGATTCCATGCTTTATTTCATGGTGGTTGTGAGTACATATACTTTACTCGGAGTGAACTAGGGATTAATTACCTTTTGTGGAAAGGAATTTTCTGGAAGGGAAGTTCATTGCTAAATATTTGGAACCTATCTAGATACCTCAATAGCATGGAGAATTCCAATTTATATTTTACATGACTGATTGGCATGGTCCTCAAGGTAGGGTGTCATTGTTATGTGTTCTAGTGCAAGTAGAGTTAGACTGGTATCTGGTCCCATAACCACCATTCTCAATTCTGAGTTTCAAACTGTTCGTGTTCACACAATATTACCTGTTTCTGTCTGGTGGGAAGATCCACTTGCCACACAGCTGGCCACCTTCTCCCCATTCTATATATAGTTCTTGACGTGCTAGCTAGAGCAATAAGACAACTAAAGGAGATCAAGGGATACAGATATGAAAGGGATAAGTAAAGTATCCTTATTCACTGACAATATAATTGCATACATAACTGAACACAAAAATTCTATAGAAAGAGTCCTAAGGCTGATAAACAACTTTAGCAAAGTGGCTGGATACAAAATTAACTCCAAGAAACCAGAAGCAGTGCTTCATAGAAATGAAAAGCAGGTTGAGAAAGATGTTAGGGAAACAATACCAATCAGAATACCTACATATAAACTTTCATGATGTAATGCTTACCAAGCAAGTGGAAGATGTGTAAGGCAGGAACTTCAAGTTTTGAGGACACTGAAGAACAAAACCCTCTGAATTCACTAACTATGGCTCATAAGATCTCATAGAACATCAAGTGGCAATCACAGAGCCTATATGCATGTGCCTCAGGCCCTCTGCAAACATATTGTAGTTATTTACTTCTTGGCTTTTATGGGCCTTCTAAGAATGGGAATGGAAGCACCTTACTCTTTTGCCTGCTCGTGGGACCCTTTCCCTCCTACTGGATTGCCTATATGAATCCATATGAATGTTTATGCCTAGTCTTATTTCATTTTTTAAGTCATGTTTGGTCCATGTCATTGGGATGCCTGTCATTTTCTAATGGAAAACAGAGGAGCAGTATTGCAGAAGAGGGGAGGGGAGTCTGACTGGGAGGAGTTTTCGAAGGGGAGGCTGAGGTCAGGATATAATGTACAAAAAAGAAATAAATAAAAGGGGCAAAATGCACACGCAAAGAAGCTCACTTGAAAAATGCTTAAAAGAGTAAGGTAAACAGCATCCCTATAGAGACCCAGCAACGGAGGTGAGAGGAAAATTTTGACCCTTTCCCTTTCTTCTTTTTTTCTTCACTCCTTTCCTATTTCCCCCTTCCTTTCCTCTTCCCTCCTATCTTCCTCTTTTGATCCTCCTTTCCTTCCCTCTCTCTATTCCTTCCCTCTCTCCATGCTGTTCTTTCCTTCCTCTTTTGACTTGTTATTTTTGTTGTAGTGCTGGGAATTGAACACAGTGCTTCATGCATGCTAAGCACCTATTGCATCACTGAGCTTCATCACAGCCCCTGTTCCAACAGAAAGAAAAATCAAGCATTGCATGTGAGAAGTGAGAAGACCTGAGAAAGAAACCTGAGATGTTACTTAGTTATTGCAATAAGCTATTAATTTAATATTAGGGATGGTTAAAACTTTTGGACCCAAGTTTTTGAATCTCATTGTAGAGTGTGTATTTCCATTTTCAGACTAACTCTAGGGGGAAAAACATTTTTAAAGTATTCTTTCATCCTATCTGTTCAAACTTTCAGAATTATAAAAAATGCTATGGCTTGTTTCAGTCATTTGCATACTATCCAGATATCTTTTCTCCTGAAGCACATGTCATGAGTATTCTCCTGATATCATGTACAAAAGTAAATAAGCATTTCAAATTTAAAATATGTGTTACATTCCAAAGTATAATATTTAGCTCTGCCTTATATTTCAAACACTGGTGGAGTTATGTATCATTTAGTTGAGAGATGTAGTATAAACCATTCATAATCCTATAAATATGAATGGAAAAATATTGGTAAGTAATAAAATGTTAATTTTTTGAGAATTTGTATTTTGAGTTCGGCCAAAAAATTGCAAGTACAATATCTATGCTTCAATATAGTGATATGTCATATATATGTATATATTTATACATATATATAATGATATATATATATATATATATCTTATTTATGTAATAATACAGATATATAGCCTATACTGATATGTGATGTAGTATTTACAGGGCAATGGGTATATTCTTCCATTTCCAGTAAAGGAAAATGAGAAGAAACTGATTTTGGGTGTTTCCCTCATTTCAAGTAAATCAGGTTCTATGTGGAACTTGAATATAAAATTGTGGTAAAATAGTTCCTCCATCAAGATGAGGATCAAGAAATTTGCAAGTTAGAAACCACAGTACTGGATTTCAGATCACAATGTGGTTCAAACCAGGACAGAGATAATGCCTGTCTAAAAGACCTTCCCTATTGCTGGGATGAAATATCATGATAGAAGCAATCTAAAGAAGGAAGTACTTTATTTTACCTCACAGTGGGAGGCTATAATACATTTTCCTGAGGAAGTACAGTACCAGAAACTTGAGCCAGGTGGTAATATAGTATTTATACAGTCAGGAAGAGGAAAACAATGAATGCTCCCACTTTGCTACCTCTGTCTCATTCAATTCAGGACCCAGGTCCAAGAAATCATGCCTCTCACTTTGGGAGTAAGTATTCCCTATTCATATTGCAATATTATAATAATCCATCACATACTTGGCCATGGTAAAACTTAAGAAAATCCTCACCTGTGTGTGTGTGTAACCCTGTTGCTGGATGAAATCTATCTTTCCATATCTATACAGTGGAGTTAGAAATGAAGCTTTTGACGTAGAAGAGTTTAGAAATGAATATGAATGCCCATGACATTCCCCAGGAAACAGTCTTCTCTATATCCATCCCAGATAAGAACAGTTCCTGTGTGCTAATATGTTTAAATAATTGGTCCCAGCTGGTGGAGTTGTTTAGAAAGGATTAGAAGATGTGTCGCTAGGAGTGGTCTTGAGGTTTCCAAAGACTCATGTCATTCCCTTCTTTTCATCTGCTTCCTGTTTAAAGCTCTGACATGTGAACACTCAGTTTTTCCTGTTGCCATGCCTTCAATCCACCAACCTTGTACCTGTAAACTGATATAAATTCTTCCTGTTATAACTTGACTTGTTCATGGTGTTTCATAACAGCAGTAGAAAAGTAACTAACACACCAATATAACCCTTGTGGTGGTTTGAGTAGGTTTGACATGCATAGACTCATGTATTTGAATGCTTGTCTCCTAGGGAGTGACACTACAAGGAGGTGTGTTATTGTTGGTATAAGTGTATCTTTGTGGAAGGAAGTGTGTCACTGTGGGATGAGCTTTGATATCCTGTTCTCAAGTTCTACCCACAGTAGAAGAAACAGTGTCCTCTGGCTGTCTTTGGAGCAAGATGTAGGAATCTTGGCTCCTTCTCCAGCACCATGCCAGTCTGCATGCTGCCGTGTTTGCTGATATGATGATAATGGACTGAGCCACTGAAACCGTAAGTACTGTACTTTATTGGTAATGCATTGGTCATGGTGTCTCTTTACAACAATGGAATCCCAAACTAAGACAACCCTTTAACTGACCATGACCAGTAATTCTATTACCATACTGTGACCATGCTTTCCAAGGTTCACCCAGTTTTTTCTCTGGGAGATGTCAAGAATTGATTATATTTGCTCTGTGAAGGTTTATAGACTTCTAAGCATCCAATTTGACTTCACTTTAGATAAATTCATCAGTATGTCAATAAGATTGCCAAATGGGTTTATTAAAAAGAAAAAAAAACTAGTTTCATTTCTATCTCTGAGCATGTGTTAGGAAATTTTTCCTGACTTTTCTGAACATCATGGCAGGGCCCTATGTGACCTTTGCTGTCCTGGGTAAAGAGGCTGGGGCAGGATACTGGGTATATTTTAGAGAGTTTGTACATTTTTTCTCTTGCTGATACCTGTGCTCCATCACTAGAGTTGCTATAAAACAGTAAGTATTTGTTCCCTCATAACTCCTGAGCCTAGAAACCCACAGTCAAGCTGTTCTTTCTTCAGTGACTTCTCTTTTATACTTGCTGATTACATTTTCTCTATGTCTTCACACATGATCTCCCCCAGCAAGTATATTCTCTATTTCATGCAACAAGCCAGCCATGTTGGATTGAGACCTACCCTAATTTTCTTAATTTACCTTAGTTTCCCCTTTAATGTTTCTAGAAACAATATAGTCACATTCTGAGTATCAGAGCATGGTGCTGACATGTGTACTGGATCTGGATCATCTACAAAATATCTACAAACATCTCAGGTCCTCTTTCTCCAGGATCTTTTATTTTCCTGCTTTTTATGACATGTAGTATTAGGTACACACAAGGCCTACTCATGCTTTCCTATCATGATTCCAAACCTGTGGTCCCATATGTGGACCCAACAGCTCTCAGAATTCCCAGTTAAGTCACACAAGGCCAGCATTAAACTTTTAAAATCATTAACATTATATTTTCACATGATGCAAGGCCATTCCTAAATGTTGAGTTCAGGAAAATTTAATGTCTTATGCTCTTTACTTACTGTTCCACATCTCTCTCCAGTAGCTTTCTCCATTTTCCTACTATCCTGTTAATGTGGTTGGATAGGGTGTGAGTCAAATAGATGAATCATGTACTATAACTTATCCTATTCACAAAAGAAACTGAGACTTGAATTTAGGACAAACAATTTAAGAATTTTTCTCTTATGCTTCACTTCACTCCCTTCTGTTTTGGAGTGGAGGATTGAAATAATTTCTTTACATATGCTAATTTAATGATCACTATTTAGTTACTAACCAATCTGATCTCTGCCATAGTTTCTTCATTTTATCTAAAAGAAGCTATTTGGCTTTTGGTAATAAGTTAACTGGAGAAAGAATAAAGATACATCAAAGCAGACAGAAATAAATACCTCTTTGCATCCATATGATGAATAACATGGTCAACCTTTTAAAAGAAAAAAATCTGTCTTAGGTCCTGTTTGCTGTCCCACGTGACTTCTGACTTTATAAGGCACAGACACTGTCAGATGTGTAGTTTACTTCTTTTCAAAGAGTTTTTCATTAAAATCAAGTTGAAAAGTGAAATTAAACATTAGGTGTCAACACCCAAAACTTACTGCTTATATTCACATTCTCAAAAATAATGTGTTGCTTTCTCTTTCTACGTATACTTTCCCAAAGATTTCCAGTGTTAAAATTTCATGACCTTAAGGAATATCATGGAAAGTCATGTAGTGATCCCCACCCACTTCTTCTCTCCTAACTCTTGAAACTTCCCTAGATGCTTACAGTAAGCAAATTTTCATCTTTATGAAATAACTTTTTCTCAAGACGGTACTTCTGCAAATTACTGTCTTGGACTTCCCTTGCATTGATGGGAAGAAAGGAGGAGTATATTGATGGAGAATACAAATGCAGTGGTTTGGATATGTTTTCTACTGTGCCATGGGTTTTAATAGCAAGGTCCCCAGAGTAGGTTTACTAGAATATTGTGAGATCTCTAAGGGAATAGAGTGAGAAGAGTCAGCTGGCTTGGTGCATACCTTTTAAGAGGACTGTGGGTCCCTGATCCATATTTTTTTCTGTTTGTAATATTGCAGTGGTCATTCTTTGCCTTGCCATTGTACTCCTATTGCACTTAATTTGCCTTTACATATGTCTAATTTCAAGGGCACCACTGAGAGATCATAAGTCATAAAACTATAAACTGTAAAATTATAAAGTTATAAAAGTATAAAACTTCTCTTTATTAGCTTCAGGAATTTTATTCCTGTTAATTTGGTTATTAGGAAGATGTCTAATATAGATTCTATATGTTGATTCTAATGACTTGTTTCGTAATCTTTGGAAGAAACTTTGAGTAGGATTTGGGGAGATGATATAATATTGGCATGTGACATTAAGAGTAGGTCAGTTCAGTCAGGCCTCTGATGGAAAAACTTAGGAAACATTTATTATAGTTTCTGAGTAATACCCACCATTAAATAAGCAAATTCTATGTACCATTTGATTCTATAGAATGAGGATCAGTACAGCAGCACTGCAAAGGAGGCAGTCAAGGATGTGCCGAGCCCCTAAAATCCAGCCCTAGAGAGGAGAGTAGAATGAAAACTCCAACACAAGGGAAACTACACCCAAGAAAAGGCAAGAAATTGAGCTTCTCACTACATATTCAATAAAAGGGAACTACACACATCTAATTCCCTCTCTTACAAGAAAAATAAAAGGAAGTCACAATCATTGGTCCTTAATATTTCTCAACATCAATGGAATCAATTTCCAATTGAATGATATAAATTAACAGACAGGATTCTTTAAAAAGGCCCAGCAGCATTTTTCTGCATATAGGAAAAACAGACACTACCTCAAAGGAAAAGGCTGGAAAAAAATGCCATACAAATGGTACCAAGTAACAAGTTGGAGTAGCAATTCTAGTATCCAAATAAAATAAACTTTTAAGCAAAAGTTATCAAAGATGAGGAAAGACACTACATACTTATTAAAGAAAAAATTCACCAAGCTGAACTTTCAATTATGAAAAAATGATGTCCCCAATGAAAGGGCACCCACATTTGTAATAGAAGCAATACTGAAGTTCAAAGCACACATTGAACGTCACACAATAATAGTTAGAAACTTAAACACCATACTCTCACCAAAGGACAGATCATGGAAACAGAAATAGAAGTGAAAGTAACAGAAGTTATGAACAAAATGGACTTAACAGACATCTACAGAATATTTCAACATAAAATGAAATATTATACACTCTTTTCAGCATCTCATAGTACCTTCTTCAAAATTGATAATATAATCAGACACAAAAGAAGCCTCAACAGATACAAGAAGATTGAAATAATCCCATGCACACTGTAGGATCACAAAGGACTAAGGCACATCTACAGTTACAACAAAAACAATAGAAAGCCCACATACATATGGAAACTGAACAACTCTCTACTCAATGATAACCTGGACAGGGAAGAAATAAAGAAAGAAATTAAAGACATTTTAGAATTTAATGAAAATAAGGTACAACAAACACAAACTTAAAGGAAACAATAAAAACAGTGCTAAGAAGAAGACTTGTGGCTCTGAGTGCTATCATAAAGAAAAGGAGTAGATGGCAAGAAATAATCAAATTCGGGGCTCAAATCAACCAAGTAGAAACAAAGAGAACTATACAAAGAATCAACAAAACCCAGAGCTGCTTCTTTGAGAAAATCAACAAGATAGATTAAACCCTTAGCCAGACTAACCAGAGGGTACAGAGCCAGTTTCTCAATGAGCAAAATCAGAAATTAAAAGGGACACATAACAACAGAAACTGAAGAAATTAAAAAAAAAAATCATATCCTACTAAAGTCTATACTTAACAAAACTGGAAAATATAGGTGAGATGGACAATTTTCTAGACAGATACCAAATACCAAAGTTAAATCAGGATCAGATAAACCATCTATATAGTCCCACAACCCCTAAAGAAATATAAGCAGTCATTTAAAGTCTCCCAACCAAAAAAAAAAAAAAAACAGCAACAACAATAACAAAAAAAGCCCAGGGCCAGAAGGTTTTAGGGCAGAATTCTATCAAGCCTTCAAAGAAGACCTAATACAAATAATTTGCAAACTATTTCTTAAACTGAAACTGGAGGAACATTACCCAATATGTTCTATGAAGCAATAGTTACACTGATACCTAAGCCACACAAAGTCCCAACAAAGAAAGAGAATTAGAGAACTTGAGGTCAATTTCCCTCATGAATATTGATGCAAAAATACTCAATAAAATTCTTGTGAACGTAATCCAAGAGCACATCAAAATGATCATTCAATATTATCAAGTAGACTTCATCTCAGAGATGCAGGGATGGTTCAATATATGGATACTGTACTGGCTAGTTTTGTGTGTCAACTTGACACAAGCTGGATTTATCACAGAGAAAGGAGCTTCAGTTGAGAAAATGCCTATATGAGATACACATGTAAGGCATTTTCTCAATTAATGATCAAGGGCAAAGGGTCCCTTGTGGGTGGTACCATCTGTGGGCTTGCAATCTTGAGTTCTATAAGAAAGCAGGCTGAGCAAGGCAAAGGAAGCAAGCCAGTAAGCAGCATTCTTCCATGGCCTTTGCATCACCCCCTGCTCCTTGACCTGCTTGAGTTCCAGTCCTGCCTTCCTTTTGTGATGAACAGCAATTGGAAGTGTAAGCCGAATAAACCTTTTCCTTCCCAACTTGCATCTTGGTCATGATGTTTGTGCAGTAATAGAAACCCTGACTAAAACAGATATCCATCAATGTAATCCATGATATAATGAAACTAAAAGAAAAGAAACCACACATGATCATCTCATTTGATGCTGAAAAAGCCTTTGACAAAATACAACATGCCTTCATATTAAAAATATTGGAGAGATCAGGAATTCAAGGTACATATCCAAACATAATAAAAGTGATATACAGCAAACTAATGACCAACATCAAACTGAATGGAAAGAATCTTGAAGCAATCCTACTAAAACCAGGAACAAGACAAGCTATCCAATCTCCCCCTATCTAATCAATATAGTACTCAAAGATATAGGCAGAGCAATTAGGCAGCAAAAAGATATCAAAGTATTACAAATTGGAAAGGAGGAAGTCAAGATATCAATCACTACTTGCAGATGATATGATAGTATACTTAAGTGACTTCAAAAATTCCACCAGAAAAATCCTTAACCTGATAAACAACATCAGCAAAGTGGCAGGATATAAAATTAACTCAATCAAATCACGAGCTTTCCTCTATTCAATGGATAAATAGTCTGAGAAAGAAATTAGGGAAATGACACCCTTCACAATTATCACAAATAATATAAAGTATCTTGGTTTGACTCTAACTAAGAAAGTGAAAGACATGCATGACAAGAAGACCATTTCTCTGATGAAAGACATAGAAGAAGACCTCAAATGGTGGAAATATCCCCCATATTCATTGGTTGGCTGGATTAACTTAGTAAAAATGGCTCTTACCAAAAGCAATCTACAGATTCAATGCAATCCCTACCAAAATCCCAACTCAATTCTTCATAGCAATAGAAAGAACAATACTCAAATTCATCTGGAATAAGAAAAAAAAAAAAAACCAAGATCTCAAAACCACTGTCAACAATAAAAGAAGTACTGGAAAAATCACCATCCCTTACCTCAAGCTGTACTACAAAGCAGTAGTGATAAAAAATGCAATTTACTGGTACAGGCATAGGAATGTAGATCAATGGATTAGAACTGAAGACCCAGAAATGAACCCACACACCTATGGTCACTTGATCTTTAACAAAGGAGCTAAAACTACCCAGTGAAAAAAAAATCAGCATTTTCAACAAGTGGTGCTCATTCAACTGGCAGTCAGCATGTAGAAGAATGCATATTCCTATATCCCTGTACCAAGCTCAAGTCCAAGTGGATCAAGGATCTCCACATAAAACCAGATACACTGAATTTAATAGAAGAGAATGTGGAAAAGAACCTCGAATACATTGGCACAGGGGAAAAATGTCCTGAACAGAACAGCAATGGCTTGTGCTTTAAAATCAACAATAGACAAATGGGACCTCATAAAATTGAAAAGATCCTGTAAGGCAAAGGACACCGACAATTGGAAAAGACGGAAACCCACACATTGGGAAAGGATCTTTAACAACCCTTCATCCAATGGAAGGCTAATATCCAAAATATACAGAGAACTCAAGAAGTTAGACTCCAGAGAACCAAATAACCCTATTAAACAAAGAATTCTAATCTGAGGAATCTCAAATGGCTGAGAAGCACCTAAAAAATGTTCAACATCCTTAGTCATCAGGGATATGCAAATCAAAATGACACTGAGAGATATCACACACACACACACACACACACACAATTCAGAATGGCTAAGATCTAAAACTCAGGTGACAGCAGATGCTAGTGAGGATGTGTAGAAAGAAGGACACTCCTCCATTGCTGGTGGGAATGCAAGCTGATACAACCTCTCTGGAAATCAGTCTGGTGGTTTCTCAGAAAATTGGACATAGTATAACCTGAGGACCCAGCTATACCACTCCTGGGCATATACCCAAAATGTGCTCCAACTTTTAACAAGGACACATGCTCCACTATATTCACAGCTGCATTTATATTATAGTCAGAAGCTGGAAACAACCTAGATGTCCTTCAACAGAGCAATGGAACCAGAAATGTGGTACATTTACACAAGGGAGTACTAATCAGCTATTCAAAACAGTGACTTCATGAAATTTGGAGGCAAATGGATGGAACTAGAAAAACGTCATCTTAGACCTCTGCCTGGGCTACCAGGGCTCCATAGCCAAATGACACTGAGAGAAAGCTAGCCTTCCAGGAGTGTGGAAAAGCTCTTGAGAGGGGGTAAGAGGATTAAAACTGCTAAGCAGGACTCAGCCAGAATCCTTGGGACACAGGAACTGAGGAAAAGCCTGGAGGAAGGAGCCTTCTGTTCTTCATCTGTGGCTGGAGATCTCTGCCTGGGCCACCAGGGCTCCATAGCCAAATACTGCTGGGAGAAAGCTAGCTTTCCAGGAGTGTGGGCAAGCCTGTCTGTACAGAGGGATCCACCTGGTATACACAGAACACATAGGCTGAGGAGCAGGCTTCTGGTTCCTTTCAGTGGCTGGGGAACAGATCCTGTGACACAGGGCTCCATACTCAAATAGTGCCAGGAGAGAACTGGTATCCCAGAAGTGCTGACAGACCTTCAAGCACAGGCAAGACCATCACTTCTTTTCAAATTCACTGGACCAAGAGGAACCCTTACAGAGCGATCAGGACACAGGAAACAAGGGATAGCTGGGGATTAGATTCTTCTTGTTTCTGTCTGCACCCCAGAGCTGACCCTGCACCACAGCGCTCTAAACCCAAGTTCCTCTCAGAGAGAACTGGACTTCAAGGATTACTGACACCTAGGCTTGCAGGAAGGACAAGCCACTGTCAGAGAGAGTAAGACCAGCTAACACCAAAGACAATCAGATGGCAAAAGGCAAGGGCAAGAACACAACGAACAGAACCCAAGGCTCTTTGGTATCATCAGAACCCAGCTCTCCCACCACAGCCAGCCCTGGATATCCCAACACACCAGAAAATGAAGACGCAGACTTAAAATCACATCTCAAGAGGATGATAGAAGATTTTAAGAAGGAAATAAATTATTCCCTGAAAGTAATACAAGAGAACACAGGTAAACAACTGGAAGCACATAAAGAGGAAACACAAAAATCCCTTAAAGAATTACAGGAAAACTCAATCAAATGGGCAGAATTACAGGAAAACACAATCAAACAGACAAAGGAAATGAACAAAACCATCCAGGAACTAAAAAAGAAATAGACACAATAAAGAACTCACAAAGGGAGACAACCCTGAAGTTAGAAAACCTAGGAAAGAAATCAGGAGTCATAGATGCAAGCATCACCAACAGAATACAAGAGATGGAAGAGAGAATCTCAGGTGGAGAAGATATCATAGAAAACATTGATATGACAGTCAAAGAAAATGCAAAATGCAAAAAGCTCCTAGACCAGAACATCCAGGATATCCAGGATACAATGAGAAGACAGAACCTGAGGATAATAGGTATAGGAGAGAGTGAAGATTCCCAACTTAAAGGACCACTAAATATCTTCAACAAAATTATAGAAGAAAACTTCCCTAACCTAAAGAAAGAGATTAACATAAATGTACAAGAAGCCTAGACAACTCCAAATAGACTGGACGAGAAAAGAAATTCCTCCCGTCACATTATAGTCAAAAAAAATACACGAAATAGGGAAAGAATATTAAAAGAAGTAAGGGAAAAAGGGCAAGTAAAATGTAGAGGCAGACCTATCAGAATCACACCAGACCTCGTACTAGAGACTATGAAAGCTAGAAGATCCTGGGCAGATCTCATACAGATCCTAAGAGAGCACAAATGCCAGCCAAGGCTGCTATACCCAGTAAAACTCTCAATAATCATAGATGGTGAAACCAAATATTCTATGACAAATCCAAATTTGAACAGTATGTTTCCACAAACCCAGCCCTACAAAGAATAGCAGATGGAAAATGCCATCTCAAGGAGGGAAACTACACCCAAGAAGAAGCAATAAATTAATCTTTCAACAAACTCAGAAAAAAGATAGCCACACAAACATAAGAACAACATTGAAAATAACAGAAAGAAACAACCACTATTCTTTAGTATCTCTTAACATCACTGAACTCAATTCACCAATAAACAGACATAGACTGACACATTTTATCCATAAAGAGGACCCAGCATTTTGCTGCATCCAGGGAATGCACCCCGGTGTTAAAGACAAACATTACCTCAGAGTATAGGGCTGGAAAACTATTTTCCAGGCAAATGGCCCCATGAAATAGGCTGGAGTAGCCATTCTAATATCAGATAAAATCGACTTTCAACCAAAAGTCATCAAAAAAGATAAGGAAGGACACTTCATACTCATCAACAGAAAAATCTACAAAGAAGAACTCTCAGTTCTGAACATCTATACTACAAATGTAAGAGCTCCCACTGTCATAAAAGAAACTTTACTAAAGCTCAAAGCACACATTGCACCTCACCAATAATAGTGGGAGACTTCAACACCGCACTCTCATCAATGGACAGATCCTGGAAACACAAACTAAACAGAGACACAGTGAAACTAACAGATATTATGAACCAAGTAGATTTAACAAATATCTATAGAACATTTCATCCTAAATCAAAAGAATATACATTCTTCTCTGCACAACATGGTACCTTCTCCAAAATTGATCATATAATTGGTCACAAAACAAACCTCAACAGATATAAGAAGATTGAAATAATCCCCTGCCTCCTATCAGATCACTACGGAATAAGGCTGGTTTTCAATGGCAACAACAACATAAGGCCCACATACACGTGGAAGCTGAACAACACTCTACTCAATGATAACTTGGTCAAGGAAGAG